>PVLA01000777.1:33176-455690 GCA_004027455.1 Hydrochoerus hydrochaeris
GAGGAGGAGGAAGAGGAAGAAGAGGAGGAGGAAGAGGAGGAGAAGGAAGAGGAAGAGGAAGAAGAAAAAGAAGAAGGAGGAGGAGACAGGGAAAGGGAAGGAGAAGGGAAACAAGGAGGAGAAGGAGAAAAGAAGATGAAGAAGAAGAGGAAGAGGAAAAAAAGAAGTTAAATGAGTTCAAGAGAATGGAGCTGAATCCAAGAGGACTAGGATCCTCATAAATCAGAGAGAGAAGCCAGAATGCTTGTGCACAAAGAAGAGTAATGAAAGAATGACAAAAGGTCCTCCATCACCTGCCACCTGAGGAAAGAGACTTTGGAAGAAACCAGACTCACAGAAGCCCTCCGGCTCTAGACCTCTGGCCTGTGCGCTATGGCGCATAAACTCCTGCTGTTTAACCCATCTGATGGAGGTGTTTTGTTGTAAGGGCTCCGCAGACCAGCAAGGAGACAGATTCCTCGCTATTCTCTGCCCAGCCTTCAGGGATAAGAGGTCACTTTTCTTCTCCCCATCAGAGAGTCCATTATTCTTTCATTACAATTGGTTAATTCCTCTTGTGAGAAACCATAAGGCGAAAGGAAAATAACAACAACAATAATAAATACTAATAATACCATTTTAACTCAGAGATGAACTGAGAATTGATCATTTCAATGAGGGCCATTTTTACGAGAGAAATAACTTTTATTAGAATTGTTTGTGTGAGAACCAATAATAAATCTCAGAAAAAAAATACCAGGGGAGGAGAAGCAAATGGCAATAGGGTTGAGGGTAGAGGAAAGAAGAGAGAGTTCTAGATAGATTTGTTATGCTCAAGTATCCTTAAAAATGTGGAACAGTTCTGCAGAGCACTCAAATGACGAGACAGTGACTACCAAGTACCTCCCAATCAGCTATCTTTAGAAACATGCTTTCACATAAATGCATTTCTCTAATGATAGACGGCATTCAAAGCATCACCAAAGGCAGCAGAAACAGTGATTTGTCATCTTACCTATTTTCCAGTCTTATAACACAAGTTGCATGACTCATACATTAGCTTGTCTGAACACTCAGTAAAACCTGAACGTATGTGTGAAACAGAGCAGGTAGCTTTAATATCTATACAGTCACTATTCACTTATTAGGCTACAAGTATGAGTGGAACACAGTGGTGGTGAAACTACAGCGTTGTTACTGTTCTTGTTTTTCTTTTAAGTGCAAAGATATTAATGTGTGACTTACTTTCTCTACACTAAAGCCTCAGTAGTGATGTTTCATTGCAGTGCTGGTGCTTTGCGAAGAGTGACTTTTGAGCTGCAGTTAGTTCACTTGTCTTTAACAGGGTCACCATCCCTGTTTAGATGCTGGGAAGACAGTGATGAAGAAGGTCAGCACAGAAGAAAGTGAAGACTCATTCAATAAAAAGTCACGTACTGTCTTGATGTGGCGGTGCAGATCTACAGTGCCAGCACTCTGGCACGCTGAGGTAGGAGGTTTGCAAATTTGACTCCAGCTTGGGAAACACAGCAACTTAATGAGACACTGATATAAGATAAGAAAAAAAAAAAAAAACTTTAAGAATCGGTTGAGGATGCAGCCATGGGTTCAATCTACAATACCACATTCTAGCAGGGGGGAAAGTAAACAAATTATCAATAACGGGCAATGAACTGATGTAAGGAAAGTAAGCTAGGATGTGTGACAGGAGCACACAAGATAGCTGTTTTATGTTGGTGTCTCCAAGGCCGGAGAGGGGCACCATAGCTCAAGGATTACAAAGATACTTGGAGTGGGGTCCTGGGTCTGCTTTTTATTATGAATGTGACTAAGAAAAATTAATTACCTCTCTCAACTCACTCATCCATAAAGCAGCAATCCTAAGAGAAATAAAAATTATCTATAAATATGTCTTTAGAATTATACATATGTGCTTTTAATCAGCACCCAATCAATATCAGCCCTTTTTATTATTATGCATGTAGCTCAAAGTGAGAGAAGGCAAATGCATGTAAGTTAAATCCAGGTTGCAAAGCATTTATGCGCTTTGCTAAGCAGTTCAGAATTTCTGAGTTCCATCCCAAGTACAAAAAATAAAAATTAAAAATAAAAAAGAATTCAGAATTTAAGGCAATCCACAGGCAATCAAAAGCAGAGGTTTTAGCATGGCAATACTTGACCTTCTTTGTAGTGCGTAAGTTCTTCTCTGACTCCAAATCAGATCTTGAGCCCTGCTATTTCTTGTTTTGGGAGTATCTTATTGATTTTATGTGCATGTGTATAAAAGAAAGCAAAAAAAAAAAATGATGCCTGGGACATAGTATGCATATAACCCAACTGGCAAAATGAACCTGAGTCTCAATTTAGATTCCTATAATATGATGAGAACATCATATGACAAACATAAAATATCCTTTTGAAAAGTGGACATATCTAAATCATATCCAACATCACTGAAGGGAAAACTTGTAGGGGGACTCAATTCTTCGGTCCTGGCACACATGACCATGACACATGGTTGCTTTGAACTCTAAAGTGTATTTCAAACTCTTTCTTTTTATTGTAATGTGTGCACATTGAATTTTAAGGAAAAATGTGGGAGAGAAGCCTGAAAATCTGTTTCTCACCTCTCACATATCCATCCTGGTGGGAGCTTTGCATGTTCTCCTAATTTTGAAAACCCACAAACAGCTAACTGAACATAACCTAAGCACCAAATACAGCATCTGAGAGTGCGTACCAGTGCCAAAGTCACACTGCTCCATCCTTCTCTGCTCATTTTGTTCTGATGGCTCTTGCCAGCTTATGACTTTTCTGTCTTTGGTCCAGCACCCCCCATCCTCCCTCCACATTTCTTCCTACCCCAGACCTCCTGCTGTATTCTTTCTTTGCTGTTTGGAGTGCATTATTTCTTTTGTGTTCATTTATGTAAAGTCAGTTAAAGGAGCAGGAATGCATCCTGTAAGAGCCAGGCTCTAAATGTCTTTAATTTGTCTTTACTCCACTTTGTTATCAGCATCAGTGCATTATGTACCTCTACACTGAGATACAATTTCCCATCGCTGAAAAAAGAGGCTTATTTTATTTTTTTCAAGATAACTGGTGGCTTTTTAAAAATGAAAAAAGATTAAATGGAGGTAATCATACAGCTGGGTTTACAAGCATGAGTTACTTAGAAAAACTGCAAATCACTACAGAACTTCTTCTCTATCTGATATTTTCCTTCACTCAATTCCAAATACATATTAAGTAATGGATTAACTGTTTCCAGGGTAAATGCTGATAATAATTACATCACATATACCAATCATTTATGAGTGACAAGAATGCTAAATGCCACTAGCTTGAATGGTGGCTGAATTTCAAATCACTTTCCAAGGCAAATATTCTCATTTGTCTTTACACTTTTGATACTTATACACATTTTAAATTTAAAGAGCTAATTTTATATCACTAATTAGAATAGCACTAATTAACTAACAATACCTACATTTCAAAATATATATTCAGAAAATTTATTAGTTGAATTTTACTAGGCACAGTTTTAAAATTCTAAGACTTTTACAATTTAGCAGAGGTTTTTGTGAATGAGATGCTACATGAGATACAAGAATGGAAAGTTTCCATAAAAATATTCTGACTTCTCATTATAAGTCATTTATTTGATTTGTATGCAGTTTTCATTTTGTACTGATAGAAGCTGTTTATATTTTTCATTTAAATTTTTTCACTAACAAATATATTCATCAAATTACATTCAAAAAATGTGAATGCAGATGCTGTAATATCTAAAGTTAAATATTTTTACTTTTAAAATTTCCAGCAACTATAAATTGTAGGATATTTTTACCTAAATTTGTAATTATTTGTTTATGCATTTAGAATTTCATGTTTGCAGGCTTACCAGAGTCAAATGATTTGACATTTGCTTTATCTGAAATGACAGTTCTTTGTTTTCATTTTTGAATGGCATTTTCCATAGACTTACAGGCTATATAAATAGACTGTAAGTTTTGCCACCAAATGTGGAATTCCACTTTTTTCTAGCTTGATAAGTCAGATTTGAGTTTCATTGTTAATCTTTGAAAGGAGCTGTTTCCAAGATTTTCTTATTTCAGCAGTTTGACTATGTTCTTACTAAGACAATTATAAACAATGAATTTATATATTGTTTATGTATTTATGATATATATTGTTTATTTATATATTTATAAACAATATATTTTCTGATCTTCAGTCTGTGTAAGTGTGTTTTATCAGTTTACAATGTCCATAGCTATTATCTTTTCGTGGTTTTCTTCTTCCTGTTCTTTACCCTTCTTTCGTACTGGTTCTCCAGTGAGAACTTAGTGTAAGTTTTCCACTGCATGGACATGTACCTGGTGTTTCCTGCTATGTTTGGAATTCATTTTACTCTCTAGGATTCAATTTTTATGGTTTTCTATTGCTCTATCTTTTCAGTTCATTGGCATAATTTTTTGCAATGGTTAACATTTTCTTGAAAACATCCAGTGAATTTTTAATTTCAGAAGTTACATTTTTCTGTTATAGATTTTTTTGAGCAGGGCCTAACAGGAATTGAACTCATGACCTCACACTTGCCAGGCAAGCACTGTGCCACTGAGGTATATCCAGGAGCCTCGCTATAGATTTTCTACTTGATTCCTTTTCTAGATTCTGATTTTGTAAATGTCTACATTTTCATATTTTGTTTTCATATATATATATACGTAATTGTTTTGTTTTCATATATATATACATATACATAATTTTTTTGTACCAGGAATCAAACTCAGGACCTTGTGCTTGCCAGGTAGGCAGTGAGCCACTGAGCTATATCCCTAACCCTTTATCTCTTTTTCTATTTTTTCTTTATTTCTTGGAATACATTTATACTACTTAGGTTCTAAGTCTGAAAATCATAATATCTGGGCAACTTTATAGTCTTTTTCTAGCACCAGTTCCTCCCACCCAAGAATTTTTGGTATTAGAATCAAAATCATCACTCTCACCCAAAACTGCACATTCATGGCTTTTTCTTCCCAACGATTTGATAAACTGATTTAATCCAAATGTGAATACCAAACTACTTTTTTTATTTTAGTGATTTATACTTTCCATTGTGTTGTATGTTGCTTTCCTGTCTTGCTCACCCCATTTGAGTTACCCATAAGTAGAAAATTAATATATTATATTTCATCTAATTCATAAGTGGAGCTTCTATTAGTTTTTATCCTGATGCTTTTTCAGGGGAAAAATGTAGGTTAGACAGTTACCTTCATTCTGCATTTTATATGCAACATCTAGATACATCATGTAGCCCCTTGTGTTGAAAAGTTCGTGTTAGTTTTGCTTCTTTTACAGTAATACAATAAGTTATTTTACTACTCTACCTGTTGTCACCCTTTTTTTTGTATAGGTTTTAGTAACACCATTTTAAAAAGTTTGAACGTGGTTTCTTTTTATTTTCTGTAAGTAACCATTTTTCTTAGTATTTCTTGAGTTTGTGGCTTAAAGTCTATTATTAAATTTACAAAATTCATTTTAGTCTTTCTTCAAATATTGCTTCAGCTTCATGTATTCTCTTCTTATTTAATTTTCTACATTATACCTAGTGTCTCTTGTGATTTCATGTTTCATTTATTTTTCATTTCTTTTGTCAATTTATGCCACACTTTGAATATTTAGATGTTTCCAACTAGGTAAAATCTATTAAAATGTGAATTTTTTTGTGATACGGTCTCACTATGTGGTCCAAGCTAGCCTTCAGCTAAGTACGTTCAGGTTTGTCTCAAACTCACAGAGATCCTCCTCCATCGGGCTCCTGAGTTCTGGGATTGCAACCAAGTCCCCAAACACCCTCTTTGATAGTATTTAAAGAGACTTTGCAGAAGGCTATAGATCTATAAATAAAAATTATATAAAAAGTCCACATATAATTTAAACATTATTTCCTACAATGATAATTTCTAGCAAATGTACCATAGTATGGTATTCCCTCCAGGATTGTCACATTAAGATAATTAAAATACAGACTCTTTCGCTGGTTAAAAGTGAAAGACTAAAGTGCTATTTTGAAACTCTCCTCTTTCTGAATATTTGCATCTAGTGCTACATTTATTTGCACTCTTTTCTGTGTACTATAAATTTTATAGTCATATTTTGTTTCATTCCACCTAGTGTAAAATTTTCCCCTTCAGGAGTTCCCATATGACAGACAGGTCATTTGTAGTATTTTCTTCTCATTCTCAATGTTTCTTACTTTTGGCATTGATTTCCCATTTTTTAGAGGATAATACATATTATTTTTAAAAGTCTCAACTTTTCTAGTACTTTTTAAGGTTAACTCAGGATAGGTGTGGACACTTGAAAAATAAAGATGCATTTTTCTGTTGTTTTAATCATTTTATCATCCCTGAGACACAATGCCCAAAACCTACAACGAGAAGAAGCAGAGGTTTATTCTGCCTCACATATTCAGCCCACGGTCACCTGACTCCAAGGCATAAACAGCATGGTGTAAGGGCCTGGGCAGAGGTCAGCTTCTTGTTTCAAGACAGCGAAAGAGGGAGACAGAAGGTAGGAGGTGTGGAAGGAGAGGGACCCTTCCAAGTCCCTCTTCTGACCAGGTCCCAACAGCACACTGTGCCATGCAGCCCCAGTATGATCCCACAAACCCCCATGAGCCTGTCATAACTCTCAGCATGGGACATTTTTGAATAACAAAGATTCAACCATAAAGCCTGTTGGTTGTTTTATTTATAATGTATTTATCAAGGAAGTTTATATTCCTTGATACTTCTTGCTATTGAATTCCTCTATATACTTACTGATTTTCTGTCCATTTCTTTAGTCAACAGTTGAGAAAGAACTTGGAGTATCCCTAGCTTTAATTGTGAATTTGTATATTGCTTCTTTTAGTTTTAATGATTTTATTTTCATATAGTGTACAGTTCTTTTATTTAAGAGCGCTATATATTGTGTGTATATCATACTATCTTCATTACACAATACATGTCTAACTCTGGTAATTTTCTTTTTTGGTGAATCTTATTTTAAATTTTATTATATCTATGCCTGAATAGTCAAATTAATACTTGGATGATATATCCTTTTTCACTTATATTTCCCTGGTAGGGAAAATATTTCATGGAGACTTAGTACAAAATAAGCTATATAAAAATATCAAAAGACTGTAATTTTATTAGCTATTTTACATTCTTCTGGTAATAATGGGACTTTTAAAATTGTGTATAGATTTATATTAATAAGGTATAATTCAGAAATGAGAGGAATATTAGCTATGGAGAATTAGCAGTACTAAAATACTATTAAAATAAACTTAACTATACTTCGTGAATTTTCTACTTGATTTCAATAAGCAAGATATACAGTGTTTGTTGCTATATGAATAAAAAGGTGGCTTCCCTTATACAGTCCCATTCACATTAAAAGTATATATTAAGAAATCATTTGTCTCTGCTTAAAGATGAGAAGTGATTTATTATGTTAATTCATCCTCTTTCGCTATATTCTGAAAACAAAATGACAAAAGAAAATCTTCAAAACATCTCTTTGTCTTAGTTGCTTTCCCATTTCTGGGACAAAAAATCAAACACTCGTGACTTGAAGGAGGCCAGATTCATTTTGGCTTGTGTTTACAGAGGTTCAGTGCATGGTTGCCTCCAAAACAGAAACGCATGGTAGGAGGGCATGATGGAGGAAAACTCATCAACTGATGGCAGATAAGCAGCATGGAGAAAAGGTGTGGGCCCAAAATAAGAATTGGCACTTTCATGTCATTTCTTCAGCAGCCTATCTCTTTGAAACAGGTTCCAACCTGGAATAGCACATTGAGCTAGAAACTTATCAAGCAATCAATCCACTGATTAGTACAGCACTCCTGTGATCAATCACTGTCCAAAAGCTCCACCTCTGAACACATGAGAGACTTTTAGGGGTATCTAAGTCTCTTCCATGGCATCCTACCTCTGGTCCCCAAAAGGTTCATGTTCATTTCATTATGCAAATTTATTTACTTCGTCTCTAAGAATCACCAATCTTAATAGTTTCTGTATTTCTGAAGGGACTAATTCCAGATTTTCCTCTGCATGACTGCATAAACTTTTACCTTTGAGCCCTTGCATCAATCAAAAAGAAAGTGACCTATTTCCATCACACAAAGGCATGGAGCAAGCATTCCCATTCCAGTGGGGAGACATAGAGGACAGAAAGGAATTAGACCAACGAAGTATACCAGTTTAGCAAACACCGCATCCCGTAGCTCCATGTCCACTATTTGAGAGAGTTCATGGTGTGATCTGAGCTAAAAGACTTGGGGAGCCTGCCAGCTGCAGATCACATGGCCTTTTGCTTGGGTTGGTACCTCTTGCTCCTGAGATTTCCTGTCAGATCTTCCAGGTTTTTTGTTTTGCATCTCTAACTTCCTGAAGTCCCTACTACACCTTTAGCTTTACACTCCAAACTTCAGCTATGATCCATTGTCTCTGAGTCTCTTTGTTTGGCTTCTCAGGTCTTTTTTTGAAATTTGAATGGAAGACTCCATAATGGCAATCTCTTACATACTGTATGCCTGAAAACCCAGCTGAATGATACCATGTCCTGCTCTGTGATACAGCAGTAGCCTGGCCTCTATGGACCATGGTCACACCGGCCTCTGCATGACTGAATTGCTGCCTTTTTAGTGCTGTTCTCTGGGTAACTGGAATAAGAAGTGAACCTCTTTCTCAAAGCAAATTTTTCAAAGGCACTTACCCTTTTATACCCTTGAGCCTATGATGGGTCCTGACCAATTCTCCAGCGACCCTTAATGCATTTTTCCTTAATGTCCTAGTACAAAGAATTTAGCTTCTTTGTAATCACATTAATGTTTTCCACAAACACATTGTTTGGCCTCAATCTTACATACACTTCCCTTCTGGCTAATTTTCCAAATTTTAAAATCATTCCATTCTGCTTTTTGCTCCTGATTCTCATTATGAATCTGTCTGAAAACAACCAGAAGGGTCCATGCCACAGTCTGAATATCGGGCCACTTTGAAATTTCTCTCAGCAAATTAAGAAGTCTGCTGCGTGTAAGTTCAGCTTCATATAGAATTGTAAGACATGCTTAAATTTTGGAGAAGCTATTTGACAGAATATAACATACATGGCCTGTAGTCAATGTTCCTCTATAGCCCTTATTCTCATCTAAAGCTTCAGGAGTCTTGGTTTTTCTTTTTGTTTGTTTGTTTGTTTTTTATTCTCTGCATTCCTATGAGCATTCTGGTCTTCTGAGCTCTCACCAGAACAGCCCAGTAAGCTCTGCTTATTCTTTTTTAGGCTTTCTCCAGCTAGCTTCTTTGAGTGTCTCCAAATTCCTCCCACAAATTGTTTCCAAATGTTTCGAATTGTCCTAAGAGCTTTACTAATCACTTTCCATCAGTGGGACAAAATACCCAACATCCTTAATTGAAAGGAGGAGAGGTTAATTTTGGCACATAGTTTCAGAGGATTTGGTTTAAATTTGGTTGGCTTCAAGGCACAAATGATATGGTGGAAGGCCATGGTAGGAGAAAATGTCTCAACCCATGGCAGCAAGAAGCAAAAAAAAAAAAAAAAAAGAGGAGCCATGAACAAGACCACAGCCTTCTAGATCATGTAAAGACTCACCTCTTCCAAAAAGGTTCCTCCTAATAACAACACATTCAACTGGTAACTTATCCATGGATTTCCCCTGAGTATTATTCCCCTGTAATCTAATCACCTTACAAAAACATCACTTCTGAACACGTGAGAATTTTGGGGGACATTTTAAGTTTAAACCAGAACAGTGATCCATATTAAAACTTGAACTTTACTCAGAATCATGGTTAGTAATTCAGATAAGGTTATGGGATTCTTTTAATTAATTTAATACTTCCACTTATTTTGCTTTTTAAATTAGTTACATTTATTATCTTTAGATTTGCTAAGTTAACTAATAAATGTCATATGTGCTCATGTTATTTGCAAACCATTAATATTCCATTAGATGTTACAATATAAATATAAAATTCAGACTGGGAATATAGCTCAGCAGCTCAGCACCTGGCTGGCAAGTGCAAGGTTCTGAGTTCGATTCCTGGTACCAAAAAATTAAAAGAACATAATGTTCATATGAAGAGCTAAATGAATTCAAAGTAGTTCTCACTAGTAGGTAAAGTGCCAGAGTGTTCTGTAGATAGGTCCATGGTTGGCATAGTAGTTACTATTGTATAAGAATATAGTTTTTTTGTATCAGGGATTTAGCTCAGTGGCATAAGTGCCTCTCTGGCAAAGCACGAGGTCATGAGTTTGATCCCCCAGTACAAAAAAAAAAAGTTTTTGCCTGTCATCATGTCACATTTTATATGCTTGCTTTCTAGCTATTGCCATAAAACTGTTGTTTTTTTAACAGACATTTGATTCATATTTTTTTCTGAGGTCTGGTCATTTGATGAATATAGAAGTGAACTATAATAATTCTCACACAAATTAATATTTTTCAGTAAGTTTTATCTCTTCAGATTTAAAATCAATGCTCACATTATAAGCTGTCTCTAGCCTACTAACAGTTGAATAATGTCTCCTCAAATATACTTTTGAATAGATGAGTAGACACATAAAGAAATGTAAATGAAGGAATTGGTACTCTTACAATGAGAAAAATACAAAAAGTGAAGCTAGAGCCCTTTTTTTTATAAAAATTAAGGTAAGCGTTTCCTTATATGTAATGCATTATTCATTGAAGAGCATGATTATGTAATTATCATGTTTATTTGATTATTTAGTATTTATGCTTAGTGCTTTTTTTGTTTTGAGTTGTTTTTTTTAAGACTTTGAATCAGCTTCAATACAGCACGAAGCAATTCTGTTAAGCATTCCTTTCAGGGCCTGCCAAGAAAGAAAGCACTTTAAGGGAACAGAAGAATTGCTATTATCAGGCACCTGTGATGAGTCAATCACTAGAGATAAACACTGAATTTATGTCTGTTCATCTTGGCAGCCACGGCAAAAAGGAAAGATGGGGTTCTCCCAAGGTTGCTGCAGACACAAACATTTCCTTGGCTCAAAACTGAATGGAGACGTTAACATGTGGTTTCTTATGTTAGGGACATTGAAGAACATAATGGATGATGTCTTCACACAATTTTATGAAAAACTGACATTGTTCAGCTGCAAAGGCTGCAGTTTTAACATGAAACATAATTCAGTGAAGACCTTTCTATGGGCCCCAGAGATAATGAAGTCCAAGTACGTTGTTTCCTTAAAGACCAACTTAAAAAAGGATAAAGTTTAGAGAATCTGGAGGAAGAGATAATTATCCTGTCCAAAAGACAAACTCTCTCTAATGTCCTATGTCTCAAATGAACCTTTGGCAAGAACTTGACTACTGTCAACTGGGAAATTTTGAATTCAGAATATTTATTTTGTTAATTACAGGTGGGCCCCATTTTGTGGTTTGTTGATTTATGGCCAAAAAAATTGTAAAAGATACTGCCTATGTGCACACAAGAAAAAGATTCATATAAAGTGGGTAGATTCAAATATAATAATGTATTTGACAAAATAAGCATCTTCAAAATCGATTCCAAATGGAAACTGGTAAAATAACAATGCTTGAATTTGTTCATATTATAGTTATCTCTGTGACTTTATTATTTATATTCTACTCATGCATTCATAAGCTATATTTCAGTTCTTTGAAAGAAGTAGATTTTTCTACTATTCCTCCCTTTTCTCAGCAATAATTAGAGACTACTTACCATGGAGCAATACAGTAAATGATTTTTAATCCATGTCTGTCTCCTTTCCATTGGTAGCCGTTATCTACCAAAGAACAGTAATTTCAGTTTCACATAATTGATTCTAAGTTGATTTTTAAAACAATTTTTGCTCAAAAGTCATGCTAGAGAAACTTTACTTCTCCCTTTAGAAATATAAAAGGAGTCTAATAATACATTTAAGAAAAGTATTTGAAAATGCTTTATAATAATCTTATTTAAAACATATTTAAATAAATTTAAGATAGGTTGAGTTAATATAATAGAAAATATTGCTGGGAAGGAGTAAATAAGATAAGCATGTGCTGTACTTTATAATAAAAATCTTGTGAGGAATAAAAATCTTGTGAGGAAAATTGACAATGAATAATTTACCAAATGTGATATACTTTAAGAATTAAGAAATTTAAATATCAAAATGCAATACAAATGTGTACTGATATAATTTGAGCTACATAAGAATGTAAAAAAAAATGCTGAGGTGTATTTACTGTGACATTTACAATGAGCATAAGACTGTCCCACAAGGACCACAAAAGATGAAAAAATATGCATTCGAAGGAAAGCATAGCATATTTTAGTTATGAAATCCATAGTGACTGTTTGTTATGATGTAGATGCAAAATATCTCCCAAAATGTTCATATTTTTAGAGGTGTAGCTTCTAGATGGTAATTGAATCATAGTAGAAGGTCTGCTACTTCATCAGTGGATTGATAATTTATTGATGATACCATAATCCCATGTTATCACTGCAGTCGATTGGGAGGCAGGATGAAGACAGTGGAACATTGGAATGTGGTATGGACACTACAGCTGGTCCCTCACTCCTTTCTGGCAGTTTCCCTCCCTGCTTCCTGGCTATCAGGAGCTGAGCAACTATCTTGTTCCCTGCCCTTCCGCTCTGAAACTTCTGCCTCACACCCAGCTTAGTTCTGCAAACTAAACCTTTCATCCTATGTTGCATAGGCCAGATATTTGATGCAAGCAAAGAAACACTGGATGAAATATTGATGCTTAGCAATTGTTGGGTAAGACAAGTGTTAGGGTTTCAGAATTGTGTTGACAGCTGAAACATGGATTATTGGCAACTTTGAACTAATGCAGTCCACACTACTATTTCCTGAGTTTAATACCTAGACATTGTATTTCTCCAAATGCCTACAGATAGGATCTGGATCAAATTTACCACTGAAGAGTAATTATATAAGTTCTAAAAGTGAAAAGAAACAGAAACCATAAATATTTTTCATTTTAGAAAAAATGTGGATCTTGTCAGAAATGAGACTTAGCAGTGACCTTGAGGAATTTACTTCTCACACACTCAGATTTGAAATGGTAATGGTGATCATTGCTGCCAGTTTTCTGTATGTCCTGTAACTTCTAGTTACCACAAATCTAGTGGATTTTGCACTTTGTAACCTCTGTTACCTTTAATTCCGTTGGATTGTTTTATTCATTTCCCAGGAAAAATTGTGTTTTTTTTGTTTCACTAACTGAATGCTGATGAATACATTTGGTGTAAGCATGGATGCTGAGCCACATCAAGATGGCGACCTTGTGAGACTCTCCAATCATTGTTCTTCCACTGAAACACCAAAACGAACACCTAGTCATGTTCCAAACTACCTTCACCCACACAGAGGAATCAAGGTGAGTGGCCACTTTGACTTTTTTCAGTATAAGAAAAGGAAAAGACAAATTTAAGAAGATAAGAGAGAAAAAGCTGCCTATATCATCTTTTTTTCCAACTTCAAGCAGTGCAGCATGGAGAGAGATATAAACTTTTTGAGGAAGGGAGAGGAAATTAAATTGAGGCTTTAAGCATGAAATCCTACCAGAAAACTACCATCCCAGAACTCCTAGCACTTGTCCAATACTTGCAGATTTTTCTGCTGGACCTGTGTTAGCTAATATGACAGTTAAACTTAGTGGTCAGTGTGACAGCCTTGGTAGCAACTTAAGGGAACAGTAAAGCACACTGGGTGAGTCATGGAGGTCAAACTTTACCAGGCTCCTAGCTTCATCCTTTCCAGCTGTTTCTCTGCCGTATGTCTGCCTCGAACTGGACAAATTTATTCCTTCATGTTTTTATGCTGATGTTTCTGCCTTGGAGCCAGTTAGCTGACCATGGACTGAATTCTCTTAAATCATGAGCTTCTCCTTCTTTAAATTGTGGATGTCAGTTATTTTTTCTATCAATAAGAAAGTTAAAAAATACAGTCAGATAGTAATGAGACTACCTCTGGCACCATTCCTTCAACACTGAGTGGTAGACAGAAACAGGATCCCACTCACTCGGGAATGGAGCACAAAACTAGCACAGGACATTGTTTTGGAGCTCAGCGCAACATTCATTGCAGTAAGACTGAACACCAAGGAGAAACAAAAGTCCATCCATACACAGACTAGAACTTGCAAGTGAAACCTTAAACCTCCCCTGACTTCAAGTGGACAGATTTAGTTTGGTTCTAAATTATTCCAAGTCTTGGAGATGGCCTGGAGAATATCCTACTCCTGAGCATGTTTAGATATCTGCAGCTGTGAAACTGAGGTGTAACATAATTAAAGGTCACCAACGTGTAGCCAAATCTAAATCACAAGAAATCAAAAAGTCAGTAAAATGCCAAAAAAAAAGAAAAAAATAGACAAAAACAAAGAAACTTATCATGTAATGATCAATACAGCCAAAAGAAAGAATGATTCTAAGTATATAGGTACCCAGCATGAAAGCACCCAACTAAAAATATATTAATAGGCCTAAAGGGAGAGACAGATTTCAATGCAGTAATAGAATGAACATTTGATAACTAACTTTCAACAATGGGTGGATCATCCAGAAAAGAATTCAACAAAGAAGCTGCAGATAAAATTGCAATTTAGATCAAATACGCTTCCGTCAAACATCTGCAGAATACACATTTTTCTCAGCATATGGAAGAATTTTTAAGATTGCTCCTATAATAAACTATAAAATATGTCCCAACAAACTTATTTTAAAAATGAAATCATACTAGTATCTTCCCTGAACACAGTGCAGTAAAGGTAAAAATCACAAGAACTTTGGAAACTATAAAAATGTATGGATATTATAAATCGCTTTTGAAAAACTATGTATTAAGAAATAAATTAAAAATATTTTTTAAAAGTACTTCAAAGAAATGATAACGGAGAACCCAAACGATTATGGGTGACAACAAAAATGATACTAACAGGCACCTCTGCAGTAATCACTGACTACAACAGAAAAAGAAAATTTCACATAAACAAGATATCACGGCATCTCAGGAACTACCAAGAAAAGTATGAGAAAAGAAATAATGAAGATGAGAGCAGAAATGGATTTAACAGGGTAAAAAATGTAAAAGATCAATGAAATAAAGAACTGGTTGTGGAGGACAGATTAATAAACGATTAACTTGGAACACCCAGCGGAACTGAATCAGCAAGGTAACTGGTGGGGAAGGCCCATCTGAGGACTGTTACCAAATGCATAGGAGGAGAAGCAGAGGGGAAGGTGGTATGCTACTGATTCTCCTGAAGAAATTTGTCGCACTGGTTTTCTTGATATGAACTCAACTGTTGTCCTTCTCAGAGAAGCTCAGGTCCTCCCTCTCACAAGGATGGCTGTGGCTGTCTTCGGGAGAGCTCTAGTCCTTATTTTGAACATCACTTCCTATCTCCAGTGCAGATCCTTCAGCAGATCCTTCATCCCACTGGCACAGACTTTCTAGCTTCCACCGCTGACCTTTGGGCCTTCCCAGTGCAGATCTGTGAAACAGACTTGTATGAGACATTATTGTGGGCTCTAGGCCTCCAGCTGGACTTGTGGAAGACATTGCCATGGGCTCTTGATCTCCAGCTGGACATGTGCAGGACATTGCCGTGGGATCCATCCCTCAGCTGGGTTCTTTGGGTCTCTAGTGTGTGGACAGATCTCCTGCATTCTTTTGCATTTGACTCTTTGGATGAGTATTATAAAATAATCCTATTAATTACGTGGCCTGTATTAAAGCTTTTCGCTTGTAAATCCTGACTAAAGTACTGGTTCTTCAAAAAGATGAACAAAATCAACAAACTTAGCTGGACCAAAAAGTACCAAGAGATGATTCCAGTAAATAAAATCAAAAATAAAAATAGAGATATAATAACTGACACTGCAGTGATATGCATTATTGTGAACAACTTGTGCACCAACAAATCTGAAAATCTAGGAAAAAAAGGAAAAATTCTTAGACACATATGTTTTTCACAGGACTGAATCATAAAGAAATGCAAAATTGGAACACAGGCATGGTGACACATGTCTGTGGCCATAGGTTTTGGGAAGGCTGAGGCAAGAAGATCACAAAAATCAAGCCCACCATGATCAACTTTGCATCTTAGCCAGGTCTTGTCTCAAAATAAAAATTGAATTAAGGTCTGAGAATGGGACTTTATGTGAAGACTGTGAGTTGATTCCCTAGCATCACACACACACACACACACATACACACACACACTGAAAACATTAATAACAAGTGAGATTGATGTGTGATAAAGTCCCTCTCCCCAAAAAAAGCTCAGGAGCAGCTAGCTTACTACTAAATTCTCCCAAACATTTCAATAAGAAATAATACCAATTCTCTGATATTTCAAAAATAGAAATAGAAAAAAATTCTATGATATTCTACATGGCCAATATTACTCTTACCAAGACCAACAAGGACACAGTAAAAAAGAAAAACTAAAAGCCAGTACCTTAAATATAAAAATATTCACCAAAATACTTGTAAACTGAATCTAATAACACTTTAAGAAATTATTCACCATCCTTAGTGTGATTCACAGCAGAGATTTTAAATTTCTCCAGACCCTCCTGCTATTTTATCTCTCAAAGCCACTTTCCTATTTTTAGGTACTTGTTACAGTCAAAACATACTTCCCAGCACTGAAATCCTTAATCTGTCTACTATGGCTTTTATAATAAACTATCACTGAGTGTTTTAAAACAACAGAAACTTAATATGTCAAACTGTGAAAGCTACAAATTAAAAATCAAGGTATAGGTAAGACCATATGCATGTTATAAGGTCAAAGAGAAGAAGCTAATCTGCAATTCTTGATTTTCCCTAACTTGAAATTCTCATCTTTGCCTTCACTCATCAAATAACATTCTGCAAGCCATGTGTGTGTGTGTGTGTGTGTGTGTGTGTGTGTGTGTGTGTGTGTTTTCTCTTATTCTAAGGACAGCAGTCACAGTAGCTTAGGACCCACTATAATTCACTATGATTTCACTTTAACTTGTACTTTCAAACATTTAACAATAAGGCCATATTCCCAGTTGCTAGAATAAGAATATCAGCATATTCTGGGGGGGGGGGACATAAGTCATTCCAAAACAGTAGTCAAACCAGAAAATTGATTCCATTGGTTTTAGCATGAAAAATGTTGGTGACCTTGGCAAAAGCAATTTATAAGTGTCATTTTTATGTAGGCATTAAATGTATTACATTAGTGCCACAATAAATAATCAACCCAAAGATACATTATTGCAGTAATTTTAGCCAAGAAAAAGTTTGCCGTAATCCTATGCTAGTCTTTCCGGGACATGTTTTATCTCTCACTGAGTTTAGTTTTTTAGAGGATGTAGGAGAATAACTAAGGTAGCTGTATGTGGAAACAGTAGCATATGTTAAAATGATACGTTTAGATTGCTAAAACACAATTTAAGATCCTCCGAGAGATATTTTTGATAGGTATCTCAGATGCCGGATGAGCAAGTGTTTAGCTGAGAGATTAGGCTGATACTAAATAACTTCAGAAGACTGTTGGAAAACTATTGCATCGTAGTATGACAAAGAATATAATCATTATAGGTATCTGCAAATTGAATGTGCCTACTTAGATAATAAGTGGCAAAGTTTCAACTGAAGCTGAATGATTGAGAGCCAGAATTCTTACAAGGGAAGTGATATGGCAATTAAAAAGAAATTACATATATAGATTTAGATATAGACATAGATAGATTAGATAGATATGTGTGTGTTACATTGTATTACCTTCAAGTTCTCTCAAACTATATATTCTCTTATTTTCATTCCAAAAATTTATGCGGCACTTACACCAATTTTCAGTGACAAAAACAGTACATTAGACATAGAAATTTATGTATTTTTCATTATATACTGTGACTTATAACAACTCATCTCCATACTACAAAGACAAATTAATATTAGAAAAATTCTATCATTGTAATTGCTCATATATTTAAATCACCATTTATTTATTACTGATACTATTATTTAATTATTAGAACAATAATCAGATATAGAGATAACACTACACAACAGTTAACCATTCAAGGAAAATGGTTAGCGAGCTAGGAAGGGAAGGTTTTATTCCTATTTTATGGGCTAGAACAAGTCCTGGTCTTGTTCCCTGATAGAATACCAAAATGAATGATCATTTAATTTCATTCATATTTCTTTTCACTTTGCTTTGCTCTCGCTTTAATCGGCCAGTAATGTAAATAGTACACATGAGATAATGATCTATAACACAGGTGGATGCAAACCAAACATCCCCACACCCCTTGTCACATATTTTATTGAAGAGGTTCAGAAAACAAGCCTTTGTCTTTGCACTTGTCAGTCCATTTTGTACCAGTGTAACAGAATACTGCAGACTATATCTTTTATAATGAAGGAAGATTTATTTGCCTCATGGTTCCAGAAGACTGCAAGTCCAGGATCAAAGAGTCAGCATGTGGTGAAGGTCCCTTTGCTGCGTTACCCAACAGGGCAGGGAGAATGAGAGACAAGTGGCACCCAACACCTCCTTCCTGAGGAGCCCTCCCCAGCAAAGGGCCTGCTGACACCCAGGAGGGGTGTGACCTTTCTCTCCACACCACGGCCCAACTCTGATGTACTAGTGATTCCGTCTCTAGCACGTGCTGTTGTAATGATGCACACAAACCACTGTCACCCCATTTAGTCTGTGGCTTAGGAGCCACAGCTACCAACTCCAGGACTAATTTGTGGCTTTTGTGTAACACAGAGAGATGGTCAGTCAAAACACAATAAAAGAAGGTTATAAAAATTTTCTAGATATATAATGCTAAAAATTATAATTCTCATTAAATTTAAGAACAGGGCAGAAATACTTGTTACCACTGCTAGTATTCACAGTTGAACTTAAATACAAATTAGTACAGTAACAGAAGAAAAAATTAAGTGTTATGAAGAATGAGAAGGATGAGCCTTGTGGCTGTACAATCCTGTAAATCCCAGCATCGGCACTGGGTAAACTAAGGCAGGAAAATTTGCCTTTGGTTTGAGACCACCCTGGGTTATACAGAGAGACTCTATGATAAAAAAAAAGAAAGAAAGAAAGAAAGAAAGAAAGAAAGAAAGAAAGAAAGAAAGAAAGAAAGAAAAGAAACCAAAAGGAAAAAAATTCTATTTGCAGACACAATTTATATATAAAATCCAAGAAAAATGATGCATGTGAAATAAAAATACTTAAAAATTACCGTTCAGAAGATTAACATAAAAAAATGGTCTTAGCATTTCTATACCAGCAATAACTCTATGACTTAAGTTTCTGATGTAAGCAAAGATGTGAAATATTTTTGAAATAGTATATTGTTACATTATTATTGTTGAATAACTTCTGAAACTTACTGAGTTAAAACAAAAACGTTTTATCTGTTTGGGGAAATTTAAAGATCAATCTAGTTGAAAGGAAATGAATCAGCCGTAGAATTTTAGTCAATGGAATCAAAGTTGTCCTCATACTAGTGGGTGAAACCATGTCGGGTCATCACATATATTATAAAACAAACAGAAATAAAATGGATGAACTTAAATACCAAACTAGCTACTTATAGTGAAATGAATACATAAAATATGGAATATTCATAGGCTATGATCTCAGAAGTAAATATTGACCTAGATATATAAATAAATATTTGTATCACAAAAAAGTTTAAAAGACAATTCATTCATGACATTTTCTGTGTACTAGGGTAGCAGTGAAATTCTAAAACAACAGCACTAAACATGACATGCTTGCCAAATTCATGTTCACAATGTAGCTGTCTCTTCCAGGAACAAGTCAGCAATGACATTGCAAAGAATAGTTCATATCTATTATGCATATATTTAAAAATAAACTCCAGGGGCAAATATCAAATATTTTATATTCATCAATGCTAAGTATATTCTTCATCCTTTGTGTTCTTGCATGGTTGTGCATTTGTACATCTCTATGCGTGCATGAATGTAAAAACGTATATCATGACCATTTTAAAGACAAATTGTAAACTCAATGGTTGTTTGCCAGCCCAACATTTCATCAGATGGGAGCGTGGTGCAGTGACAGCAGGGACCTGAGTTCAAAGTAAATTCTTCTCCCCATTCTACTGATTTGAGGAAAATCTGTACCCCATGTTTAGGTCTTGATTATGCAGCTATCTTCCCCCATAAAAGACTGTAATCAAATTTTCTGTGACATGTGCATATGTGTGCACACTCCCATGGTCTTTGATCTCCCCAGAGTTTTTGGTGAATTTCCACACTTTAAGATGTCTAACAGATATGTCTCCTGAATGAACTTTAGTCACTCCTCACTTTAAGTTCTCAAGCCTTTAAATTGCCTGTGCAAATAAACCTGTGAGAAAATTCTTACCTCCTAATGACTGAGTATGTTGCTTTACACAGGAACAAGATCATAGTTGCAAAACATTTCAGGGTGTTTTGTTTTTGCTTTTTTTTTTAGGTATATTTGGCCACATTTTCATTAAGAACTCTGAGGCTAGGGTGGTAGCACAAGCCAGTAATACCTGTACTTAAGGAAGCTGAGGCAGGAGGATCACAAGCACAAGCTAGGCATGGGCAACTTGACAACAGAGCAAGACATTGCCTCATGAGGGAAAAATCAGTCAATCAGTCAATCAGTGATGGAGAATATAGCTCATTGTAGAAACCTTGGGTTCATTCACCAGTACAATAAAAGTAAATTAAAAATAAACAGTCAAACAAAAGAATTCTGGTAAGTGTCAGTTATTTTGGCTACTGTCATCATGTTTCCCAGGAGTATGCTTAAATTGCTCTTTAGTAAATAATGAAATAATATACATATCAACTAGCAACTGCCAAAATAGCTTTAAGTTATGATGCTCCATGACATTTAGCTGCTTAAAATATTTTTCAATAGAACCAGAAAGTTTAGAAAATGACACAATGTCAATAAACTCCAAAGAATTAAAGGTTACTAAATAAAAAATATGAACTTAGTTCAGGGAAGGTCAGTAAGTCAAGTATACCCTATGGCTATACGAATAGGTAGAATAGAAAATGAGATGCAAGGGGATTTGTAAAACTTACCATAGTAATTTTGGTGGAGATGATATCATAGGTGAGCATCACAGAGGTCATAAAGAATCTTCCAAAAAGTAAGATGGTAGTGACGTGATAGTATCTTATGAGACCTTCATTGTTTATGTGTTCTGTCATTGACTGAAACAATGTTAGTGATGCCTGAGTATATTTAGGTCTAACATTTTGATTCCATTTGACTATTATTAGTACTTTAACTGTTTGGAAAAGTCACTGCTTGGGGCCTTGATATTCACTTAGTATTTCCCCACTATACACTCAAGTCTTGTTTTCACTTTAAATTCTAAAACATATACAGTGGTACCTCAGTGCACGAACTTAATCCTCTCTATAATTCTGGTTGCAAACTGAACTGTACAGAAACCGAATCAAACTTCCCCCAAAGATCAACACTGAACATAACAACTGAATTTGATTTAGTTTTCAACCAATTCAGTTTGCGACCAGAATTGTAGGAAAAATAAATTTGTGAGCCAAGATATCATCGGTTGTACTCAGCTTCAAACTCTCTTTGTCTAATCAGCCTCACAAATATCCAAATAAAACTGAATTTTTCATTAAAAATTAAATGAATCCTCTCTTCAAGTTCTCATACCTTTAAATTGCCTGTGAAAGTACCTGTGACTTAGCTTCTTTTCAGAGTCTCATTCTGATTTTTATTGTCTATTTCTTTTTCTTTGTGGTGGCTTTGAATTTTCCTTCACCAGATTCATTAGTTCACTGCCCTTGGTCTCAGTCCCAGCAGTCTCAGGACATGGGGAAATTGTACACAAACTTTTTGAAAAACAAAAGCTGTGACTGGCCCTCTCTTCAGTCCAGGACCACGTACGCCACTGCGCGGTGCTCCCCGCACGCCCTGTGGACTCTCAGACCCAGGACACCTGCTGGCCCCTTGGGGACACTCCCTACCTCCCCAACCTAATACTGCTGTTGATGTTTATCTCCCATCCTTTCTCCCAGAACCTTGGACTACAGCAGACTAACCTTGCTAGCTTGATGGGAGATTCACTAACTGCCTCACCCAAACAGAGGATCTCAGCAGGCTCCAGTCAGTGTGGGAGTATGCCCCTAAAACAGAGGTGTACAGTGGTCTAAATAAAGTAGCAAAGCTCCCTCCAACTAACTGTAAGACCTCAGTGAGCCTGGAAAGAGTGTGGGTGACTCATTCCTGCACACAGAGAACATCAGTAAGGGTGAGGAGTGTGCCAATAAGGACTCCCCCAACTTAGAGAAAAATCAAAAAGGCTTATGAGACACACAGGCACACAATAGGGACACAGTAGGGCCTCAGCTGACACAAACATTATAGATGGAGATTTCATGACTTGGAATAACCTGAGGAGAAAGTAAACAGCAGGAACTAAAAGTTGGCCTACCTCAATACTCCTAGGCTTGTCAGCCCAGCAAGAATATAGGACTCACCCAACAGGCCCTGCAGGAGGAATTCAGATGACTGGCCCTCCTCTCTACTGTAGTACTCAGCAATCAGACAAACATTAACCACACAGTAGAACCCTAAGATCCACACTACCAACAGTTGAGACTATTGGGATTGAAAGACCAAATAATTGCTCAAAGGGTGAAAATGAAAAAAACAAAAAAGCAAAAGGCAATCTCAAACATCTAGCCCATCAGGAGCAAGTAAAGGTGACACTGAAATAGAAGACTTTAAAAGTCATACCCCAGAAATCTCCAAAAAGATAGGAACTGAAATAAAGAAACAAATCCATGAGGCTATAGAGGAAATCAAATTAGAAATAGTTCCTCATATAAAGACAGAAATAATAACCTTAATAAAGGCGTTGATCAGCATAGCCAGAGAAGAAATAGACTAAAAAAATGTAACATGGGATATTGATTGAAACCTTGAATGAACAATATAGAAAACAAGCAGAATCTATCAAACAAATTCAAAGAGATATCCAAGAAACAAAAACTTCTATTGAATTTTGGACCTTGAAGACAGGATAACAGTCAGTGACCATGAAAGAGTAGGACTTTTAGAACAACGAAACAACATGAAATGACAATACAGAAGATTCAGGATGATGCCGAGAGAAATAATATAAGACTACTAGGCATCAATGAAGATGGAGGGGTCAACACAAATGACATAGGTAAACTATTCAGAGAAGTAATAGAATAAAATTTCCCAAACATGGGGAAAAAATTTGATATACAGAGAAGTGAGGCACATAGGACACCAAACAGTCACAATCAATATAAATCTATACCCAGACATACAATAATTAGTATCCCAGACATACAGAACAAAAACAGAATACTAAAAGCTACCAGAGAAAAGACACAACTCACCTATCAAGGAAAGCCCATTAGAACCACGGCAGACTTTTCAGCACAAACCCTCAAGTCAAGATGAGCTTGGAGTGAGATACTTCAAGCCCTGAAAGAAAACAACTACCAACCCAGACTGATATACCCAGAAAAACTTTCATTCAGATTTAATGGAGAAATAAGATACTTCCATGACAAAGAAAAACTGAAGAAATTCATGTCAATGAAACCAACCCTAGAAAGAGTACTGAAAGACGTACTACCTAGAGATAAAAATGACCACAATCTCAAGAACAACAACAGAAAGAAATCACCAGGTAGGACAAGCAAATAAACAAGAGAGAAAAGCAGAAAGTAAACAAGTGAAACATAACATGGCAAAGTTGAGCTAGTATATATCAGTTGTATACCTATATACATAAATGTAAATGACCTCAATTCACCTATCAAAAGAAACAGGTTGACAGAATGGATCAAGAAACATGATCCCGTAGTATGCTGTATACAAACAACACATCTGACCCAAAAGGAAACTCATAGATTAAAAGTCAAAGGATGGAAAACAGTATTCCATGCAACAGGAACCCAGAAAAAAGCAGAAGTAACTGTTCTATTTGCAGACAATGTGAACTTCAAACCTAAAATGATTAAAAGAAATAAAGAAGGTCACTATACATTTGTAAGTGGAAAACTACGAGAGGAAGAACTAACAATTATAAATATATATACACCAAATACAGGAGCACCCAACTATATAAGCCAAATAATAATGGACATGAAAAACTAAATTCACAAGAACACAATTATAACAGGGGACCTTAACACCCCATTGTCACAAAGAGAAAGATCAACTAGACAAAGAGTTAGCAAAGAAATAATAGAACTGAATCATACCTGTGAGTAATTGGACTTGGTAGATGTTTACAGAGTGTTCCACCTGACCACATCAGAATACATATTATTCTCAGCTGTGCATGAGACATTCTCCAAAATAGACCATATATTATCCCATAAAACATTCTTAAGTAAATGCAAAGGTATTTAAATTATCCCATGTGTAATATCTGACCATAGCACACTGAAATTGAAAATTAATGGCAAAAGAAATTCCAAAACCTGCATAAATACATGGAAATTAAATAACAACCTTCTGAACAACCAGTGGGCTACAGATAAAATTAAAAAGAAATAAAGCAACACATACAATTCAATGAAAATGTGTAAACAACATACCGCAATCTGTGGGATGCAATGAAAGCGATATTAAGAAGGAAATATATAGCAATAAATTCTCATATCAAGAAAAAAGAGTGAGCACAAATAAACAACCTAATGCTCCACCTAAAGCTTCTAGAAAAAGAAGACCAAGTTAAAACAAAAGCTCACAGAAGAGAGGAAATTGTAAAGATTAGAGCAGAAATCAATGCAATTGAAACTAAAAAAAAAATACAAAGAATTAATGCATCAAAAAGCTGTTTTTTTGAAAGAACAAAAAAATTGACAAACCTCTAGCTAACCATATCAAGAAAAAAAAAGAAAAAAAACTCAAATTCACACAATAGGGACTGAAAAGGGGGAAATTACTACAGATCCCATGGAAATTCAAAAGATCATGAATGCCTACTTTGAAAATCTCTACTCACATGGAGTGGAAAACACAGAGGAAATGGACAGATTTCTAGAAACATATGAACTACCAAAGCTCAACCAAGAAGATATGGCAATTTTGAATAACACAGTATTAGCCATTGAAGTTGAAAACATAATTAAAAACTTACCAACAAAGAAAATCCCAGGTCCTGATGGATTCATGACTGATTTCTAAAAGAAATTTAGAGAAGATTTGATGCCAATACTCCTTAAACTCTTCAATGAAATTGAAAAGGAAGCAGTCCTCCCTAAATCATTTGTGGAGGCAAGTATCACTCTGATACCAAAACCAGAGAAAGACCCAACCAAAAAGAACTATAGGCCAATCTCACTAGTGAACATTGATGCAAAGATTCTCAATAAAATACCAGCAAATAGAATGCAGCAAATCATCAAGAAGTTTATACATCATGACAAAGTGGGATTCATTCCAGGAATGTAGGGATAGTTTAACATACAAATCAAAAAATGATATGCACCACATCAACAGAGCCAAAAACTAAAACCACATGATCATCTCAATAGATGCAGAAAAAGCTTTCAGTAAAGTCCAACACATGTTCATGATAAAAACCCTTCAGAAACTCAGAATACACATTGTCTACCTCAATCTCATAAAATCCATCTATGACAAACCAACAGCCAACATTATACTAAATGGACAAAAACTGAAAGCCTTCACTCTAAAATAAGGAACAAGACAAGGATGTCCACTATCACCACTCTTATTCAATATAGTTCTGGAAATACTATCCAGGGCATTCAGACAAGAGAGAGAAATAAAAGGAATAAAGATAGGAAAGGAAGAAGTTAAATTATCACTATTTGCAGATGACATAATACTCTATAAAGAAGACACAAAAACTCCACTAAAAGACTATTAGAGGTAATAAACAAATTCAGCAGTGTAGCTGGATACAAAGTCAACACTCAAGCATCAATAACATTCCTGTACACAAACAAAAAGCTCACTGAGAGAGAAATTATGGAAATATCACTTTCACAATAGCATCTAAAAAAATGAAATATTTAGGAATCAACCTAAGAATGTAAAAGACCTATATGCTGAACATCATGCTACACTAAAAAGATTGAAGAGGATATTAGAAAATGGAAGGGTATTCCTTGCTTTTGGCTAGGAAGAACTAATATTTTGTAAATGACTATACTCCCAAAGCTGTTATACAGATTTATACAATCCCAATCAAAATACTATTAACATACCTCACATATCTAGAGAAAACACTCCTAAAATTCATTTGGAAACAGAAGAAACCTAGAAAAGCAAAGTCAATTCTGGGCAACAAAGGCAAGGCAGGAGGCATCTCAATTCCTGACTTGAAACTATACTACAAAGCCGTAGTGATAAAATCAGCATGGTACTCGCAAAGAAATAGATCTGAGGATCAATGGAACAGAGTGGAAGATACAAACACTACTACAGAAACGCTCAGCCACCTGATATTTGATAATGGGGCTAACCATGTTTACTGGAAGAAGGATAGCCTCTAATAAATGGTGTTGGAAAAACTGGCTCTCCACATGCCGAAGACTGAAACTAGATCCAAGCCTATCACCATGCACAAAACTAAAGTCTAAATGGATCAAATGCCTAAACATTAAAACATAAACAATAAATCTACTGGAAGACAAGTAGGTAGAAGTCTTGGAGACATAGGGGTAGGCAGAAAATTCATGAACAAAACACAAACCTCATGGGAAACACTTCAAAGAATCAATAACTGGGATCTCATATTACTGAAAAGTTTTTGCATTTCAAAAGAAATCACCAACAGAGTGAAAAGAAAACCCATAGAATGGGAAATAATTTTAGCCAGAAACCCCTCAGACAAAGGACTTATATCCAGAATATATAAAGAATTGAAAAACATCAAGGACCCCAAATTCAAAGACCCTCTCCAAAAATGGACATCTGAGATGAACACACAGTTCTCAGAGGAAGTTATACAAATGGCAAATAAATACATGAAGAAATGTTCACCATCACCTGGTCATTTGAGAAATTCAAATTAAAACAGCATTTAGATTTCATCTCACTCCAGAAAGAATAGCTGCCTTCAAGAAATCAACTGATAACAAATGTTGGTGAGGCTGTGGGGGAAAAAGGAACACTGCTCCACTGTTGGTGGGAGTGCAGACTGGTGCAGCTACTGTGGAAATCAGTATGGAGATTTCTTAGATTTAGGATTGGAAGTACCACTCAATCCAGCTATTCCCTCCCCTCTTAGGCATTTTCACAGAAAAACTGAAAAGGTCATGGTCATGTCACAGTAATGTATGTACACCCATGTTCATAGCAGCAAAACTGGTAATAGCTAAATCTTGGAAACAACCAAGATGCCCATCAACCACACAGTGGATGAAAAAGTTGTGGTATTTTCACACAATGGAATATTACTCAGCTATAAGAAGGATGATCTTCAGGCCTTCATATAGAAATTGAGGCAACTTGAGACTATCCTCACTAGTGAAATAAGAATCATATTTATAAATATCCCATTGTGTCTCTAGTGTAAAAAGTAATAATAACTACAAGAGTAATAAAACCCAAAATGTGTAATTGCTATTGTAAAAAAGAGAGAAAAAGAAAGTGCTCTAAAGCATATAACTTCATGAATGTTTAAGTGTATAAGATTGATAACCACATTACTAAGGTTTTTGTTGGATTGTTGAACAGAACTGTTTGCAGTCTCACTGTTTGAATGTCTACTATGTATGGTTTAATTTTGTAACCTGAATAACTATTTCTAAGAGGACAATATGTAATTTTGTTAACTAGTGATTTCTACTTTATTATTTTTTTGAAATTCTGTATTATTTCTACCCTTTTTTCTATGTTGCTTTTTTTCCCCTCTTTAAATAATTTTTTTTAAAAAAAGCTGTAAAGAGATGTCTTAGAAATTTTTATGTACAGCCTGGACACATTACACAGATAGGTTAAAATAACAATATGCCTTCAGGAATAAAACCAGGCATTTTGTCAAAAACAAGCACTTGAATACAGTATGTGGTAACATTGCCCATACATTTATAGCAAACATTTCAAACAAGCTGTAGATCATTTTCTAAGAAATATTCATACAGTGATATGCATGGCCTCCAGTCCAAATGCCAGCAGAGTGCCTGCTGCTGGGTGAAATTCCTTAAGCCTGGGTTTTATTATCCACATTCCTGTTACCATCCTTGTCTTCTGAGATCTCACCAGAGTCACCATCAGGTTCAGATGCTGTATTTTAAGGCTCCTCTAGCTCATAAATTCTACCCTTTCCAAACTTCTCCAGCAAACCTGTTCCAAAGGCTTCTACACCACATGGTCAGGTACAAGATCCACAATACTTCTCCAATACCAAATCTCTGCTGGAGTTAGTGTTCTACTTGCTGGGATATAATCCCTGATACCAACAGCATAAAAGGGGACAAGTTCTATTTCTTGTATAGTCTCAGGAGATTTAGTGCACAACTGACAGGCTGCAAAGCACAAACCCTACCGCAGAGCTTTGTGCACTGTGACTGAGAAGCAAAGCAAGGTAACAGTGACAGAGAGAAAGACACACGAGATCATATGTAGGATCCAAGGTTGTGTTTCAGTGACCGGCCCAGGCACACTCAGGAGTACTAGTACTAGTCTAGTAGGCATTTCTACCACAGTCAGTGAGCAGCCTTCACCTCGTGAAGAAAGCTGGGAAAACATCATAGAAAGAGGACTAAGGTGTCCTCTCCTTGTCCTGTCTTGTCCTCCCTTGTCTTTCTGTAACATGTATTAGCTTAACGCTGTTACTCTTTTCTGTTTGTTCTTCAAAGAATTAACCATGTTTCTTGGTCAAATCCTCTTCACAGCCTACAACATGTTATTCAGGAGAATTTTTTTCTCTCATACTTGATCATTTATTGTTTTTCTTCTGTTCTAACATCTCCGTATGCACCATCCATGTATATGTAGTGTGTACAATCTCTGTTCTCTGTGTATCAGTCTCTACATTCATTTCTATAAGACTTAATTTTCCTGGACTTTCTTTTTGGTGATAGTATGAAAGAAATTCTCAAGCATGTTTCCCTCTTTCCTGGCTCCCATTTCTGTCATTGCTAGTGATGGCTACTCTTAAT
Source organism: Hydrochoerus hydrochaeris (assembly GCA_004027455.1). Lineage (NCBI taxonomy): Eukaryota > Metazoa > Chordata > Mammalia > Rodentia > Hydrochaeridae > Hydrochoerus > Hydrochoerus hydrochaeris. Next base: position 62,409 of record PVLA01000777.1, read on the forward strand.
CTAATGCTCTTCAAATTTGTTTTTAATGCATCTTTTACTTTTCCTCTTTTTCTTAAAAGTATTCTATGAACTCTCTTTACCTATCTTTTTCACTAGCTGTGTTTTCATAAGTTTCATTCTGTGTCTAATTATTTCATTTGCTTAAGATTATGTGTACACGAATTTTACTGAGATGACTGCAATCTGTTAGTAAATTCTCAGTATATTCACAAATATAAATTGAAATCATTACTAAATTTTTCTACACTTTTCATGATAAAGAATTGTTTACAGATTACTTCAACCTATAGTCTCATTTGAAGTATGAACATATACAGAACTAGCACTTGTCAGTATTGATGTTGGTAGATTCTCTATTGCTTCTATCATTTCCTATATATTAAGTTTGAGAACCTAGTACTTGCACAAATGATTCTATACTTCAACTCAATTTCTATGTCAAACATATACAACTTGTAGATGAATGGGACTTGCTACATTAAAAATACTCTGAATTATTTGAACTACACTTCCATATTGCTTTCTTTTCACTGAGTGGAAATTCAACACCAGAAAAACTCACTTTCATTGCTTTTGCAAAATTATTGTTTGGTTTTTTTTTATTGCTCCAATTGGAAATCAGGAAATACAAGCTATGTCAGCCTAGTCTCAGAAACAGGTTATGTCTTTAGCAACTGAAATCTTGCAAAGCATTTGACAAGAATTAGTAAAAACTTGGTCTTGTCAAAGAATTTTGTAGCAAAACTGTCACATAGTCTAAGTTAAACAAAGGTGGTTTTTATTTTAACAATGACAGTTGGCTTAAATATTAAATATCAAATATTCCTGATTGACCCTGACATTTCTTCAGTATTTTAGTATACGTCATGCCAAAGCAAATGCTTCTTCAGTATTTTCTTCATGTTTCTTGGAGTGGGCATTCCAAGCTATCTCAATTTGCATGTTTAACAACGGAGTGAATGGAGAGATAGACAAAAGGATGTCACTAGTTTTCCCTTAACAAATATAGTATACATAAAACAAATTTATTTTTATTTTTGTTTTCTATAGTGTATGTTATAGTAAACCTCAGATGTGCTCATTTTCATTGAATAACATCCTCTAAACAGTTTACTCTGAGAATTAGTAGATACCTATCATTACCAACACTGTTACTATAAAATGAATTAATATCAAACATATTAATGAATTAATATCAAACATTTTCTGAAATCTATGTCATCATTCTTAAAATGTATAGCTATATGTATACAAGATGATATATAAAACTTGAGAAGAGTAGATAAAAACTTAGCAATTCTAATTAATCTAGCCAAAGTCACAGGAATAGAAATCCAACCTCAAAAGTTGAATGCTTACACTTTGAAACTTCATGGTGGTTTTGTTTTTCCCTCATAGCGTGCTCCCTATTAAATTCTTTAAGTACATCTGTTAAATGTCCACAAAATGTAATGTAAATAGTTCTACTGCAGAAGTGCCATGCAAGAGAATTAGATTAGTTCATTTTAAAAACTTCTGATCTACAAAACGTCTACTCCCTTAACTGGAAATTTCTTATCGGTCAGTGCAGTTTGTGTTGCCTAAGAAATATGTTGAGATGCAACGGGCCTGGTTTTACCTGTTTTATTTGCCCACATTAGCCTTTCCTTGCTGTGATGAATAACTGAGATAAGCCAACTTAGAAGGAGGGGAGATATTTGTGGATTGTTCCACAGGTTCAGAAGTTCCTGGCACCTGTTGCTTTGGACCTGTGTTGAAAGAGTGCATCACGTTGGGAGCTCAGAGGTAAAGAAAGCTCATTACTTCATGAGAGCCAAGAAGCAAAGGGAGAGGGGACAAGAAGAAAGTAGAGTCTCAGTATCCCCCAAGGGCAGGACCTCAGCCATCTAACTTCCTTCCTCTAGGACCGGAAGTCTCCACCACCTCCCAGCTGCAGCTCCAACTGCAAAGCACGGCTTTCACTGACTGGCCTTGTCAGTCAATGTCTAAAGGAATGTTTATTTCATCTTTTAAAGGTCATAAACTAGACCTAGGCGTATAGTTCAGCTGCATAGCACCTGCCTGACAACCATAAGGTCAGGAGTTTGATTTCTAGTGCAAATAACCACCCCCCCAAAAAAAAAAAAATCAAAGAACTGATTTATCGAGGACCTGAAAATTTATTGTTATCCTTTTATTTTTTATCAGTGTGTATAATTTATAGTCATCTTGGGGAGCAGTTCTTAAAAAGCTTGATGCTTTTTCTTCTCTTCCCCTTTGCTCCCATCTCCCTTCCGCTTTCTCCAAATCTTCTTTCTCCATTTTCATCCCACAAAGTTTTATCAATTATCATGACATAGAGTGGTAAGATTCGTTTAGCATCTGGAAATTTACTTTCTCTGCTGAGAAGCAGAGTCTGTGATATAGAAAGGTACATGATTAATATGAAGCCCAACATTGGTTTAATAAGAATATAACATTAATCGTTTCATCTAAGGAAATGATTTGGGTTAAGAAAGGTCTAAGTATGTGAGTCTGCTTTTTATTTTTATTTTTATATTTTTAAGTGTTTGGTACTGAGGATTGAACTCCCAGCCACATGCATGCCAGTCAGGTGCTTGTGCTGTGGAGCTAAATCCCCAGCCCTCAAGTCTGCCTTTTAATAAGCCGCTGTTTAACAGAGTTTGTGCCATTTTCTGTGGCAGCCAATGCCCATTCTCTAAGCGCTCCACTTCTTATTTATGTTTGGACTCTGGACCATGCTGAAGAAGTAGCTCACTGAATCTAGGTGTAAAGATCAGAAAAAAAAAAAAGTATTTGTTCTACAGAAGGAATGTTTATTTGGTAACTTTTCATTTCTTTTTTTCCAAATAAATTATAATTTCAAGTTCTATGTGTGGCCCAGTTTCCAAATGCTTATCTTTATTTACTTACTTGCTTTATTATCCATGTATTTGATAAATATTTATTACAATTTTATTCTATTCACAGCAATATTTTGGTCATCAAAGTCAAAACTGACATGTAGTCTTTCCTCTTAGAGCTTAGAGGTTACTGCCAGAAACCAAGTTTATTCAGATACACAGAAAATAAAGTTACAAATTTGGTCAATGTGAGCTGTACTAAAAAAGTAATGTGTGATTATGTGCAAATATATGTACAAGGGACCAACCTAACTTCTAGAGATAAGGAAGCAAAAAACAGAACTTGAGTTCATATTTAAAAAATTAAAATAACTTCATTAAGCAAAATGGTAACCTGGCCAGGAAGACTGTGCCAGACCAAAGAAGGAGCTATTCGAAATTGCTCATCAAAAATAGAGGATGTATGAATGTGTAAGTCACACGAGTGTCCTATTCTTGCCTCTGAAAATTCATATCCACTGTTCCCTGTATCACAATTCTTTTTCTTTCAGAGATCTTAGGTATGTGTTCACATATCCCATGTGCACAAAAACCTTACCCAACTGCTTCTAAAAATAAAAATTAGATACTCATATCAGCAGCGTATTGGTTTATAGGCTATCAATCTTTGTCCCTCTTCAACAAATGAAGACTAAATTCTTTTTTTCTACTCATTCCATTTTATTTATTTATTTATTTATTTACTTTTATTTAGAGAAAGAAAAGAAAAACAGAAGAAAGGATAGAAGTAATACAGAATTTCAAAAAAATAATAGTAAGAAATCACTAGTTGATAAATTATATATTGTTATCTTAGAAGTAGTTAAGTTACAAAATCAAAGCTTAAAAAGTAAGACAGACAATGAGAGTACAAACTAATCTGTTTAATTTATTAATACAAACTTAGTAGTATGGTTATATATCTTGCACACTTAAACATACATACAGTTATATTCTTTAAAAATGAAAGAGTGATAAGATTCAAACTGTGTAATAGATATTGGAATAATGAAAGGGATGGCTTTATTCTTATAAACAAATAAAAATGGTCCTGGAGGGTTTAAGAGTCCAATTAAGAGCCTCTAGCCACAGGTAGAGCAGAAAACAAAATAAAAAAACTAGAATAGCTAAAAAGACTGTCATATCCAACATGTCTAGAGACACCTAGGCACCAAGAGTATGGATAGGGGCTGTCAGTGTCACGTCTATAGTTAAGTGTCACTATGGTCTGTGTAGCAGACAACCTTATGAGTGTTTGCCTTTGAGAACCTCAGAGGTCTTTGCTGCAACTACAAGTTTCCCCAGCTGTCACAGTAGAGGTCTCTGTGGTGATATAGTCACTGTGAACTCTAGCAGTTTGCTCCACAGAGGACAGTTGTGGCTTTTCCACTACAGTAACAGCCACAGCGCCACAGATCCTGCAGGGATAGAGATGCTGCTATACCACAGCCACTTAGGAAGCACCTACCCAGGCTGCTGAAGAGCTGTGATAACCGTTCCCCCAGCTCCACATTCACCCCAAGTCCTGAAGCCACAGCTCACTCCTGCATCCCCACACCTCAGATCCTTCGGATGTCACAAAAACATTAAAATCAAAATGTCAACAAAAATGATAATTTTGAAGGCAGTAAGATAAAAAGAAAATTCCTACATACAAAGGAACTTTCATAAAGCTCTCATCAGATTTTCCAGAAGAAACTTTCCAGGCCAGGTAACTCTACATTCAGAGTAATACATTCAGAGTGCTGAAGGAAAAGAAAAGCAAGCAATCAAAGAATACTTTGCCTGTTCTTTGGAAATAAAGGATGATAAAGAATTTTCCTGATGAATAACAGCTGAGAGAGTTCATCATTAGTATATTTGCCTTAAAAGAAATACTAGAGCTTTTCATACCGAAATCAAAAGACACAAATAGTAAAATGAAACTTGTCAAATAATATAATTCCTGCTAAAAGAAAGTATAAAGGCAAATCTGAAATGTTCTAATATCCTAATACGGGTATGCAATCCACATAGTTGCTATGTGATGGTTGAAAAAGAAAAATTAAAGATAGCTATAGAAAAATAATTTATTAATACACATGCAATATAAAAAGATATAAATTATAACATTAAAAGCAATCTCTAAGGGGCAAATAAACCCCCCCAAATTATATACAATCAGGTTACACTATCACATACTAAACTATATTGTTATAACTACAATATTGCTGGCTACACTACTGTTATATATTGTTATGCAAGTCACATGCTAAACACAAGTCAAAAACTTACAGTAGTTGCCTACAAGATAAAGAAACAAAATATACCATTAAATAAAATCATCAGGCCCAGAAATTTAGCTCAGTGGCATAAGAGACTTTCTGGCAAGTACAAGATTGTGAGTTTGATCCCTGGTATCAAAATAAATAAATAAATACATAAATAAATAAATAAAATCATCAAACCATAACAGATGACTACAAGAGACAAAGAAAAGAACAAAAAATTTGTAGAACAGCTAGAAAACAAACAACAAAATAACTTTCTACTTATCAAGTGTCTTGAAAGTAAATGAATAAAATTTGTCAGTCAAAAGACCTAGAGTTAACAAGTAAAATTTTAAAAAATAAGATCCAACTGCAGGCTGCCTTGAAGTTTAATTTTAAGGACACTGAAAGTGAAGGGATGGAAAAATGTAATTATATGCAAATAAAAGCTGAGAGACAGCAGGTATGTTTATTCTTATATTGGACAAGATAAACTAAGTTAATAAATTAATGAAAGGCTGAATATATTAAATGACAGAGGATGAATTCATCAAAATTGTATAACTAATATAAGTATATAACACCCATTTGAAGCATCTAAATATATAAAGCAGGTCAGTAGATTTAAAAGCAGGAGGAAAGAGAAATGCAATAACAGGGGATAGTTTCAAGGCCTCATGCTCAACAATGAATAGATGGTTGAAATAACAAGTCAATATGGCGAGCTTGAGCGCATCAACAATGAATAAAGTGTTTCAATAGAAAATCAATAGGGTGGACTTGGAATCAACGTTAGACCAAATGTTCTTTAGAGACTTTACACAATGTTTCATCATGCAGCAGCATAATACATATTCTTTTCAAGTATGTACAGAACATTCTTTCAGGACACATCACATATTAGGTAAACAGTCAAGTCAGCAAATTTGAGAAGATTGAAAGTATATCAAGTACACCTTTTAGTCCCAATGGAATTAAACTACAATCAACAAGATTTTGAAATATAAAATTCAGAAATATGTAAAAAGTAAACATTATGCTCCTAAATAATAGATAGAATAAATTAATCAATGAGGTTAGAATACACCTTGACAAAAATAAAAATGGAAACACAACTAGATCCTATACGATGAAGCCAGTAAAGGACAATCATTGAAAGAAAACTATAGGTCACTATCTATATCTACGTCTATATCTATATCTTTACCTACTCAAAACACTATTTGAACACTTTCTTTCTAAAATGTTAGAAAGCAAAGGTAGCATGAAAAAGAATAAATTTTTTAGGAACAAAAATTGTATTAGTCAATGTGCACTTAGTTGACACACAATACCCAACACCCACAACTTAAAAGCAGATTATGAGTTCAGTCTATGGTTGCTGGCTTCAGTGCTGAAACTTCATGTTGGAATGGAGTGGCAGAGCACAGATGTGCAATTCTTAGATCCGTAGAAACAGGACGGGAACAGTGCTAGAATGGAATGGATGAGGAACCAGATTCAGTACCCAATGTCATGCCTCCATGACCCACCCAGCCCTGCCTAGAAATGAGACTCCCCAATTGCCTGGACAGGTTTCAACCAATCAAGTTGACACAATCTAGTTTAATCATCACAACTACATACATAAGAAAGAAATATTTTAAATAAAAAATCTCATGCCACACTTGAAGAATACAGGAAAAGAAGGGAAAACTAAGTTCAAAGTAAATGAAAGGGGAAAAAAAGGCAGGAAATAAATGATATGCAGTCTAGACACATCAAAGATCGGTGAAACTAAGACTTTTTAAAAGACAGAAACTGACAAATAGACTTAAGAAAAAAAAGCAACTGGAAACAAAGAAAAATGGCAGATCATAAGAATGCTATAGACATTAATATTTCAGCAAACTGAATAGTTTAAAAATGGATAAATGCTTACAATCTATCAAGACTAAAATATAAAGGATAGAAAATTAGAACAGATCAGTAATGAGTAAGGAGACCGAATCATTGATGAAAATTTTTCTACCCAAGGAAAGCTCAGAACAAATAAAAGTTAGTGGTGGTATGTAAATCACTTAAAATGTCCTTTGCTGGCAAATCTCACCAAATATCTAGGGAAGAAATACCAATAACACTTCTCAAATTCTTGCAAAAAATTGACAGTGAGAGAATAATTCTAAGCTAATTTAATAATGTCAAAATTACCCTCGTATGAGAAAGCCAGTAAAGGACAATCATTGAAAGAAAACTATAGGTCACTATCTATATCTACATCTATATCTATATCTTTACCTACTCAAAACACTATTTGAATACTTTCTTTCTAAAATGTTAGAAAGCAAAGGTAGCATGAAAAAGAATAATTTTTTTAGGAACAAATGAATGATCTGATAAGAATATAACACAGTGCTGAATGTGCATAATGAAAACATGAAGATGACATATATAAATGGAAAGTCATACAATGTTCACAAAGCAGAAAAATTAGTTCTGTCAAAATGTCCATAATACCCAATATGATCTACAGATTTTGACAAATCCTTATCAAAGTTCCAATGGCATAGTTATTAAAAAAGCAATCCTAAAATTCATACAGAATAAACACTAATAACAAGCAATTTTGAATAAGAAAATCAAAGACAGCACCACACACACTTTCCAGTGTCCAATTACACTACAAAGCCATAATAACCATAACAATATGGTGCTGGCATAATCAGAGAAAGACATATCTATGGAACAGAATGGAAAGCCCAGAAATAAATTTATGCATACATGGTCAACTAATCTTTGACAAATGCAATAAGGCTACAAAGTTGGGAAAGCAGTCTCTTCAATAAATTGTATTGTAAAAACTATTTATTCTCTTGGAATAAAGTGAAGTGGTCCCTTATTTAACAGCATAATAACAAAGTAATAAACTTAGAAGGGATTAAAGATTTAAAAGTAAGACCCGAACCCACAAACACTAGAGTAAATCATAGAGAAAATGTTCCTTAGCATTGTTCTTTGGGATGATTATCTTGGGTATGACAGAACGTGTACAGGCAACAACAGCTGGATTATATCAAATCAAAATATGTCTGCTTGGCAAAGTAAGCACTCAGTGAAGTATAAATACAGTGTGTGGAGCATGAGAACATACTTATAAGCTATTGTTCTAATTAAATGGTAACATTCCTAATATGTAAAGGATGCATTCAACATGAGAGCAAAAGGCAAAAATGAAAAGCAAAAGGTGGCAAAATGCCTAGACATTTTTGTCTGAAGCAAATATATCAATAGCCAATGAGTATATGAAAAGATGCTCATGATCAGCAATCATCATTGACATGAAAATCGAAATCCTGTGAAGAATTAACTCACTCTTTTTAAGCTGGATATTATTTTTTAAAAAGTCTAAAAAAGTGAAATGTTGGCGCAGTTGCAGAGAAAAGGGGATCTTTATATAATGTGAGAGAAAATACCCTGGTGCAATATAAAGTCCTCAGAAAAAGAAAAATCAGACCTGAAATTTTCACAAGGTCCAGTCATGCCATTTCAACCTACGTAGCCAACAGAACTAAAATCACTACATAAAATAATGTTTGCATTCTCGAATTTATTGCAGTATTTCTCATAAGAGCCAAGATACGAAAGCAACCTAGGTGTCCATTGAAATGATAGCAATTTTGGTAAAGAAAGTGTGTGGTGTACAATGGTACACTGCAATGGAATATTATTCAACTTTTAGATACAACATGAATTCCTGCCTTTGCAAAAACACAGATGAACCTAGAGCTATTATGCTAATCTAACAATCAATGCAAAGCCATAAATAAACAAATAAAGTTGAAACTCATGGAAAAAAAAATAGATGAATGGGTACCAAGGCTCAGCTGGTGGGAAATATAGAGAGATTTTAGTCAGGAGGTACAAATTTGCAGTTATAAGATGAATAGTTTCTGTTAAACTAATGTATAACATAATGCTTATAGTTAATGATAATGAATACTTGTAATTTGCTAACACAGTAGGTCTTGACTAGGCTCACCACACACTCATGCACATGAAGACACACACACACATACACACAGGGTTAACAGTTTGAGGTGATATTTAGGTTAATTAACTTGACTGTAAAATCATTTCCCAGTGTATATGTATATCAAAACATCAGGTATAGCTTGAAAACACACAATTTTTATTTTTAAATTATATTTCAGTAAAGCTCAAAGAAACAGAATGGAAATTCTGACACAGGTCACAGTGTTAATGAAACTTGAAAACATTATGCTAAATGAAATAAGTGATTTACAAAGGAACAAACACGGGAAAATAAATTTGAAAATGAAAGTTTTAAAATAACAATAAAAATGTTCCCCCATTCTATCAATCACTACCCTTCAGTATTTTATTTTCCATTTAACATATTCTCTTTATGTGTTTCCCACACTTATTATTAATCTTCACATGAAAGGGATGTTATATTCCTAGAATAATTATCTGCTGTAAGTGTTCAATAAATATTTTTGCATGCTCTGATGGATAAAATAACCTCTCAGTGTGCTTACTACATGCCAGTTGATTTGTTATCTTCTTTAATATATGCTCTCCTATTTCAGCCTCTTACAAGTTTAGGTATGTAACAGTTCTGTTACATTAATTGAAATGCTGAGTATCGTATAATTCATTAGCTAGCTTAGGTTCATTGAATAGGTAAATGGCAAAGATAGAATTTGGACTTAGCTGTATTTGTCTTGGAAACTCCAACTCAAAAACTGTACAGGACTGCATTTTGATGTTTTCAATCAGGGAAAACTGTGAGCAAAGTTCCTCACTACCATAAATTATGCAGCTGACTTACCCACATTTGGGGAAATTGCAAGGGTCAGTCCAACTGAGAGCAATGGCTAAACTTCACCCTCGGAAAACCACCTCCATGATCATGGTTCTTCCCTGCCTGCTAAGTATGCATGTTGCTTTTATATTTCATCAGTACAATAAGTCTCTGACAGGCAAACAAGTTCCATGCTGGAGAACGTTCATAAGTCGAATTTGTTCCAAAATCCAACTAAGTGAATCTTGCATATCTTTGACAAAAATATACAATGTAAATTATTAAAAACCACAAAAATACTGCAAATAAACTATTTTTAAATTTACAGTTGCCTTAAAATGATTAGGTAGACTGCTGTGATTTATTCACATCTGTGAATGTTCCTAATGCCAGGTCTGCTGGCATCTGTGAAAGTTCGAAGTCAAGAACTTACTGTACTAGAATCATAAAGAATGCAGAAACAATAGGACAATCAGTTGAAGAGTGTGGAGCTCCTCTTTCCAAGTCTTCTCCACATAAAAGCAATATGTGTTCTACATATATGAGAAATCCTTAAGTTATTTTTTAACCTATATCTTTGTAAGTTACACATGATACACTTAATATTGCATGAGTGATGTAGAAAACACTATTCTTTCTTATACCTGAATCACATCTTGATCTGGTCTCATATAACTGGAATAAAGTAAAAAGGGAAAATGTTTGTGCTCAATTCCTTTCATATTTGACTCAGCAAAGGCCATAGGAACTTGCCTTTATATTCCTTCATAGACAGGTAAATATTTTGTCAAACAATATTTTCCCAAAGGACCTGGAAACCATTCCATCACTATTTTGTAATATTTTGTTTCACTTCGCATAATTTTCATTCTTCTCCCTTAAGCAGGCTAAATTGTGACATTGCTATTCCAGCACTTTCTGCAGTTTCGTCTAAGGCTTTCCTAGTTGTAAAGATGCCAGTACATCCCTTGCATCACATGACCTTGACAACCTCCACAAACGTGGAAAGACTCTCCTCATTACTAATGCTGAGGCTGACTTGGCAAAAAGAAATCACTCCTTTCCTCTAAGCAGGGGACTGTGCCAGTTTTCAGGCTGCCTGAATGTTTGATTCCTTCTGTGTCCAGGAAACTATAGATTCTGATACTTTTTAATTCATTTCATTTTCTCAAGTCAATTCACTTTCTGTATTTCATGTTTCCCACAAGAAATATAAAGTTCATTTTTGAGATGTTTTTCTCTACCTTTAATTATCTTTCTACGTAGCTAAATTTCCCCTTCCTGGAAGTAATTTTCTCTCCCCAACCTATAGTAATAATCACAATTGACAGTGGCAAAGCAATAAAATTACTTTTATATAAAATTTATAAGTTACTTGTTTCGCTGCTCTTCAAATGATTCACGTTATCTTTTTTGACTATTCATCACCTTAAATTATAACTGCATTTGTGTCAGAGACATTGGGAGAAAACAATGAGACAAGATGGTGAGCACACAGCAAAAAGAAAATCTTGTTTTACTGTACACTATTCCCCCAGACTAGACTTCTTTTGATGCTGCCTAAAATATCCATTCATCTCCTCTCTTTTACTTATAAACTGTTATTATGGAATTAGAACAGGAAACAATCTACTGTTTCCTAAAACAGCCCTGCAACTGAAAAGTAGAATTTGGTTGCAGTTAGCTCAAATACCCATTATCAGAAAAACTGTATTCAGGAATAATCCAAATACAAACATTTAACGTGGCATTCTGTATATTTCAGGTCTCTTAAGTATTTCATTCTAAGCAGGAATTCATGACCATGCAAGGCAAAGATACTCCATGACAAACTCAGCATGAGAACCTAATTATAGGGAAGGTAAGAATGAAGGGCAGTAAGGTTGCCCCAGAGTGCAAAAATATGGACAGTGTGAAAAATCTAACTCATCGTGTTGGAGATGCGGCAGCATGGCATATTATTGCTCTGTACCTGAGCCACTTAGCTTTGCTGTGGGTAAGGCTGCAGACCCCAAAGGGTACAACCATATCCTCTACTCTTTCTGCCATGCTTCATAATGTCCTAGCTATACTGACAACATCCACTTCAGTAGGTCTGACCAAATTGCAAAGGCTTTCACTTTTTTATAATATCTTTCTATTTAAGTTTTAATGGGATATTAAGAATTTATTTTTTGAGGGGACTGGCAAAGCATCACTACTTAAATATTGAAAATATCACATCTTAGCCATTTTTTCTTTAATAGTTAGAAAGAACATGATTCAAAAAAAATGGAACATCTACAATCACATTTTAAAATATATGGTCAAAGTCTTTCCCAATGTTTCCTGCAAATATTATAAAGTTATGATATTGATGCCAGAAAGAGAGAAAAATACAAAAATATTCATAACAGGAGAAAAAGCAGAGAGATATTACAATGGTGAAAGAATTTTGAAAAAGGATCCAGTTGCAGCATTATATACAGGATGTGATATGAATGAAGAGCTTAGAGGGAAAATTATTCTGTTTTCATGCATTAAAGTATATAAAAATTCATTCATTAATATGCAAAGGCATTATTTCATACATAATGTTACTACCTCATTTTCCAAAATAATATATTAGTTGCTGTCTTCAGTGTAGTAACTCTTTGCCCATAAACCCCCAGTTCCTTCAATCAATCAAGTTCATCTCCCATGCATAATGTCTCAGAGAGTCATTGTCACAGGAGAACCGATAAACAATGCTGGGTTAACATAAGGTGACTTAAGAGAGTCAGTGAAAGTACAGAGCCTCTGCACTAGAGCAACAGAGGAAAATTTGTCAGTAAGAAGGAACCCTAGATGAGAACATTCAGAAGGCTCCAGATGTTTCACCCTGAGTCGAAATGACAATGATCCCATAACAAGAGTGGGATTGGAATGACCTGAAATCTTAAGTAACTTGTACAGCTTCCCCTAAGGTAATGGCAAGACCCATAATTACTCTGCACATGGCCTTGTAATGTTCTGTGCATGGTAGGAACAGGACAGTAAAAATGACCAGGCCACTAAGCAGAAAGAACCACACAGCCTTTCATAATTTCCTTCTGCTCACTGATTTTTTGCAAGTAGCCCATATTTCCAGGGATCTCAAGAAGGAAGCAGAAATAGCTGGAATAGTCAGGCCTTGAAGTACCCTTTCCACCTAAAAAGGACAGAGAATACCTACATAGAGGGAACCCAACATTTAACCAGTCTAGAAATAAAAGACATCACAGTTCATTTAGAGTTCTAAGGATGCTGGTATGGTTAGAATGTACAAGAAGCAGAGGAAACAAGCAAGAAAGCAAACAAACAGACAAAGAAACCAACAAAACTAGGGAAGATTTTGTTCAGAAGCCAAGAGAAGAATTCTAAGAGAAAAGCGAGTGAGGTCCTCCAGAGATCTAAGTGTTCAAAAGCATTCTATGAATTAGTATCACAGTCATTGCTGCTAGACTGAATTAAACAGTGTTGATGGAGACAGAGATCAAATTGCAAGTTTCCAAAAATGAGAAAGGAATAAGTGAGAATACTAAAAATAGTATTTTGATAATATCTCCACAAATACTTACTGTGAAGTAAAAAGCGGAGTAGCTATTGAGGGAGACGTAAAGTTGAAGGGATTATGTGGTATTTTGAATAATCAAAGTGGTGAGTCTGGCCGAGTAATTTTTGAAAGAAGCAGACAGAACAGGAATATTTCAAAGACATCACTGAGAGATGCCGTAGCTGACAGAGAAAGAGAGTGTGTGTACTAGAAGATTGAAGCAAAATCTTGGGTCTTAGACTAAGTTGAAGTTTTTTGAACTGGGTTTCCTCTGGAGCCTTAGAGACTGAGATATCTGTGTAAATATTGCAAGAGAATGGGAGAAGATATAGAAATACCCTCATGGAGAAATTTCCTTCTGACTACTTTTATACCTAGTTTAATCCTTTAATTTTTTTTTTATTTTTTATCTTTGTTTTCTGTTTTCTGATAGTCATGCCTTTCTAAATATTTGAGATTTCTGTTCCTCTCTTGCTTCTTCTTTTCTCATGCCTGATCTGGGAGCCTCCGTACCTTCTGCTCACAACTGATGTTAAGTCACAATTCTGAAAAAGGCCACCCGATGTTCAAGGTGCTTGTGTATCTGAAAATAGAATATGACTTCACACACTCAAGAAACAAAAATCACTGCCACAAGAATGTTTTTGTTTTTTGAAATTCTGATCATTTATTTGTAGAACAAACCATCCATTGTATCACTTAATTTATGTAAAATTCACAATGCTGGAACATATGCTTGGTAATAAAGAGCTTGGTAGTTAACTTCATATCTGTCACAATAAAATATCTATTTACAAGTCATAGTTTTAATGCTTAAATATCTCAAATTTATTAAGAAAAGACCACATCTAACATCGCTATATCCCATAACTGCTTGTAGATTTGTTCCAGGAAATTAGGAAGAATAATGTAAAAGTTGTTCAGCATTTTGATGGAGTAATAAAGTCAAGAGGTGAAATGTCATGATGACAAAATGGGATTTTACCATTTTAAAAATAGATAATAGTAAAGTGTTACTCACATCACTATCAGTAAACCAAGGGGAAACAGGCTTTTTTATAAAGGATTTTTGTCAATATCAGTCAATAAAAGATGCACAAAGTTTGTAAGTGTAACACATATACTAAGTCAAATCTAAGACAAAACTCTAGTAGGCTTATCAACTGGGCCACAAGTAGTCAAACAAGAGAAAACCCATTGCATTCATAGTCCACGATTTCAAAATTGATCAAGTTACTTGGCTACTGTTCTTGGTTCATGTCCTTTACTAAAAAGGGACTAGTTTCTAAATCTATGAAGATCTCTGGAGAGAGAAGGAGAGAGAGAGAAAAGCAGGACATTAATTGATGATCATTTCACTTTGTCCATTGTCATTTTAGCTAAAATTAACATACAAAGAATAGCGGGACAATCGACCATTGTTTATTCAATACCCATCAGAGATTTGCTTAAGCATAATTAGAGATGTGGTAAAGCAAATATTACTCTTAACGAAACAAGCAACATGTTCCCAAAAGCCTAGTCAAAATTTAATTAATAAAATATATAGTTTAGGAAAAAATTGTTAGAAATTAAGCTGTGTCTTAGTTAAGTTCAGAAAAAATTCTTTGTTTAAAAATTTCATACAAAAATATTTTCAATGAAATAAATGATTAGTATGTACTAGGTATTCTTATGGATATATACTTTTATTGAGCTACCTTCTTATGTACCTAACTATAGATAGAATATGAGTGTAAGCCCTTCACCATAGACTCATTTTTATGCACATTGTAGATTATAATCTTCAAAATCTCCATTTTAGCATGTGCATCTGAATGATTTATTACTCTGATAAAGGTTAGTCACGTTCATAAAAGCCTGTGTAAATATATTTTTGTGCTTGTTAAAATAAATCACCATAGATGCTATCTTGGCTATTTTTCTTGTTGTTGAGACCAAAACACCCACTACTCAAAATTAAAGGAGGAAACGTTATATTTCTGCTCACAGTTTGTAGAGGTTTTGATCCATAGTCAGCTGGCTCTGGGCAGGAAGGCGTGGCAGAGGGGCACTGCAGAGGTGAAACAGTCCACTGCAGGGCAAGTAGACAGCAGCAAGCAGCAAAGGAAGTAGAAGCAGAAGCAGAAGGAGCCAAGAGGTGGTAGCAGTCTCCTTTCAGTCCCTTATGTTCCGTCCGGGTTGTCAGCCCTGCCTTCAGGGCAGGTTGCACTCAGACCCAGCTTGGGGCGACCTTAGTCTCAGCACTGCACCACAATCCCAGCATCAGATCTTTAGCATCAGCTTCACACATCCTAGATCCACCTGCCTCCAAAATGCCCCCCCACCTATGACTGAGTGAAGTTTTGTGGGGCCATCTTGATACGAGCCATAACAGTAGCATAATATCATCTGTAGCAATTATTTACAAAAAAGAATAAAAACATGCATTGCAAAGTTATTTTCTTTGACCATTCCATGCTAACTGGAAATTTCCATTTCCTCAATCTCTAATTTCCAAACTCACAACATAAATTTGTTTTGCATGGATCAATAGTATGCATCTTTACATATATACATATCTAAATATATTATCAAACAAAAAATAATTTAGTCCCATATATAAATATAAGATACTTTCATGTATTTACTCATGTCCTATGTATCACATGTTAACATATGCCTTCTCAATGATTTGTTTTAATATATAGACAATTTTTACTTTTCGTGGTAGTGATGGTCTATATAGTCTCAGTGACCATTAAATTAATCAATACTGAATCTTTCTTCTAGGGAAAATAAAAAAAATTGATTCTTGTGAGCATCTCATCACAATATATTTATCAATTGGTACAATATATAACCTGGGTTTATATGGATTTCTATTTAAAGACACGTCATGCATCATTGATTCCTAACAGTGTTCTCATAGCCAGTAGGCTCATAACTCATGCTTGAATGAAAATTACCCAGCACATGTTATTTTTCTCTATAAACATGGGGAATGGGGCACAGGCCTGAAATCCCAGCACCGGAGCTTGAGATTCACAAGTTTGAGACTTCCCCAGCCAATTCACCATATTAGAAAGATCTTATCTCAAACATTGAATAAATAAATAAATAAATAAATAAATAGCCATTGAGCTTAGTAAAAACTGACTTGATTGCCAGTATGAGACAAAAGAAATGAAAATGGCATATCAGAGTCCTCTTCTTCTTGAGACTCCTAGTCAGCATTTTGGATATTTTTAAACAGCAAAAGTCACCAGTAGAATGTACAAAACAACGACAAAAACAAGACCAAGCCTCTGTTTAAACCAAGAACAGGACACTCAGGGACAGTGTGAAAGCCACAGTAGGAAAGCAATGTCCCTTTGACTTCAGCTAGGAATGCACACACTAAGTGACTCAATCGTAAACAGGAAAAATTACTGTCGCTATTGATTTTGACGATATGAATGAATTTTAACTAGTTGAGAAATTTGTGATATGGATGCACAATAATGAGAATCAGTTATGGATCAGCCACTTCTCCGTAAGTGCAGTAGAAATGTAACTGTAGGGGGAAAAAGGTACCATGAATTATGAATAAAATAGTGAAAATGGAGCATTCAGATACTTTTGGGATAAGACCAGCATTCTTGCTAATGTAAATGTGAGTTTTCCAGCCTCATAATAATATACCTCGTGCTCCTGGGTTTAGCTCGGTTGGCTAAGGGCCCATTCTGTAAACGTGAGGTTGTGAGTTCCATCCCAGAAGCAGCAAAAAAAAAAAAAAAAGACTATAAAATAATATCCCAGACTCCTTTTTGAATTCTGAAACAGAAAACAAATAGAGGAAAAGATAAAGATACGTAACTGATAATGAAAAAAATTGAACAGCAATTAAAGAGAGGGCAAATTATTGAGCTTATAAGAATTAGAAAGGATAGTTTAATTTTAAATAACTAAATTTATTTTAAGAAAACAACATCCAATAACCATAAAATAGAAGCAGTAAAAGAGATTGAGAAATTGCCTGCTAAATGACATGAAAGTTTAGCATAGTAGTGTCTTCTCTCTACAATTACCAAGAGGGATAGAACTATTTTTCTTTTTTTTCCAGTTTTCTCTCTTTCCTTCCTAGTTTTCTCTGCCTCTCCTTTCTTCTTGTTTGCCATTACTTCCCTCCTCTTTTCTTCTCTCTCTTTCTTCTTTCCTTTTTTACTTTCTTTTTGAATATATCAATGGCATTTATACAACTAAAAGTGATTTTTTTCACACTCTACCATATCTTCTTTAGTAAAATATCTTGAAAATATGCTCTGTACATGAGTATTATTTTGCTAAGCCCCTGTTAATTCTGATTTTTAATTTTTTATTTGTTTCATGTTTATTTACTGTTAAGAAAATATAGCTTTTAAAAGCTATATTTGTTGATTTTCATTGCAAAAAGTAGATTAAGCACAAAAGATTGCCTGAGACAAATGCATGCTATGTTTAATGAACAACATTTCAGGTACTATTTATATGATTGGCATAAAGAAAACTCTCTCAAATTACATTTCCTTCTGTCTCAGTATAGAACTACCAAATTATAAAACAATTATTTCTTTACTCTTTTTATAGTTCCTAACATGTGTAGATGCCCTATGTTTTCAATATCACATAGATGGAATCACAGTATATGTACTTTTTGATCTACCCACTTCAAGAGTGGTTTGAGATTCATTCTTGTTCATGTTTCATCAATTCGTCCATTCTTCCTGTTGCATCATGATTCACCATGAAATATTTATCCATTTTGCTATAGACACTTACTGGATTTTTTTAAAATCATAAATAATCGTGTTCTGGAGCAGTGAAAGAAGCAGGAAACTTGAACTGGCTGCTGGTGAAGGAATTGAATCACTGCTGATGTGACTCTGAAGAGCAGTAAATGAACAGGAGAGAAGCCTTTAATACTTTCTTCCAGCCTGCTGGTCTTCTCTATTTTTTCTTTTGACAAAACCTAAAAACAACAACAACAACAACAAAGAAATCATAATTTATTATATGATTTTCAATGTCCCAACCTCAAAGTCACCAAGGCAATGCAATGGTGAATTTGTATAATAGTTTACTAACAAATAATTGAAATAACTAATGGCTGAGCTAATAGTTCACTGACATATAAAGTAGTTAAAATCATTAATGAAAACATTTAGAAGCTGAAAACATTACCAAAAGCAAATACAAGAATGCATCATGGGGACAAGGTATTACAAAGATGAATAAAAAAAATATGAGATTAAAAGCAACTCATGTAATGAGAAGTAGTTGCTTAAAATAAATGATTACGGTTTCAGAGGGACTTGAATTTGGGCCTATGTGAGCCCATGAATCATATCTTTTCATTTCTGTCTAGTGGAGAAACTTGAAATCTCTAGGAAAGTTTTCCTACATAACTCTGCATAATTTTTAAATAATCAGAAGACACAATTTGCATCAAAGCTTTAGAAAAAAGTTACTTCTCAAAGATGATCAGATGAAATTGTTTAAAATTGTTTGACTTTGTATCAGGAAAGGAAAACGTGGTTAAAACCATTGTGGCAATGAGTGTGGGGATTCTTCAGAAATACTAGAATTAGAGGTCCCTTTCTACCCAACAATTCCCCTTCTGGTTATTTTCTCAGGAGAATTAAAACCACAGCAAAATATGTTCATCCGTGTTTATAACTTCACAATTTGTAATCACTAAATCTTGAAAACTCAAATGCCCATCAACTAAGGAATGGATAAAAAATGTGTTATTTTTCTATAATAGATTACTACTCAGCCATAAACAAGGATAAACTCAAGGCTTTTATAAGTAAATGGATGAAATTTGAAACCATCCTCTCAAGTGAAATTAAGCAAACTCTCATGTGTAAAAATGGTATTGTCTGCCTAGTGTGAGAAACTGAAACAGTAAATAAGATCCAAATTCTACAGTAGATATTGTGAAAGGGAAAGAAACTGCCCAAAAGGAAAAAACAACTGGAAAAGGAGAAAAGAAAGCAGGGAAAAGATTATACACACACAATGTAGTTAAGATAGTTATACTACTGATTTCTTTTAGTTCATTAAAAAATGGTTTGTGCTTATATTCTGATCAATGATGCATGCCTTCTTGTAATCTGAGCAACTACTTTAAAGATAATAATGCATAATAAATTAACCATTGTTAATTTTGTATTATCTCCTTTGAAATTCTGTATTGATGTTTTTGTTGTTTTTTTTCTTTTTAAAACAAAAAGGAAAGGAAAACAACAGAAGTAAAGATATCATTAACGTTTATACAGGGAAAATAAAATTATAGCATGATAGGAGTACACAAAGGAAAGCTTGCTATGAAGACATGCCCACAAAATGAACTGACATTTATTCTCTGAGATCACATGAGATCAGGAGCATCCAGAACAGTGGTAGGGAGAAGATTTGATTTTCAACATGCAAGAAAAGTGGATACTTTTGTAATCACCGTCGAAGTTTCAATTACTGTAATTAGGCTTGGTTAAAAAATATATAAGATATAAATACAGAATGAGAAGCTATGTCTTTGTATGTTTTCACTTTTCCTTAGAAGAACAAAAAAATTGTTATGCTTTCTCATAACTATTTATATATATTGTGCATTTTTTGATGAAATAAAATGCAATAAAACTTATTCTGTGCCTACACAGAATATATGAACAAAATAACTCACTAACATGTGATATTCGTAAGAATATTGTGAGAAAAATCTGTTTGGTGTTTTAGCCATGAAGCATAATTGTGACATCAAGCAGAAGCTCTTGGCAGCATAATGACACACCACCTAATCCACTGAAACCTCTGCTCCCTCACTGTGCAGTAATTGCATTCAACTTTGAATATGCTTTTCACAGCATCAGAAATTTTCTTTTATACTTCTTACTTTGGTTTTCACAAGACTAAAAATGTTTTTCACACTTACTCTTTGTGCTGCAGAGAAACTTGACTCCACATATTGTGGCAATTTTACATCCTTGAACAGTTGGTGAAAATAACTTTTGAAAGTATTAGGTCTTACATCATTCCAAAGAAATAATAGGAAACTGCCCAAACAAGAAAAACGTGTTTGTTTACATTTCTAAACCTAGTAAGAGCTCTAAACCTAGTAAGAGCTCTGAAGATCTTTGAATATATCTGATGTATATTATTTTTAAAGTAACAAGATTGTACAATCAGGACAGACAAATTTACCAGGGAACTGTACAGTCCACAACAGATGGAAGTCACAGAATCTCTGGGTTTTAGTTTTATTTATGTTTTTCACCTGAACAGGGTGTTTCCCTGGCATCATATGTCTAAATTTATGATCACGCAGTAAGATAGGTCAATCAGTATTCCTGAAATACGTGACACATGAATACCGAAGCGAGTATTCTACAACACATGAAAAACTCATAAAAGATGACTTTAAAAATTACTGCAGTCTTACAATTAGAATATCATTCTGTATCTTAAATCACTGTATCTTACATCACCTCCATAGGAACATCTCCATTGGTTTCTTTAGAACTTCATCTAACTCGAAAATGGAATTGTCCAAACCTATGATCCTATTTGGAAGCATGATGAACAATTTTAAAAGAAATGCAAGTCCAATGAACAAGAAAAGGAGTGTTTTTAAAATAAATTACATGTGACACATGTTTTTTTAATGAACTGTGTTATTGTCTGTGTGTATGAACTTAAGCTAAAAAGTCCAAAAACACTGAATTCTTGTTCTGGTTTTATTGCTGTGTTACCATTACCATGAACATGGGATGAGTCCTGAGTAATTATATAATTCTGTAAAATGTGATATTGCTTATTTTTAAGGTACTAATATAGTCAAATAAGGTAATATTTGTGAAGTACTTATAATATTGATATAGAAAATATATTTCCCCTAACCTGTTAGATGTAAAGTCCGCATCAAGGAATGAAGTTGTAAGTTAAAGGAAAACTTAGGAGAGCTTTCTTGGAAGTAAAGAAAAGAATAGCTCCTGTATTTCTGGGAGGCACCTCAAATGGGGAGGCCATGGAGGCCTTGGCCAGGGCTAATTTATACAGCAAAGTCACAGCACGGGTAAAACATGGGTCAAACTATAGTCAACCACAGGATTGCAAGGATGGCTGCTGACCTAATATTTATGCAACAGGGAAATGAGTCATGGAATGAGAGTACATGGCATTTGGGGGAGTGGATGGTCCAAATGCTCTGGTCACCTGCCTGGAGTCTGATCTCTCTCTGGACTTATTGGGCCAGGAGGTTCTTATTGAAGTATAATTTCAAGTTACTGTTTATCCCTTAGGGTGGTATGGAGACTGGCCTATTGCATCTCCATCTTGAGGCCCGGCCTTCTTAATGGTGCATCTCCAGCCACAATGGTGATGCCTTTTTGTGCTGACTCCCATGAAGTCTCAGTCCCCCTCTGACAGTATATTGATTTCTGTTTAACCTAGCTGCCAATAATAATATTCTTACTAGGTGTTGAGGTTGGTGGTCATTAAACAATTGTTATTCAAATACAGGAGATACTTTTCTTTTTAAGTTACTGCTTAAGGCTATGTGGTGGGGAGTGAGCACTCCATTGACGCCCCCCTCCAAAAAAAAGCTTCCTGAACCTGGAAGGGGTTTTGAAGGTAAAGGCTTAGTAGAAAGTACCATTTACCATTTGGGCTTTTGTATTTTGTGTCCTCAGTTATAGTATTCTTGGCTTACACAAAACACAGCTTTCTCAATACTACTGTGATCACCTGATTACTGTTTTCACTTCCTTGGGGTTCCTTATGGTTCTTTACCTAAGCAATGCTCAGATCATCTGTTATTTTTTTTTCTCTGTCCCATCTCAAATAAAGCAATTCCAATGTTGCATTTAACTTTTTAGTGGGTGCATTACATTTTATGTATGTAAACATGATACTTTAAAATTCACTCCTCTTTGATTATCTGTATGTAGAAAATTCTAACTTCAAAAATTTTTAACAAAAGAGTTCATCATAATTTTTTTGCATAGTTGTGTTGTGATTTGATAGATACTGATGGCAATTTTGTCAAAATTTCATTCCATGCTAGGCATTGATAATGAAAATATAGACCCAACAATTAGTTTCAAAAACTTTCAATCTTTCTAAAGAATTTAAGAAAAAAATCCTACTGGAAATTTCTATACAATCTGATAATTTTCTTATACATGTTTAGTATAGTATTTTTAGTTAATAAACTTCAAAATATTATTCGATTGAAATAATGCAGATAATATGAAGATAACAGGACAGGTTCTCTTTTTCAAATGCATGTATGAAATAGAAATACATCATTTTACTGGGGACATATTTAAAAAATAGTTTCAAGATGTTTTCACCAAATATGCAATGAATATTTACTAAATGCTGACCACTGTATTTCACACTGGGGATATGATTAACAGTGAAGTTCCAATAGTTTTCCCTCTGAGATAGAAGACAGATGGAAACAAAGACAAAAAGATGTAGAAAGACTTAATAATGAAATACACAGATTAGCTATTTTAACTACTTAGGGCATTCAAGTCATTCTCAAATTTGGAAAAACAAAAGAGTACATAAGCATGTTCAAGACTGGAGGAGCAACATAGACAAAAGACGCTAGAAAAAAAAATTAGAGAATTTAGATCTGAAAAACAGAAATGGAAGCAGCTCATTGTGAGAAAGAACTGAGCATCAATCAGGGTATGGGGAGCTGAGCAAAAATCCAGATGAGGAAAGACTTCATAGGCTGTGCACATTGCATTTCAGCAGGAGAGATATAGAAAGATATTAGAGGATTGTTAGAAGAGAGGTGGCAGGTCCCATTACATTTCAGAACGATCACTTTGGCAGAGGCTTAGAAAACAAATTGACAGAAAGCCACACTCTGGACAGAGGGATGCAGTGGGAATAGGAGGGGACAGGCAAACAGCTAGGGGTGATGGGGTCTGAACCAGAGTGACAGTGAGGATGGAAAGCAGCATGTGACTTGAGAAATTCATAGGTAGATCACTCTTTTCAGACCAGTCTGAGTGTCCTTTCTGCTTTCAGTAGAAGTTGAGATTGTATACATCTAGGTGACAGTGACAGTGAATCATGATTGGCCTGAGATTGTTTAGGGAATAAGCAAACCTCACCTCCAGGTGTCTCTGGGTAGGTCTTGGAGGCATGACCCTGAGGACACATGGGGTTCTTAAACTCTTTCTTTCTGGCTGTACCTTCATTCTCTGCTTCCTGACCACCTTGAGGTCAGCAAATTTCCTTGGCTGTCCCTTCTACCAGGACGTTTCTGCCTTGGAGGACCCATAGCCTCTAAAATGAAACCCCTGAAACTCTCAGCTAGAATACTCTTTTTTCCTTCTTTAATTTGACTTTCTTAGCTATTTTGGTCACACTGACAAAAAGGTACCAAACACAGTTGTTTAGGATGAACTTTGAGTGGAAGTATTTCCTGTTCAGGGGAATTAACACATCCTGACTAATTGTAGGAAGTATGTGAAAGTTTAATGAACCAAAAATGATTTCATTGTTTCAAAGTGGTAGTTTCATTAGGCAGAATTTAATGAAGAGAGAAAAAAAGTTGAAATATTTCAAAGCCAGATATTCACAGATAAAATCATTACTTGGTACCATCAGCGTGATACAGTCAGTAAATTGATATCAATTTCTAAGTAGTAAATTTAGAATTATTATATAAAGATCCTAGTAACTTATTCCTATAATTTTCGATGATTTTCCCTTTTATAAATTATTTCATAATCCATTTTCAGTCTCATCACAAATACTCCTATGATATAATATATTATATGAGGTAGTAGCAATATATTTTATAAAGTACAGACTTTCTGCTTATGGGGTAGTAGAACCCTGCTCTTTTTAAAATATACCCTCTGTTAAATGTAGCTAGCCACATCCTTATGGGTAGTCATCTGTTCAGACATATTATTCTTTATTTGGAAATCACTTGATTGGCTTCCTATAGAAATCTGTATTGATTTTGAGGCTTTGCCACAAACTTACACAGCACTTATTGGCCACAGAACAGTATGTGCACCAAACCTATTGTCTCTAGTTGTCCCCTGTTACCCATTGAGGTCACAATGAGCAAACTATTCCATCTTTCTGAAGTATAAACCCAAGTCCCTTGAAACCAAAGCTCTCTGAGTGTGGAATGTCGCTGCAATTGTAATTCATTATATTCCATCTGTCTGCATGCAAAAAGAAACAGTTGTGTTTAGTTACATCTCAAAATATTATTTTTAGCTGTCACATCTCAATTTTTGGTCAGTGGATTTGTATTTAATAATGCATACTGATATTTTCGATTTTATCCAAAATGTTGAAAATAAAACAGCATTTTCTAAGTCCACAAAAGAACACATAATGCCTTCCTGCAATTTTTCTTTTTAAGCAAAGAAGAGGACTGTGCTGACATTCTTTCCCTATTAGACAATACCTGTATGAAAACAAAATTGAAAAACAATGTAAGTTGTTTCCTTTACTCTAAAATAGTCACTTCAGATTCTCAAAGGACGCATTTTAGATGTGCTAGTCAGGTTTAAAATAGAAAATTAAATCATGAAATGAAATTTAAATTATATGCAATAGCTTCGTTGTACCATTTTTACTTAAAAAAATAAAATGTATCAAATCTTCTTTGCAGAATTCCAAATAATCTACGTAGACAATCCTCCTCCAGAAGGTATAGCTTAATTATCTTGTCTTTGCTGGTGGGCTCGAAGAGTAACTCATACCCAAAGAGGGTATATATATATATATATGGAGAGAGAAAGAGGCAGAGAGAGAGAGAGAGAGAGAGAGAGAGAGAGAGAGAGTTTCCAGTGGAAGTAACACCTGGCAGGTGTTAACTCTATAAAGACTGAATTGACCAGGGAGATGATGTGTTCACGTCATGCAGTATCTGATATGAAGGGATGAGGTCACTTCACGTCCACAGTGTTCTTTTCCAAAACTTATAACTCACATATTGGTAGAAGAAAATAATCAGACAAGTCAAAATTCAAGGATATTCTGCATCACACTTGACTACCTTACTTCAAAGCTGTTAAAGTTATTTGAAACAGGGAGAGGGTGACGGAGAGAAAGAAACCATTACAGACCCAGAAGAAACTCAGGAACCACCAGAACTAGGTGCAGTGTGGTGTACTGCGTGGGGATCCTGTAACGGGAACACAGCATTCATGGAAAACTGATGACATGTACATCTCCTACTCATTTACCAAGGTTGATTTTTTCATTTGTTTTGACAAATGCAGTACAACAATGTATGAAGTTAATGGTAAGGGAAGATTAGTGACAAATATACAGAAATTATCCATACTACTTTTAATATTAGTCTTTGAAGTCTTTAAAAAAAACAAGATATAAAGCCAAATATCTCAAAAGTCAGCAACATTTTTATGAAAACAGTTTTTCATATTTGCTTCAATATTTCTCTATATTTTGTAGTAAGAGATATAATAAAAATATTGAATGACAGCAAAAGTTTCTAAAAGAGAATATCACCAAGATTCAGTAAAATTTTATTATGTACTCAAAATTAGCTAATATTCTTAAAAGGTTGTGATATATATATATATACATTTATATGTAAACACTATAATGTATTATATTGCATATGAACATTATAGTATATAATGATTCTCATGTCAATATTTGTTCTATTTTTAACATATATTAATGTTTTTAGCCTCAATTTGAAGAAATGTATAGGTGAAGATAATAATTATTTATTGGCCAAATAAAGGTTGATTTCGTCAATATTTCAAGAAATATTTTCTAGTCTTTACCTTTGTGACAAATAAATTGAAATACAGAAATAAGTATCTAAGTATTGAAAGTAAAATTTGAAGTCTCCTTTCATTATATTTAATGCTTTAGTGGTTTTTTTTTTCCTTTTTTTGAATGCCACTCTTTTCATCCTATGATATTTTGGAAAATTTACATACTAACTAATGAAATAAAATTTTCTATTCTCACATGATATGGTATTCTATACAGATAGTATCCTGAAGTGAATCAAGGTACCTCAATAATACACAATTGTTTTGAGAAAATTTTACCATTCTGAATTGAAAAACAAGGGAGAAATGATCATAAGAGAACTATTGGAATTTTTCATTTTATAATTTTTAATAACCATGAGAAGAGAATTTCTTTGCAAACATTAATCTAACAAAGAATCCATCCATATTAATTTCATATATTTGCAGATGTTTCAGTCTCATCAATATATTATTAAAAACATAGCCATAAATGAAAGCAATCATAACATTTATAGACTTTTAATGTATAACTTCTTCATGCCACTTATATTTACATACTCATGTTATGAAGATCTGCTTGCAGTATGTGACCGGATAGCAATTGATAGTAACTTACTAGAGTGTATTAGCTATTTTGGATTCACAAAACCTCACCATAATATACAGGCATTTCAGTGTCACTCTTGAGTAGCAGAATTTCTCTCCTGTTGGCACATCTTCTTTCCTCTTCTAAAATGCTTTTCGTGGCAGTCTTCACCTTGGTGTTTGCTGTTTTGGTGTTTATTGTGTTTATTGTGTTTCATTTTGTTTTTTGCTTTGTTGAGTTCTTCAAAAACAGGGTCTGGCTATGCAGCCTAGGCTGACACTGAAGTTGCTGTCCTCCTGCTTTAGCTTTCCCAATGCTGGCCTGACAGGAATGAACCACCTAACACAGCGTGATGTTTAGGAGCTTTCAGATTTCAAAGTGGACAATAGGGAGAAATGGTCACTCTCCAATCTCACGCATTTCTCTACAGAACAGGCAGATTTTTAACTCACTGTTGGTAAATTTGGAAATGTCACAACTTTTTTCTATTTATGTTTTTTTACACAACTTTTTTCTATTTATGTTTTTTTACACAACTTTTTTCTATTTATGTTTTAGCCATATCACAAATCTCATCAGTTGTATATTTTTGGTGATTGGTAATTCTACATAGTTTTGATATCAAGTAGTAAAGGACTAAAAAAACAAAAACAAAAAAATAATAGTGAAAAACAAGGGATTGATCTAGGGATGAAATTCTTCTTTTGCAAAAGACAGCAATATTAAATGAGGTGTTCCTTTTCTGAGCTAAGTATTTTCAGCCAATCAGGACATCCCATGTGAAACAAATACAAGGGATCACTTTACCTGGATCGTGACCTATTCGGACCTTGGACCACACAGATATAGCAAGTCACTCAGTTCCTTTTCCTTTACAGAAAATCTTTCTCAGCAAGAGGCAGCTAGTGTTTGGCACAGCAAGAAGACTCCACATGTGACACTTTGAACAATCCTGCACTGCAGGGAATGTTTTGCAGAAACTGCATGACAAGATTGCCAAAAGGATTACCTCTGGATTTCCTTTGTCCTTGGGTTTATTTCATCTAATAACAGGGCAAAGATGATGCCTTCTACAATGAAGGGAGAATTTATTCATGAGTCATCGTGGTAAAATTGTTCTAAAATCCTTGTTGTTCATAATTTTCTAAGAAAACAATGCATACTGAATACAAGATGAATGTTTTCCTTTTTAAAATGTTTATCATTAAACTATAAATTATGACCACATAACAACTTGCTCTTACAGCAATTTAAAGCCAGAATCTTAACAAGAAGTATTCTCTCCATTTTTAAAATAAAAAGTTGTGAATAACCATAAAGAAAACAACTTAGAGTGAGGTTAAACAAAAACCAAGCCATTTAACTGTGAAAAGAAATTATAACCAAAATAATGCTGTAAATTCCACTACATAGTACTTTTATGTTAGTACAAGATCTGACAAATAATGTGTATGCTTAGAGATAACTGATGATAGCACCAACGAATATCACTATCTTGTCCTAACTATATCGTGAGGTTAAGAGTGAAAACATTAGGTTTCAAGCACTTCTGTTACTTAGCATTTGCCATTGTGAATCTCAGTTTCCTCATCAGTACACTGGAGATGATGATGTTTAGCTTTCTTAAGTCACATAGTAATTTTGAGGCCACAACAATAGGACATTTAAACATTTCCTTAGAATTGCAAAGCTATAGTGCATAGGGAATGTACTGGAAATTAGAACATAGAAAAATGTATCATTGCCTGCTCTCAGTTTCTGTCTATCATTCTGCACCAACTAGATATTCATACAGACAGGATGGTATAAGAGCATGAAAGTATGTACTTTATAACCTCCATACAGACTATAATGCCCATACAATCTCTTCTTCAAAAAGTCACATTGGAACATGAGATCTAGAAGATAAGTACGAAGTCAGATTTAAAAGATCAAGAGAAAAAAATAGGCTCAAAGTAGTTGCACCATAAGGAGGCAGGAATAAGAATTCACTGGGGGTTTGGGTAAAGAAAATGTGTACATTTTGGGTAGAGAAAGACCATATTGTTGTGATTCAAATCTAGAAAAATAAAGAAAATACATATCATCTTAGAGCACCGAACAGAGTTTTAAGGCACTATTCAAAGGTCCTATGAAATCATGGAATGATATAATCAAACATCAATTTTAAAAAAGGTTATTCTAGCAGTAATGTGGAAAATAGGTTGGAGAAACAGAATGATAGACGCGAAGAGAGGATGTTCGGTTCTTGGAGAAATCCAGATCATGAATGCTACTAGGACGACACCGAAGTAGAAATGACGTGTGAAAGTTTTGGGATATGCTATGGAGACAGAATTATCAGGATTTGATAAAGGCTTGAAAGTGGTAACAAAAACAGAAAGATCAGTAATAATATTAGTAACAGTAATACTTACTGTGGTGTGAAATTCCAGAGGACCACATTTAGTGAGTGGACGTTGTAAGTGGTACATAGGAAAGTAAAAGGAGTCTGCTCTGCTCTAAGTAGAAAATTAAAATCATTTATGTAATGATGGCAATTAAGCCACAATATCAGCAAATTAACAGAAGAATGACATTAGAAAAGACAGAAAGCAGCACAGGACAGCACAATGGGTTTCTCCAAGATTAGGAATTTTAGTGATAAATGTGCCAAGAAGTTGCGTCCCCTGAGTCACTATCAGTTAGAGTAACAATGTTTAGAAATTCTTCCTTATGTTCACATTCTAGGAGGGAAAAAAAGGATATATATATATATATATATATATATATATATATATATATGAATTCTATAAATTATTATAAGAACACTATTGGGGAAAAGATTTGTAGAACTGTATGTTTAGGGTGAAGAATTCAGGAGATGAAAGCACACACAACAGGGAAAACTTCCTATTTCTTTATCTTGGACATTCAGTAAATAATGTTAGAGTTCTGCAGCTCTCCAGCACTAAAGCAGGTGCTGAGGACTGAGTGGCTAAACACATTATGTTCATGGTCCAAACAGATTTAATTTACCTCACAGAGAAACAGACACTTACCCGTAAACCAATAGACAAGATAATTTCTTAGAGTCACATCCTATAAAAACAAACTGCGTGATTCAACGAATACTGGTGGTTTCAGAGGAGGGAGAAGACATGTAATCTGGTGACGGAAGGACTTGTTAAGGAGATGCTCTTTCGACATAAACCTGAATGACAGGAAAGAAAATTTGTTAAAGAGAGACTGAAAAATTAAGTACAAAATCTCTAAGATTGGAAGTCTTTTTGGAGAAGAAGAAAGGATATTCAATAAGATTACAGGAATAAAAGTAGATAGGATTTAAATCTTACAGCAGGACAAAGAAATCTTACATGACTTCCTCAAGTGAAATATTAGGTAATATCATCAACTGTCATTGAAAATTGAAGAGAGAATATGTTTGAAGAGACAAACGGTAGGAGCTGGTCATTCTGAGGATTTGAAGCATGAATAATCAGTAAAGCACAGTAATTTCTTCACAGCATAGAACTGTACATGATCTTTCATTTAAAATGAGACAAGTCAGTGCAACTCTGCTTTGTGATTTCTTTTTTCTTCCAGGCAACTTAATTAGTATTTTTCTGGTGAGAAATTTGCCAGCAAACTGAGTTAGGGATTGCAGTTTTTCCAGTTGAGCACACCACAACGAAGATAGCGCAACATAGGGTTGTACTAAGGAAAATGAAGAAATGTGAAGAAGATAAGGAGAAAAGTAAGGCTAAGAAGCAAACGGCTGTGAAGGGCTGGAGGACTTGGTGAGCCTGAAAAAAAACTGAAGTGAAATTGTTCGGTTATGCAGTTAAACACCAAGGGTCAAAAGTAGATTGCTTTACATTGTGATTTTGCATTTGAGCATTTAAGAGTGAAGGAAAGTTCCAAAGTTAACTTGTCCAATGTAATAGCCATTGGCCTTTTAAATTTAAATATAAATCAATTAAAATTAAATAAAATTACTAAAGCCATTGTACTAGCCACAATTTGACTGCAAACTAAACACTTTTGGGTAATGATTATTGTCCTGGAGTGAAAAGAGAACAGCTCCACGCATGCACAAAGGTCTGTCGCAAAGTGTCGGTCCACACTGGCATCTTAAGAAAACGCGATAGGGCTAGAGGGGAAAAGTCAAGGAAAGAAAAAGAGGAGGAAGATGCAATGTTGCAGGTTGACCTTTTGCAAAGGGAAAGAGGACCAAGAGTTGGAAGGGGAGGGAATGGCATGGGGGGTAGGGGAATTAGAAGGAATGAAGCCGTGTTATGCCCATGTACTAGCCCCTCATGAGGAATGTAATCCTTATGTCCTGCAACTATGTACTGGTAAAAATTAAAAAGAAAAACAAAAAAATTCTTAAAACACCCAAGTTTACTTTTGGTTGGGCAAAAATATCTAACACAAAGGTTATTTCACAATTATGTGCTGTATATGGTATGTAATTTATTGTATATTTGTATCAGGAAAATATTGGCAACCCAATAAACTATAGAGCATCTTTAGTTTACTTTACAGCTAGCTGAACTTCTAAACACTGAGAGAAAGTATCCTGTCTCACATTGCTAGCCTGGGAAAAGATAAAATTCCCAAATCAAAATCTTATTTTTACTGAAAACATTTAAAAATGGTTATGAATTGGAAAACTGCGAGTCTAATGATCATAAGTCAGAGACCTGAACCAAAATAGTATTTTTTGATTGATATTTAGGTTAGCTTAACTTCAACTTTCAAATTTCTGAACCAATAACACAAATTCAAAGCATCATTTTGATAATGCTAATATAAGAATGCTTCCAATGTGTTTGTATAATGCATTTGAATTGAAGCTCAATTGCATTTCAGTCTGAAACTCAAATTATATCTGTGATTAAAAGCAGTCAATTTAATTGATTTAAATGAATTATTTAAAGTGATGGGTGGGGCCAATTTTCCAGAGAGTGGCTTTATTTATTTTTGAGATTGTCTGTTACCATCCATAAGCAATAAGGCCAGAGCGTTTATCTATAGGGATACTGGCAGGAAGAGCAGATGTTCCGGGGTAAGTGCACTGCGATTCTTTTTTTTGCACAACACGCTGCACATTTGGAACTTACATTTTTGTTTTAAAATTCAGAGAACAGAACTGAAGTGACTTCCTAAATATATCAATAAGAAGCAGCTTGTTTAGTAAATGAAGTATCAAAATGCTATGATCATAGTCTCTTCTCTTTGATAAATTGAGTACTGTACTGTGAGTCTCCCTCGGACACCCTTTTTCTTGAGCATGCCTAAAATTTGAAATTAAATACGTCCACAATTTGCCAAGAACGAAACAGAGCTGAAATCCCTTTAGGTTTTCTTCAAGATAAGTTTCAGCTGCCTTGCATCTGTAAGCAATTGAGAACAAACCTTAACACGGGTTGAAAAGGATTCAGGCTGAATGTTCCACAAATAAATGCAGATAGGAAATAATAGATTCTCAGGACCTACCATCTAAGGCCAACCCCAAATTCAGTGAACTATAATACATGCTGCCGATGGTAACGATCACAAAACATGAATGACTGAAATCAAATTGGGAGTTGCATATTGTTGTGACTCTATGCAGGTTTTATACTAGTTGATAATAACTAAATACATTTTGATGTCTAGCAGCATGCATTGTTTCAAACAAATCATATTTGGTCAGCTCCTAATGATACAGGGATAGCCACGCAAGTTAGTTATAAACTCCATTCATCTGCCAAACAGCTAAGCATTATTATTACTTTCATCCTTTTAAGTGACGCATATTTATATATCTGAACTACAAATGTGGTTGGAGAGCTTTTACTGTACTTGATATAGAAAAGTCACGCAATAATAAAAATAAATTTTGAATCTGATTTTGCAACTTTAAAAGAACTACAGCATCAAATAAAATAATGAGTCAAATTGAATTGTACTTCTCAGTGATTCCTTTTGGAAAGTGATCCACTTTCTCATATGCAAGTGAGAACCATACCAAGTCTGACACACTGTACAAAAGAAAAAATTTACTTTTGACACATTAAATATTACATTTACCTAGTTATTTATTTTGCATTGTACAATTAGTTTATTTCCAATGAGATTTTTCAATAAGACTCACATATTTTTGGCAGTTATATTAAAATTGTATGGTACAACTTTACAGTTTCAGATTTATGACTATAAATAATATGAATAGTATTGAATGCAACATTCTACATTATTTCTAAATATTTTGTGAATTCTTTCAAATGAAATATACTTAGTACTAGCACAGGAGATTAAACGGGAAGTTTGAAAATAGTTATGGGTTTGCTTTGTCTTTTTGAGAATTTTAATTGGATTATGTTGTAGGAAATACTGAAAGATAAGTGTTATTTGAAAGAGTTGTTGAAATGCTTCACCAAAACTTAATTTAGTATCAAAAGCATTTTGAGTTTATTTTCCAAAGCTCCAATAGATTTCTAATATATTATAATATTCCATATCTATGGCAATCTTGAAATTAACAGGTGGCTCCTGGGTTTATGTTTCTTGACCCTAAGGATGGATCTTGGAATATAATTACTTGGCATCTCAGAAGTAATAGTAAACAACCCAATCAAGCAGTCAGCTTGTTGTTATTGGGATACTTTCATCACACCAGGAAGTTCAATTCAGTTTACGGTAAGAAGGAGACTATTAAAAATAACTGGTAACTCTGCAATTTGATTCAAAGAGTTCAGTACAAGTTTATAGCAGGACTAGCAACATGACATGAAAACCACGTTGAGTCAGTTGCCTACTCCCCATTTAGAAAAAAGTAAGCAATTGTTCATTTATTTTAAATTTAAGTATATAGCTTTATAACTGAGCAGTGTTATACTACTTAAATCATTAAAATTAGGCAGCTAAAATATCAATAAAATAAAGTTATATATTTCCTAATTCTAAATATGTGGGGAAAAATGACAATTGAGTTTTAGTATAACTGTTTTGTCCAATGCAAATGAAAAAAAAAAAACTATAAAACTACTACATAAAAACTCTTGCAACTTTCTTCTTAACCCCAAGGTCAAAAATACTGCCTAATATTCTGAGTGTTTTCTGGTGATCAAGCACAGCTGTATGAAGTTCATGCTATTTTAATGTTCACTTAACAGATGAGAGAACTGAAGTCCAGCGAAGTTAGATAAAAGGGGCCGGGGTCAGCTTGCCTCACAATGAATTCAATCATCTCGCACTCACTAAACATTACTGCATTTTTAAAATATGTAAGCATTTTCCACTTGTTTTTTAAAACCTAGAGTGCAGGAGCTTTCTTACACTGCTTTCTGCACTGGTCAATATGGAAATCAAATGTGTTATATTTAATCATTATTTTAAGCCTATCACATAGAAATTAATTGTGACCTACATTGAAAAAAGTTTTAATGCATAATTGTACAACTGATTGCACAGTAGGGTTTTCCTATTACATTCACAGTAAGTTTCTGTTTTTTAAAATTTTGTTCTACTACATCACACATACTAGAGGTATTCCCTGAGAGCTAACTGGCATATTACAACCAACTCAAACTACATCAGGTAGATACATCAGTTTTTCTTTGAACAGTTTATGCCGTTTACTCAAAGCAAGCCTGTACAATTAAAAGAAAACACTATACACTGTTATGTCAACACCAAAATGCACTGAATTAGCCAGGGATTTAGCTCAGCAGCATAAGTGCCTATCTGGCAAGTGCTAGGCCATGAGTTAGATCCCCAGTAACAGCAACAACAAAAAAATCCAAAATGCCCTGAATGTTTTCCCTTTATTCCTTGACTATACACAGTATTTCCCTCCTCTCTGTATTTTGTGCCTATGCTCTCGATGTTTTCCTCACGGTTGAAAAATAAACTTCTAGCTTTTTCATGTTGTGAACTATATTATTGTTCAAAGAAAAGCTCATTACATTATAATTTTAGAAATCCTTACTAAACACACAGTTCATTAATTGTCTGACTATATACTTTGTAAACAAATATAAGGGTATGATTGAATAGATTATTTATATGTTATTGGTGTCATTTATAACATCAGAAGTATGTCTGTATGACAATTCTTTTGTATATGTTAATATATTAGATGCTAATAAAATTATATATACACATACAGTATTAGTGCATACAAGGCAAAAATAGCTGACTATAATTTTGTTTGTAAATTGTTAGATATTCAATCTAAAACAATGTAAAAATCATTTTTAAATAAATTCAGTTATGTTGCTTCTCAATAGAAGGGAACAGTGATTTTGAAAAAACCTAGTATCCTGGGAATATTTTTCTTTTCTAGTTTATCCACATTGTGATTAGAAACATATTAATTACAGTAAGGACAGACACAAGCAAAGATTTTATAGAAACCAGAAAAAGTAAGAAGATAAGATGTTATTTAAATTTTGTAACCTAACCAAGTCCATTATTCATATTCATAATGTGAAAAGCCACTGTGTTCTTAAAATATTTAGACCCCTTCTGATTATATTAATATTTGATATTTGATTAGGTTAAAATGCAAATGTGAACCCTCCATATGCTGCAGAATAGCACAAGAACAATATGTTCCATGTGGCCAAGCCACCTTGGATCTTTCAATAATAAATATTCACAAGCTCTATTAATACCACATCATCACTACTTAAATTTTAACCTGCCAGGTTTTGGGTCAGTGATAAAATTTGTCATTATTTTTACAACAGTGGAAATTAATGTTAGTAGAAAGTGTGCCACATGAAAGTGAATAATGTTGGAATAATTAAAAGGAAATCCTGCAGTGATTTTTTTTTGCAAATACAAAAAAGTGGAGAAATATAGGAAAATAATTCTAAAATGTGAAAGAATATACCCACTAAGACCACCAAGAATCATAAAAAACAATTAGAAGTAATTAACTATCCTATTCTCCTAGTTATCTCATTTTAAAAATATTCACATAAGAGGTGATGTTTAAGAATAATTTAAACAGCATGGCAAGTTAATGGATGAAGCTTAGAAGGCAACATGAAATCAGACAAGAGAAGATAAAGATTATGACAGGAATAGATTATCGGTTTAGTTTTTAAATTCCATAGAGAAGCTATTTTACAAACATTAAATATTTTAGATTATGATCTCTAAGAACAAAAGTTTTATCAAAGTTTTTGAAGGAAAGTCAGCTCAATTATTTTGAGCATGTGAAATAAAAATCCACAAAAACCAAACAAAGCAAAACAATACCTAGAGTCCTGGGATTCATACGTGTTGGACGAAGATGAACATTTTTCAAGACTGATGTGCAATTTACAAAGGAGCAGACAAGAAGAGTATTTTGGATTTCTTCTTTAGCGTCTGTTTTCTACTTTCAGATGGGTCTTCATTTTATCTGGGAAGACTTTATGATAGTCAGTCTACTCCAGGGCCAAATGTGAGGGCCATGAACTAGGCCAAAAACACTGGATGGATCTATGCCAGGAATCACATTAAAAGGTGGGCAATTGTTAATTGAAGTCCTAAAAGAGTGCACCTCAGAATTTAGTTTGATTTGCCTGAATAAAACCAGGCTTTCATTTTTTTCCTCTAGTATATTGATCTGGAAAATCAAATGTCCCAGTCATTTTTGCTATCATGTTAAACCAACTTGTGAATTGAACTTCTACACTGAGCACGGCCTAGTTAATTAAACAGACCTAGAACCTTAGTGATAATGTGCATAATTTAATGAAAATGCATCCTAATTGACTTGCTGGGGATTTAGCTCAGCTGCACAGTGCCTGCCTGCCAAGTGTGAGGTCCTGAGCTCGATTCTCAGTACCAACATTTTTTTTAAATTAAAATGTGTAAATGGACAAAGATCTATTCTGTCTCACAGTTAATTTATACGTAGACACACAGATACAAGCACGCATGTGCACGTAACTCAAAACACCTAACATTGACAACTATTTGACGTTCTACAACTTCTATGGTCAGATACCCACCTTTTCTTGTCTCAATGTTATTTTTAGAATCTTGTTTTAAGTTAGGCTTTTCCCATGTGTGCTGAGAGTAGAAAATATGGGAATTTACTTGTGGATCTTAAAAGATTTATTTTCTTAAGAATAAAAGACTATAAGATTCTTCGAAGAAGTAGGATACGTAACAGTTTAAGAATTGCACTGCCTTAAGAAGATGGTGAAGGTCAAGGAGCTGGGGAATGTGAGGATTTTCGTGCCAAGGGAAGCTTCCTGCTTGTAACAGTCCCTCATGGCATAACCGTCCTTAGCCAAATGCTGCAGCAGCAATCTTAGCTACACACTTTGGTGCTCCATGGGAAATCTGGGGCTCCACATTTCTCCCTCTCTAATCTTACTCCGGGAACCAACACTCCCAGTGTTTTCTTTCACCACTCTGTAGCTTCTGTTGCTGAACCCTAAATGGCTCATTAAAGCCATTATCATTCGCATTAGACAATCCTGTGGGGTCTGCCCTTCCCCCTCTCGCTCTGTCTCTGCACTGAGTAGGACTATCTGGCACCAAAGATGTCTCAGTCCCTGAATAAGCAAGTAGTAACATTATTTTTTAAGCAGCAAGAAGCATAGAGACAGAGGTAAGTTTGGATTTTCGAGAGATTTAAATAAACTACCTAGATTATGGAAATTAATGAACTGGGTATTCTTATCTGTGTGCTATCTGTGTTACTGGCTACAAAACTGTCCATGTGGAATGCAAAAACACGTGCTGTATATTTTTCCAGTAGTGACAAAGAAAAAAGACGATTTAGCATTGCTGGTGGCAGCTTTGTTTATACTAAGGTGTGGTGTATTATGAAAATTATAAGCTTTTCTACGATGTCCAATGTCTTGGAACATTTCAGATGATATGAACTTAGAAGAACCCACCCAGCAGGGACATCATGATTCTCTCCTCTCCATTCAGTAAATGTGTTACTGAAATATCTTTTCATGTACTCATCACGAATTACTTTCATATGACTGAATAATATGCCAAGAACCTGAAAAGACCTACCTTTTGTTATTATTGGTTATTTCTTGACTCACCAGCTTAACTTTTTATGCTTCAGTCCCCTACAAATCATTATTTCCCAGAATTCTGAGGGGATAGTATATATGTGCCCATTGAGCTCCAGATTGGCACTATTCTGACTGGTGCTATTTAAGGGACATGGCTTAGGAGTGAATGGTTAAACTGTGGGGCAAAGAATTGAAGGCTCCAAGAGAAGTGAATGGTTAAAGAAGTTTAGATTAGCAAGTCATGTTGAGTCTGGCCTTTGACTTTCTCTCCCCGTCCCCACCGTAAACTTCCTAGCTTAGAGACAGCTCCTTTCCCAAATTGTATGTCTTCTCCTTTTTTCTCTTACACTGATGTTCTAAATAAAAGCCTGTGAGTTTTCAGCTTTGTCACTACTCCTGGGAGTTTCCATAACTTTGGGTGCTGTCAGTTGAGTACTACCTCCGCTCTTTTTGGTGATTGAACTAAATCTCTTTTCCAAGTAATCTCTTATTCTCTACACCAAAATAGTCCTACATGCCAATAGTTCTACGTCTCTCTATATTATCATAGATTTTCCTTGTGTTCCATGGGGCATCCAAAGCCAATGACACCCACACAGTAGCTTTTCCACGAGAGTATACCTCCACTGTAGACTTTCTATCTCAAAGCCAGATTCAGCATAGAAAGTTTCTCCCAATGGCATTCAGTACTCACAAATTCTCTCCTGCTGATCTGAAGCTGCAAAATTTTTCAGAGAATGAAATATATATCTAATTCTGGGTTCATGAACCCATGGGTACCTTCTGGGTGTCACCGTGTCCTTAACATGAAATTCATTGAAATGGTGCTTCAAGTTCATTTTCTTCTCGAGATAGAGGTATTGGCCCAAGAGACTGTAGACAAAGAAAGTGAAAGACATTAGGTTCTACCAAGTGCTAACACTCTACACTTTTATTTATGTCAGATTCATTTGGATAAGCTAAACATCTCAAAATGTGCTACCTCCTATGTGAAACTGCATATTTCAACAAAGTGGACTTCTCACTGATCTGCCTCTTAGTTCTTCTCCTCTGCCCAGAATTGTCTGTTACACAACAGACAGTATAGTTTAGACATCAGAGCTCAAATTAACCCAGTTCACAGTTCTCTAACTTCTCTTATCTAGTCTACTTGAGTAGCCATAACTGACACACTCTTTGAAATTAGGTATCTGAAACCATAACAGCTTTTCAAATGAACTGAAATCATCTTCAGTTAAACACTGAAAATCATAGTCAAGTCAGTAAACGTTTTAATTCGGAGTGGAGTCAAACTAATTCATCCTGAATTGGATCACTTTGGGTCCTGGTACACTGGCACTGTTTTTTCTATGCCAGTCTAATCCCTTTAACTATATGCAAGCTTCATTCCCAATTCCTTTCCCAACAGTTTGCCCCTATCAATTATGTCCTGCCTCTTCCAAATATAAGAATGTCTATGCTGCTAATTTTCTAGCCAAAAAGAAGAAATAAACAGCCTTAACTCTATGATATTCTAAATAATCTATATAATGTGGTATTCTAATAATCTCTTACCATTTTTCCCAATTATACTTTGAAATATTTAAGGAATATTTCTGTTTCCTTATTTTCTAACTTACTTAAAATCTAGTTATTTTTCTTCCAATCTCCATCAAATTTGACTAAACAAAGCAAAAGCAAATAGAATTTCACAGCCAACTCCATTACTCTTTCCTCAGACACCTGCGAGACCACAACCCTGCCTAAACCCTAGAGCCATCCAGAGAACAAAGGTCCACATGGTCAGTCTCTCAGCACAGAAGAAAATTACCAATTTGCTCTTGCCAATATCATATCTATTTTTGGAAATTTCTCCAAACTTGTATTTCCTGCAGGAATATTGAAATTAATTATACTGCTACATTTTAGATATACATAATGATGACATTCATCAAAGGAATTTGTACCTATACATGATATATCTTGACTTTTTTCCCCATTTCCTCTCCTTTCATCCTCTCTTACCCTCCTTATTTACAAAAGCTTTGTTTCTACTTTTCCTTTTCTCTTCCTTCCTTTTCATTTCTCTCCCTGTATTATCCTTCCTATTTGAATATTTTCTTTCTATTCACAATATCTATTATACATTTTGATCTTTATCTACATTTTCTAATTATACTCTACACCAGAGAAACTATGTAATATGTGAATATGTGTATCCAATTTATTTTAGTGAAGAGTACGATCTCAAGGTGCATCCATTTACCTAGAAATATCTCAAGTTTATCCTTTATGGCAGAGTAGTAATCCATTGTATAAGAAAACCACTCCAAAAATGGGCACCTGAAATGAGTAGACAGTTCTCAGATGAAAAAGTACAAACAGAAATTAAATATATCAAAAAATGTTCAATGTCACTGGTGTTTTGAGAGATGCAAATTGAAACAATATTGAGATTCCATCTTACCACAGAATGAATGGCTATTATCAAGAAATCAACCAATAACAAATGCTGGAAGAGTTTTTGAGGAGAAAGGAAACTTTGTCCACTGTAGATAGGAGTGTAGACTGGTACAACCACTGTGAAAATCAGTGTGGATATTCCTTAAAAAACTAAAACTAGAAGTTTCATTTGACCCAGCTATTCTATTTCTTGATATCTCTCTGGTAGAATTAAAAGCATCATACCACAGGGATATATGCATACCCAAGTTTATAGCTAAAGAATTTGTAATAGTTTGTAACAGCTAAAAAGTTTGTAACAGCTAAAAAGTTTGTAACAGCTAAATCTTGGAAATGACACAAATATCCATCAATCTATGCATGTCTGCAGGAATTTGATGTTTGTAACTATAACACATACTCCTCTCCTTATGACTACAGTTAATTAGTTAGGGTTGAGTGTGAAAAGAGAGGAGTATGATCATTTTCTAAAGAAATCTGATTCTAAAGATCAGATTCCATTTCCAATAAATTTGCATTTAGGATGTAGAGAGCTCACCAGTGAGATCTTATAGAATACAGGCAAGAGTGAGTGTCACAGTGGGGTGAGATCACAGCAAGTTTTCTTAAGCACAGGCACCTGCCTAGTAAGATGCAAAAGAAACAGAAATACCCAGGGAAAATGAGTTCACAATCCATTAGCCTTCAAAATCAACAGATCAAGCTCATAATTTCCATCTTCTAAATAAACCCGGTTTTAGTTAATATAAAATTTCTGCCTTAAAAAAATACATATTCTATTTTGAGCAAACTTGTAGAGACTCTTCTTCCAAAAGATGCATGATTAAGGCAGCTCCAGTAAGATAACAAATGATCTATTAAGGTTAATGACTTAATAAGTTTTAAACAGTCCACCAGCAATCTGTATGCCTCTCTAAAAGACATAGCTAAAACACATGGTGAAAAATATCTTTTCAAAATGAGCACGTTTTACATCTAATAATGTGATAAATGGACTCCATTTCTATAGCCACTACCAGTTGCCATTCACAGTTTTAAATAAGATTTAGCAATCAGATTTTGAATATGTATGGGGTTCAATAACTGCCAGGAAGCCTTGCTGCTCATGAGCTGATATCTATGTAAGAAAAGGACAGTAGCTACTCATTTTATTCATTCATTTATTGAGTACAGATTATCCAGTCTGTATTTTCATTATCTATGCCATTTTATGTTTTACTTTAACCAAAAGTTAATGAGAGTGGATGCCAAGTAAAACCAATATTTAGTGTTGTTGAAACATCTGGAAATAAACTGCTAGTAAGTATACTAGACTATGTATTTATCAATGGAAGAATGTATTTCAGCTTTCTTAATCAGTGTGGTGTGTCTATTTAGCAGCAAATGGTGATGAAGATCAGGAATATTTCATCTGCTACTTTCATAATGT
Organism: Hydrochoerus hydrochaeris; assembly: GCA_004027455.1. Lineage (NCBI taxonomy): Eukaryota > Metazoa > Chordata > Mammalia > Rodentia > Hydrochaeridae > Hydrochoerus > Hydrochoerus hydrochaeris. The sequence continues at coordinate 104,145 of PVLA01000777.1, forward strand.
GGAATTAAAAGACATTTTCAGTGAATATAACTAGGTAATTAACTGTGCAAGGCACGAGTCCTAAATATACTGATAATACACACCATAATAGGTGTGTACTTGTGCCATATAGAATATGCCAGGTTGTTCTTTGTGATAGTGTCTCATTCATCAGGCCAATCAGAAGTTTCAAAGTGCATTTCTTAGGCTGCAGGTTTGGAAAGGGCAAACTTTTTATTCTTTTAGTCCACTGAGTAGCTATAATACCAAGATTAGTGCCTAGGATAAATTAGGTCCTCAATAACTAATTAATATGTGAATATTGTATTAATGGTGAATGCATTATTGATGATGAAACTAATGTACTAAATCACCAATACTGATTAAAGAAAAAAATGTCCATTTATATTTTCTAAGTCAGTACCAAGGTTAAGGCGCAGGGTTGCTTGCTTATTATAAACAACACATTCTGCAGCCATTATTGTTAATTTCATATCTGATCTCAAAAGTAAACTGGCAAACTCAGTTCAGGATTTGCACAAAGGAAGCTCTACTACTATGCCCCTCAATCCAACTCTGAAATACAAGTTTCTCTTGCAAGACTGTAGACAATAAGACTTAGAAAAAACTTTTGCATTAAAAACTTAGAGAAGAAATTAGAAGAATAATTTGGGCAGTATTTTATAAGTAACAATTTATTTAACACCTTGAAAATTAAATAAGCTTAAGTCTGCCTGAGTTTTCAATTGTATTTCTTCTTTTTATAAACAGAATGGGATGATAAAAGTAGTACAGGAAATAGAAATTATAACATATAGAAATACTGTTTGCTACTTAAAATTATGTTTTTAATGCACAAATATAGCTTTATGATATTGAGATTACACCTAATGTTCTCAAAATATTAGTTATTAGTGCCTAGATAATTTAGATATGATATCTCTCAATAAGTATTAAATGATAAGTCATGCTTTTCATGGAAAGAATTTGATAAGGATACGCCCACTAAAGTTCACACAAAAGTTAATATAGAAGGAAGACAAATTAGTCAAGCCATTAATTGTGTTGCTGAATTTAATTATTTGTTTGTTTTAGCTAAAATTTTCTTCCTTTAACGCAGTCATTAGTATTTGACAGTGAATAATCTGTGTTGAAAATTCTTAATTAGTTTAGGCTTTCTTTTTTTCAATTTATTGCAGTATAAAACCTAAGGTTCTGTCAATATAGGTGGATACAGTGATGCTTATACTCAAGTCACGGGGTCTAATTTAAGCTAAGAAATTATTTTCGGCAATACTTAACCATAAACAGAGTTCACAGCGTTGCTGATGGTTCTCTTCACAGACATTAGCCATAGAAAGGACAAGCATGCTGTAAATCAAGTAATGCTTCCATTAATCATAATGGTAGTTCAAGGAATGTCAGGAGAATGAGTCCCCTTAGGTGTCTGAAATGAGTTTCAGTTACTAGACATCTGTTGATGTGGCTTGCTAAGGTATTTTCACACTCTCAAAGAATCACCCCTTTCGGCAAGATTAAATAAGAAAGCATCAGATGAGCGGGCCTTGCCAAGCCTCTGAATTTCAAACGCTCCTGAGAACTCCGGGAAACATGTGAAGCAGCATCTGTAAAATAGGCACACAAGGCTGGCAGAGAGATCCAGGCTGCCTCCTCTGCAGGTAACTTAAAGACGCCTAGCAGACTGTTTGCTCTGCCAGCTCCTTGCTGGATCGCTACCAGATCTCCCTGAGCAAGGCAAGTTCCTCGCCCAATCCAAAAGCAGGAAATCTGTCTTCCTGCCAGGTTTAGGTAAATACCACGAATTGAGATGTCTGAGTTTTTTTTTTTTTAAGCAAGGTATATTTAGATTTAGCAAATGCAAATAGCTTCATAAAGGTATAGCTACCTCTATGGAAAAAAACGGGGAGAAGGCGTTGTTGGAATACTATGTTTAAGGGATGTCCTTAGTAAGAATGATAGAGCTCACAACTTTCCAGGCTGATTGCAATTCTGTACAGATTAAAGGTTAAAAGCTTTTATCACAGAAATGAAGAGGATAGCCTTATTTTGATGTAACTGGCCTTCTAGCGTAGATTTCTAACACCTACTAGAATAAGAACACTCCAAAAGAGGTCTAAGCCCAAAAAAAGAGGTTTCAGTGAGTTAATAAATAAATACAGGAGAGAAACATCAGCAACATTAAGCATTGAAATAAACTTGCACTTTGCGGGTTAGAGACTAAAAGACAAATAATACATGTAGCTGTCGTACAGTGTTTGCGAAAATTACACATAAATGATAACCTTTAAAAAATTAAGAATCCATGAGCCTAGAGGTACTAGTTTTCCTTTTTAATTTTAATCACTTATAAAGTGTGGGAACTATGGATAAAAGGGAGGACCATGTGGTCAAGCCTCAGAGTAGAGACATTTTGTTGTGATTAGTGAGGCTTAACACATATTCAGCCCAGTAAAATAATATAACAGGATTCATAATTTTGAAAAAGGAACTCTGTTGAGGTGGCAAAATATCAAACGAGTGGCTATGAATTACAAAAAACATTTATGAGGCTGTAGAGGTGGATTGGAAAAGAGGAAGAGAAACTTGAATACATTCAAGTGTAAGACAATATAAGTATGAAAATATAGTAAGGACATATGTGTAACATGTCAGAACAGGAATAGAATTCTGGAGACATCTTTGATGACAGACAACTAACACACTGTTGAGGTGTTTTTTTTTTAACATTAAAACTTACTTCAGCATTAAAAAATGCACAAGAAAGAAATAGAAGAAACTTGTTAGATGCAATAGTATATCTAACCAGATAAGGTCCTGATTTCAGGGAATCAGATTCTAGTGTGGGAGAAAGACTCTCCGGGGTGTCAAAGAATGCTAACTCCAACTATCTGCAGATATCTCAGTTCACTTCTAGTCCCCTGGGTCTTGGGTCAAATCTCACTTTCTCAAGAGGTTTGTCTTAAATATCTATTTAAAGCTGGAACATCACTTCCACCGACCCCACCATCCATCATTTTCTTGCCTTTCTCTCTTCAGTGTAACACTTCCCACTACTGACATATCATTGATTTTACCTATTTATTTGCTTTTTCCCAAGCTTGGCTAACTAGGATGTACAGTTTGCACAGCCATTTTGGGGGGGAGGGGTGTGTTTGTTTTTAGAAAATTTTATTTATTTACTGATCCCTCTTGTCAGAAGAAAGCCAGGTACAAGAGGTCCTGGTTAAATATTGTTGATTTAATGGGTGATGTTATATTTTAGAGAAAATAAGCCAGTTGGAGAGCGGTTCATGAGAGACGGCGGTGATGTTGGGCTGTGTGATCAGGAGAAGCACTTACATGCTCGGTGAGAAAGGAGGAAGAACCGACCATTGTCATGTGAAGATCTTGGAGGGGGCGAATGAAAAACCCAGCAATTTTAGTAGGGAGAAGGCAGGTCCAAAGTAAGAAAAGGTCTAAGAGGGAGGTAGATGCAGGAGGTCAGGTAGATGAAAATAAAAGCAATAGGGAGACAAAAGTCAAATCAAATATTACCTTGTAGATCACAGTAGAGTATTTGAATAATATTTTGCATACAGTTAGATACTTTTAGACTCTTAATAAACAAAACACTATGCGGCTATTACTGGGCAGGGGTTGGTGAGCCATGGTAGAAAAGAAGAGAGCCTTCATCATGGTGGGGTAAGTGTTGATATGTTATTGTACTAATGTAGCATTGGAAACAGGAACAGAAAGATCCGGGTCAAATCTTCATCCGAATCATAAATCTGGGAATGTCAGGCAAATTATATAACTATTATAAGGTTTGGTGTTTGTACCTCTAAAATGGGTATAATAAGCAATGCACTTCAAGTCTTAAATGATGGAATGAGTAGATCATGTTTAAATATGATTCTTTGAAGAAATAGATAAAATCTGATGATTTGCCTGGATTAATTCCCCAGATATAATAACATATACATATATATGTTATTAGAAACAGATGGTAGGCTATCCATTAGATATAAATAAAAAGTAAAACACTTATTCCCTCTTGCAATATATAATTCAGAGCATTTAAAATTTGGATATATGCCTGAAGACCACCTGCAAATGAAACAGAAAATACCTCAGAGAGACTCAGGAATGGCACATAATAAAACACACGCTGCATTTTGAGTTCAGTTCTGCTCCAAGGGATCAATGCTCTTAGTAACACTCATGCAAACTAAGGTGAAAGTCTATTTGCCCAAACCCTGTCAGAATGTTAGCACATATTCTGCTCGCAGAAAATATAAAGCAAAAGTAGTTTTTACTATTGTTGTTAGCAAGACTGTGACACAAATATTCTTCAGTGTTAAATATCCACAATTAAGGGGCAGAGAATGAGTACTTTATTGTGTGAAACTCAGTTTGAAAAAATAACATACTCTCTTTAGTGTTGTCATGTTTATTTTCAGAACTAAATGAAAGGTATATATTAAATTATGGTTGCCTTAATACCAGTATCATTTTTACATCATTTATATTGCAACAGAGGTATACCTAAATCCTCAGTCAGTTGTGAGGCAATATGTAAATTCCTGAAAGAAAAATAAAACATTCTAATAAAAGTATAAGATGCTATAAATCATGTATCAAAAATAGTTATATAGTGATACAACAGTTTTATCAATACCTAAATCTCTAAGACTTATTTATCTTCTTATTCTTACAGAAAGAACCCAAATTTGATTTTCTTATTTAATTTTAATTAATAAGGAAACATTGCCCAACATATTTCTAGAATAAATCCCAAAGATTTTAAGAATCCACATGGAGACAATTGAGGGAATTGTTGCATGTCTATTAAGTACCACCCTGGAACGTTGGTAACAAGCTATTGTAATCCTGTTTATTCTCTAATGGAAATGTACCTTGGTTTTTTACTACAATGAATGTGTAGAATTTACAGAGGTTAGTATTAGCTTGTATATTGTCACTAAGTAAAAAGGAAATGATTTCTGTCTGATAGGAAAGATAACCACAACATTTTTTTCTAATTTGCCAATTTTATTTCAGCAAGCCTTTCTCAAAGTAGCGATAAACATTGTGCGTTTCAGATACATGGAATCACGCATAACATCTGACAAGATCCCCCTTTAAAGAGTCAGATATATCTTTGATAGTGCTGTCTATCTGTGTAAGAGTCATGATTTTAACAATGAAAATTACACCTTGGCAGTCTTGAAGATGTCAGTGAAACCCTCAAGTGGACTGATTTCCTTGAGGCAACTAAACTTTATGCCCTTAAGCCATCCGCCTTGCACCTTGTGCTATGTAAAATCCCTGGATATTATTCTCCGCATCCTCTTTGACCTCTGGCTCAAATCCCAGGATAAAACAGACCATCGCCTTCCCTGTGCCTTTTGTCAGTACTGTCCCAATATTTTTCTCTCTCTCACTCCTCAATGGTTTTGTTTTTACTTCTGGTCCTTTCCCTGGTTTGCTTATGCTAAGATGTTATTCCCCCGTGGGAATGGGCGCTGGTGGAGCATCAAATTGTTTAGTCCCATCTCTGTTGGGATAATGGGGATCTCACTGGGGTAGGAAATTAAAAAAAAAGTTTGCTTGTTAGTCTTTTTCTTTGTTTTATTCTTTATACATGGTGAGTTTTAGTCAGTTAGGCAAGTGGTTCATGCCTAGAAAATAGAAATCACTTGAAATCTGAGTCTGGAAGCTTTTATACTCTTGACCTTCTTTAAGGTGCAGATCTGAGCTGCAAATTACATTTCTCAGTACCTATGGGAGAATCTTTATCTCTTTTTTTTGTTTTGTTTTGGTTTGGTTTTTTTGGACACAGGCTCTCACTATGCAGTACAGACTGGTCTCAAACTTGCATCAATCCTTCTGCCTCAGTCTCCCGAGTGCTGGGATTATGGGAGTGTGCCATCACGCCCAGAAAATAGTTGTCATTTCTAAAGGAATTTGAAATATTTTCATAACATAAAAATTGACACAAATTACATTCTAGTGTTTCTGAAGCAAAAGAAATCATATTTTTTTTTCAAAAAGTAAAGTAAATGTTAATAAAGAGACATAAGATTTCCTGGGATGGCAGATGGAGAAAAAATTACATTTCGTATGTGTTGCTCTTAATCAAACCAACAAAACAACTTGCAAAATTTACTAACTCAGAATCATTTTATGCATTCAAGTTAACATAATCAAGGTGAATAATTGGCAAAGGCAGGCTACTTTTATAATTTTACTTTAAAGCCTTTTTCTTCTCTGATTTTATTTGTTTGATTGCTGACACAAGCATATATCAAAATTCTAAATATCTTTTGGCTTCTTTCTCCTAGCATCATTAATAATTATGAACCTTCTAAAGTTCTTATATTTGTATGCAGATGATACAGCTAATATTAACCTTACATTCATGATTAATGTCATGAAAAATATAGGATACTATTCAAGGGCTAAAGTATAATTTTGACCAGACTTTTAAAATCTCAGCAATGATTATGTTCTCTAATAACATGATTCCCCATGATTTCTGGTTAATCTAAATCCTGAGTTTGTAATTAAACTGAATTAATGATAATCTTTGAATATCTGGATCCTCTAAACATTAGAAAAATTTTCCTAAGGAATTTGATCCATGATGGTTGATTAAAGGTCCCTGTACATGAATGCTAGAGACCCAGAGAAATAAAAAGAAACATTTTGTATTTTGAGGGGAATAATTGAGAGAGAATTCTAGAAATCAGCAAGGAAATGATGAAAACCTTGAGCAAAGTATAAAGGAACACATCCAGAGAAAAGAACAAAGCAATCTGCAAAGGTAACCAGAACAGAGAAGAGGTTCACTGGTCCCGGGAGAAGGTATATGGGAAAGTGCCAACAACCTCAGCACCAATCACAGTAGCAGCCCATCATTCCTAACTGTCAGGAGAGTCTCACCATCTCAGCAAGGTTTAACTTCACTTTGGGGAGCCGGCTAGGCTAAGAGCACTGTTCTATCCCAAGGGGAGCCACATTTAGTCTTTTCCAGCCCCAGGAACCCAAGCTGCTACCACAGCCAGTGCTTGATACCATCCTACCTTAGGAGCCAGAAGCCAGACTCCTGGTGCTTTTAGAAGCCTTGGCCTGTGGAACCCTTATGAGTGAAGCACAGCCTGTTGGCACCTGCAGCTTCTGAACCAGAGGCTGCCTTAGCCGCAGGACCAGATTCCACTCGTGCTTTTCACACAGTATCTAGGGAAACTATCTTCTCCAGCACACAGCCTTGGGACTGCTGATGATGGCACAAAGTCAAGTCCCAGTGAGTGCTGCAAACATTCCTAGGTATATGCTGCAGTTCTAAGAATACGGCTCTCGGTGGCCTCGATCTCCACCAGCACCCCATGGGAAATACGGAAGGATTTCTCACCAACCTAAAGCCTTGGGTTGTGCTGTTGGTTTGAAAACTCTGGTATCAAACTTTTCTGTCCTTTGGAAGCTGGAAAAAGTTTTAGCCAAGTGTTTAGAACAGCTACAAATCTCAGAATCTTCGGATGACCTGAATTTATCCAGAGAGCTATTGTTGTAGTCAGGTTTTACAAGGAAAGCAATTTAATACAGTACACATAAATTTATAGGGTTATTTTATAATAGTCACCCAAGGAGTCAAATACAAAAAATTGGAGGAAATTTGTCCACACATTAAAGACCTAAAGAATCCTGCTGGAGGACCTGAAATTCATGGCGATATCCTGTATGCATCCAACAGGAGGCCTAGAGACCACAACAATGTCTCACGCAAGTCTCTTTCACAGATCTGTTCTGGGAAGACCCAAGAGTCAGCTGTGGAAGCTAGAAAGTCTGTGTCAGTGGATGAAGGGTCTGTGCCAATAGGCTGAGTTATCTACACTGAAGCCAGGAAGTGACACTCAAAGTAAGGACCAGAGCTTCCCAGAAAATTACCATAGACATCCTCAATGAAAATGAGGTTCTGAGGTCAATTTGAGAACTGCCAAGTTCATATCAAGAAGCCAGCATGACAAGCTTTTCCAGAATGAACAGCTCACCACCTTCCTCTCTGAATCCAGGAACCAATGCTCAAAGTAAGTATCAGAGCTCACCCAAAGAGTACCACAGCCATTCTCAGTAACAGCAAAGTCCCAAGCTCCTCTGATGATGAAAACAGACAAGTTCATAACAGGAAAGAAGCTCACCAAGCTCCTCCAAGAGAACCAACAGCAACAGGAGAACTAACAACACACTTCCTCCTTTCTAGTTCTCCTTTTTATGTTGTGAACAACAATCCTCAGTGGGTCATTCACACCAGCACCATGCCGATTCATTTCAGATGGGTGTTACAAATTGACTATCAGTTGTCAATCCACCACAAATATATAAAAATTCTGTTCCTCAGTATATAGCCTGGTGTCCAAAGTCTTGACTATCCCCACTTATGCTACATGAGCCTTGAGAAAGTTTCCATGTACATCCTGCTGCTGCAAGATCATGGCTACTTGTGCCTAAACATGATATCAACTGCTGTTGCCCTATACCAATGAAGGAAGTTTTCCTCCCCAACTCACAGCTTCTGATGGTGATGGCTGATGTCAAAACCCCTGGCACTGCCAAGCTTTTCTCTCATCATTGGATAAAGTGTATATCCATGTAATGTAGCTCCAGAAGCATGATTACCCATTCTATAAGCCTCAGCTCTAGTACCACTCGACCACAGAGAAGATCTCCTCCATTTACATGGGCATGGTTGCTAGTATAAATCCAAATGCCAACCTCTATAACCCCTAAGGAGCAAAGAAAGGTCTTCTTTATCAGCTCACATACTTAAGACTATAGCTGTTGCTGCCCAAAATTCTAGTATCACCTCTAGATATCCCTTGGGACATGGAGAAGACACCATTTGAGTCTTGAGGTCTGAGAAAGTAGCCGTCAGGACTACAAGCCTTTGCACCAACTGCAACCACCCCACAGGATTTAGTAATCCAGAATCTCAAGACCACATTTACTGGTCCCACAGATCCCATTATCCCTTGTGCCCAAGCCATGGAGGTTGGGGAAAAACTTACACCCTCCTAGTGCTCCAGAACTGTGACTGTTGCTGCCTCAGGCTGAAACATGTTCTAAATTCTCTATGAGGGTCCTCAAGAAGTTCTTATTCACACCCTGTGGCTTGAGTCAATGCTTCTGCTACCATAATTCTTGTCACCTATGCTCATGCTGAGAGAGGTCTTCACACTCCACCTTGCCAAGATTGTAGCATATGCCTTCATGTGGTCCAGTGTCACCAGTACTCTACTCTGTGGAACTGAGGACAGGCACCCTTGGAAAATTACATCCATTGCAAAGCTGAATATCTAATGTCATGAACCACAGATATCTAGACCATGAGGCACTCATAGGCAACACTGATATCAATGAAAGCCAAGTGAAACATACCACACTGAGGAGTTCATTATAATCATAATAAAAACATTTATCCCTAGAATACATCTAAGTGAAAAAAAATTGCCTGTAAAAGTAACTCTAAAAAATTGAAAGAGACAACTCATTACTATCAGAACTACCTTACAAAACATACTCAAGGAAATCTCACACTAAAAGCAAAATTATTATACTATTATCACAAATATGTGTGTAATCTACTAGAACATATACTCAAAAGAAAAAGCTAAGAGAATCATGTTACCATAACAGAACACTAAAAAGTTGAAATAAAAAAGAAAATATTAGAAGGGAAAAGAATAAGTGAAGCACAATTAATAAAGTAACAGTATGAATTTTATAGTTATCAGTAATTATCTTACATGAAAAATGACTAAATTTACCAATTAAAAGACATAAATTTCTGATTGCATAAAATAAGAATATACAATTATATGCTTCCTCCAGAAAACTTGCTTCACTGACACATATGCATATAGATCAAGTGTAAAGGACTAGAAATGACATATACAAATTAAAACAAGCAGAATTATCTTTACTCATATAAAGCCAGTATTAAATCACAAACTGCAAAAAGAAAGATGATCATGATAATAGTTATAATAATTAATCAAGAAGATATGATTATAATATATATGTACCAACATAGGACCACCAAAATACATAAAGTAAATATTACTAGGTCTAAAAGGAGACTGAAATTCCAATAAACTCACAGTGGAAGGATTGTGGAGAAAGGAAATTAACAAAGAAACATCTGTATTGAACCATACTGCAGAGCAAATGGAGCTAACTGAAGTTTACAGAATATTGCATCCAACAGCAGCAGAACACAAACTATCTCATCAGCATGTAGCGTTTTCTAGCATAGATCAGGCATTAGATCATAAAGCAAAGCTTAATAGTTGTAAAAAGGATAAAATCACATCATACATCTTATCATATCACTATGAATAAACTATGAATAAAAATAGAAAGAATAGAAATTGCACAAATACATGGAAATTAAATAATATGCTCTCAACAGTCAAAAAGGTAGAGGAAAAATTAGAGAAATCAAAAAAATTATGAAAACAAATAAAAACAGCAATATAACATAGCAAAATACTTCAAGGAGCTAGAAAAACAAGACAAGGCAAACACAAAAGTAGTAGATGTAAAAAGATAATAAAGTTTAAAAAGTAATAAGTAAAACCTAAATATAATAAAAAAGCAGATCAATTTAAAAAAGAAAAAGTTGGTTCTCTGAAAAGACAAAAAAGTGACAAACATATGTCTATTCTAAACAAGAAAACAGAAAGGATTCAATTAAGTAAAATTAGAGCTAAAAATGGAGACCTTATAATCAATATCACAAATATAAGAAATGATAAAGAGAATACTGTGAATAATTACGTGCTAGGCTCAGCCCAGTGAAAGTCCCTGGTGCCACACCTCAGGGGTCCATCCTGTCTAGCCATGTGGGTCTAGAGGATCGAAGCTTTGCCCATCCCACCATCCCAGCCATCCATCAGGGTGAGTGCCCCAGCCAGCCACACAATCCCAAGCTTCCAAGTTCCACCCAGTCCCGCACAAAGCCATCATGTCATACTTTGGGGGTGCGCTCTGTTAACCATGTGGATCTCAGAGTTCCTGAGCTTTGCCCATCCCAGTGCAGGTCTCCCACACCACACTTTGGCGGTGTGTCCCAGGTAGCTCTACAGGTGCCAGAGATGCCGAGCTCCACTCAGTCTAGCCCAAGGGTTGGGCCCCATACTCTGGGGGTGCACCACAGTTTGCAGCATGGTTCCTGGAGGATCAGACCTCCTCACACAACCCAGAATAATGCACAAGTACCATCAGGGAGTGCAGCAGCAAACCTTATAGGTCTCAGAAGACCTGAGCCCTGCCCATCCCAGCACAGCACCCAGGTGCCATCCATAGAGTGCCACAGGGAATATCACAGTCTAGAAAAGCTCCACCCAGAGACTTCCACCCTTGGTGGGAAGCCCTAGTGATCTAAGAGAGGACAGAAGCCTCACACACCATTTTCCCATCACTCCAGGAGCCTCAGTTCAGAGGAATCCCACACTTTAACACATCAGACAGCCATTCAGTGTGGTAAGCATCTTCTACTTAATCAACTTGTCTGGAGGAACATAGGAAAATGACAAAATGAAAGAGAAAAATGCAGTCTCAGCCCTCCAGGACCAAGAACAAGCCCAGGAGACACTGACATGGAAGATACTGGAAATCACACGATGGAAATTTCTGAAATGATAGCAATTGAAGTAAACAAACAATTCCATGAGGCTATAGAGGAAATCATATCAGAAATAATCTCTCAGGTAAAAAAATAAATGACAAACATTATGAAATAGTGATTACATACTTATATAATAATTAAGATACCAGAATTTCAGCCCAAGAACAGAATACTAAAAGCTGCCAGAGGAAAAAAAAATGATCACCTATGAAGGTAATCCCATCAGGATCGTGCTAATTTCTCAGCACAAAACATCAAGTCAAGAAGAGCATGGAGTAAAGTATTTCAAGTTCTGAAAAAAAAACAACTTCCAAACTAGATGATGAATGTGCAAAACTATCTTCCAGAATTGATGGAGAAATAAGATACTTCCATGACAAAGAACAACTGAATAAATACATGACTACCAAACCAACATTACAAAGAGTACTGAAAGATACTTCACAAAAAGATAAAAATGACCACAATTCCAAGAAAAACAGCAGAAAGAAACCACCAAGCAGGGCAAGCACTTAGACAGAGAGAAAAACTAGAGAACCAACAATAGGGAGATACCACAACTAAGATAAGTCAATACATATCAGTGATAACCATCAATGTAAATGGCCTCAATTCACCAATCAAAAGAACCAGACTGGAAGAGTGAATTAAGAAACAAAATCCAACAATAGGGTGTATACAAGAAACACATTTAACTCAAAAGGAAATTCATAGATTGAAAGTCAAAGGATAGAAACTACTCTACGTGACATAAACCCAGAAAACTCAGAGATAGCTATTCAATTTGAAGACAATGTGAACTCCAAACCAAGAATGATTAAAAGTGATAAAGAAAGTCACTACATACTTGTTAGTGTAAAACTTCAAGAAGAAGAGGTACCAATCATAAATACATATGCACCAAATATGGGAGCACTCAACTATGGAAGACAGATATTAATAGACATGAAAAAATTAAATAAGCAATAATGCGATTACAACAGGGAACGTTAACACCTGATTGTCAGAAAGAGACAGATCAACTAGACAAAAAAGTTAGCAAAGAAATAACAGAACTGGATCAAACTTGTGAACAAATGAATGTAGTAGATGTGTACAGAGTGTTTCCCCCACAACATCAGAATGCAGATTTCTCTCAGCTGTGCACGTATCACTCTCTAAAATAGACTGTATACTAGCCCATGGAACATGCTTAGGTAAATGGAAAGCAATTGAAATTATCCCACACATGTTATTTGACCATAGTGCATTAAAATTGGAAATTAACAACAAAATAAAAACCAAAAAGTACATAAATACATGGAAATTAAATAACACTCTCCTACACAACCAATGGGCCACAAAAGAAATTTTAAAAGATATTATACAATTGAATGAAAATGCAAATACAACTTACTGGAATCTGTGGGACATATTGAAATCAGTACTCAGAGGAAAATATATAGTGGTGAATTCTCCCATCAGAAAAATGGGATGAACAAAAATTAACAACCTATTGCTACACTTCACACTCCTAGATTAAGAAGAGCAAGGCAAGCCTAGAGCCCAAAGAAAGCAGGAAATTATAATGATTACTACAGAAATGAATATGATGAGACTATGAAAACAATACAAGGAATTAATGAATCAGATAATTGGTTCTTTGAAGGAATAAATAAAATTGATAAACCCTTAGCCAGTCTTATCAAAAAGAGTTAATAAAAAACTCAAATCCATACAATAAGAAATGAAAAGGGTGGAATCACTATCCTGTGGAAATCCAGAAGATAATCGGTACCTATGTTGAAATTCTACACTATCATCACATGGAAAACACAGATGAAACAGATTCCTGGAAACATATGAATTACCAAAACTGGATCAAGAAGATATAAAAATCCTGAATAATCTAATATCAGTTAATGAAATAAAAAAACTAATTTAAAATTTACCAACAAAGAAAAGCACAGGAGGATCTGATAGATTCACAGCTGAATTCTATAACAAATGTAGAGAAGATTTAACACCAATACTCCTGGAACTCCTTAATGAAATTGAAAGGGAATCAATTCTTTCTGATTCCTGGAGGCAAGTATTATCTTAATTCCAAATCCATAGAAAGACTCAACCAAAAAAGAAAACTATAAGCCAATACCCCTAATGAACATAGAAGCCAAAATCCTCAGTAAAGTACTAGAAAACAGAATGAAGCAAATCATCAATAATATTATACACCATGATCAAGTGGGATTTATTCCATGAATGCAGGTTTGGTTCAACATATGCAATTCAATAAACAAAGTATACCATATTAACAGAGCAAAAATCACATGATCATCTCAATAGATGCAGGAAAAACTTTTGATAAAATTCAGCATTCATTCTTGGTAAAAGAGAAAATTAAAATAGATGGTCTTTACCGCAATGTGATAAAAGTCATTTATGACAAACCAACAGCCAGCATTACTGTAAATGGACAAAAACTGCAAGCTTTTCTTCTAACATCAGGAAAAAGACAAGGTGTCCACTATCACCACTCCTATTCAAAATGAGTCTGGAAACATTAGCCAAAGCAATCAGACAAAGAGGGAAATAAAAGGAATAAGGACAGGAAAGGAAGAAGTTAAGATATCGTTATTTGCAGATGGCATGATACTCTACATAGAAGATCCCTAAAACCCCATCAACAAACTTCAAGACTTAAGAAACAAATTCAGCAGCATAGCTGGGTATAAAAGCAACACTCAAAAGTCAATAGCATTCCTGTACACAAAAAACAAACTCACTGAGAGAGAATTTGGAGAAACCACATCCTTCATCATTACACATTCAAAAAAGTGAAATACACAGGAATCAATTGAATAAAGGAAGTAAAAGATTTATAAACTGAAAATTACAGTACTCTGAAAAAAGAAATTGAAAAGGATATCAGAAAATGGAAAGATATCCCTTGCTCTTCTATAGGAAAAACCAACATCATGAAAATGGCCATACTCTCTGTTGTAGTCAATGATTGTGCAGAGAACACTTACAATCAGTGCACAGAATTTATAATATTATTTTATGATGGTCACCCATAGTTAACATAAGAAAGTGCAGGAAATCTTTCCACAACAATAAAGACCCAGAATATTCAGCCAAGGGCCTGGATCCCACAGCAATGTCCTGCATGAGTCCAGAAGACCTAGAGTCCATAACAACAACTTCCACATGGCCAAATGGAGGTCTAGAACACACGAGAAGGACTCACGCCAGTCTGTTTTATGGATCTACACTGAGAAGGACCAAAGGTCAGAGGTGGAAGCTATGAAGTCTATGCCAGTGAGGTGAAGGAGCTGTGCTGGTAGGTTGAGGTTCTACACTGGAGCCAAGAAGCCATGCTCAAAACAAAGACCAAGGATGCCCTGAAAAGCACCACAGCCATCCTCAGCGACACAGAGCTCCCGAGCTCCTCTGATGATAAGAACAGTCGAGTACATGCTATAAATCCAGCATGACAAGCTTCTCCTAGAACTTAAACAGCACACATCTTCCCCTCCAGGTGTTACACAATGTAAGGAGCAAAAAGCTCCCGAGAGTGAACTACAGCCACTCTCACCAACAAGGTCCCGAACTCCTCCTATGATAATGGCAGAATTAATATTGGGGAATCCAGCATGACAAGCTCCTCCAGGAGAACTGATGGCTTGAAACAGCAATGTTCAAGAGAACCCACAACACCTCACTGTTCTTCTCCACGTCTCTATTTATGCTGGCAACTTTCCTCAGGTGGACCATCTACACTCAGCACCATGCTGGTTCAATTCAACTAGTGATAAGTTGACCACCAGTTTTTAATCCTTGACATTTCCAAAACTGTTATACAGTTTGTTAATGTAGGCCAGATCAAAATACCATTAGCATGCCTCACAGATCTAAAAAAGATTCCTAAAATTTATTTGGAAATAGAAGAGACCTGGAATGCCAAAAGCAATCCTAGGCAATAAAGGCAAGGCAGAAGGCATAACAATTCCTGACTTTAAATTGTACTACAAAGGTGCTATAATAAAATCAGCATGGTACTGACAAAGAAAGAAAGAAGGAAAGAAGAAAGAGAAAGAAAGAAAGAAAGAAAGAAAGAAAGAAAGAAAGAAAGAAAGAAAGAAAAGAAAGAAAGAGAAAAGACAGACCTGAGGAAACTGCTTAGGATACTCTACATAGAAGACCCTAAAAATGCTACCAAAAAATTTCTAGAATTAATTAACAAGTTCAGCAGTGTAGCTGGATACAAAGTCAGTACTCAGAAGTCAATAGAATTCCTGTACACAAACAATAAACTGTCTGAGAAAGAAATTAGAGAAATCACAAACTTCACAGTGACATCCAAAAAAATAAAATACTTAAGAGTAAATCTAACAAAGGAAGTAAAAAATTTATACTATAGCACTTTGAAAAAAAGAAATTGAAGAGGAATTCAGGAAATGGAAAGATAAACCTTGCTCATGGATAGAAAGAACCAATATCGTGAAAATGGCCATACTCACAAAATTGTTATACAGCTTTAATGTAATGGATCAAAATACCATTAGCATATCTCACAGATCTAAAGAAAGATTCCTAAAATTCATGTGGAACCATAAGAGACCTAGAACAGCAAAGGCAATCCTGGGCAACAAAGGCAAGGGAGGAGGCATCAAGATCCCAAACTGAAATTATAACTGAGGAATAAATGGAACAGAAAAGACAATTTACAGTCACAACTACAAACACATTCAGCCACCTTACCTATGACAAAGCTGCCAAACATTTTCCCTGGAAGGAAAATAGAATCTTTAATAAATGGTGCTGGTAAAACTGGTTGTCTACATGCCAAACACTTAAACTGTGCACTAAGGTCATAATGGATCAAAGACCTAAACATTAAGAGAGAAGCACTAAATTTACTGCAAGATCAAGTAGGTAAAAATCTCGAAGACATAGGGATAGTCAGAGAGTTCATGAACAAAATCCAAACTGCACAGGAAGCACTTCAAAGAATCAACAGTGGGATCTTATCTTATTAAACAGTTTTTGCACATCCAAAAAAAAATCACTAAGAGAGTTAAAAAGACTCCAAGAAAACTCATGAACTGAGAAAAGATTGTTGCCAATTATCAATCTGACAAAGGACTTCTATCTAGAACATATAAAGAACTGAAAAAAATCAGACCCCCCAAATTCAAAGATCCAATCCAAAAATGGGCGTCTGAGAGGAATACACAATTCTCAGATGAAGACATTCAAATGGCAAATAAATACCTGAAAAATGTTCAACATCATTGTCTATTCGAGAAATGCTAATTAAAGCAACACTGAGGTATCATCTCACTCCAGAAAGAATGATCATTGTCAAGAAATCAACATTTGAAAAATTCTGGAGGGGCTGTGGGGAAAAAGGAATTCTTCTACATTGTTAGTGTCAGTTCAAACTGGTAAAATGGCTATGGAAATCTTTGGAAATTCCTGAAAAAAAAAATAGCATTAGAGGTTCCACTCAATCCAGCTATTCCCTTTCTGGGTATTTTCCCAGAAAAATTGAAAACATCATACCATAGCAATATATGTGCACCCATATTTGTAGTTTCACAATTTGTAATAGTTAGATCTTGGAAACAACCAAATGCCCATTGAGTCGGAAATGAGTAAAAAAAGGTGTGATATTTTTCTATGATGGGGTATGACTCAGCTATAAAGAAGTATAAACTAGAGACCTGTATAGGTAAATGAATGCAACTAGACCATAGTCATAAATGATATAGATCAGACTCACATGTGTAAACACCATATTATCTTCTTGCTAGAAACCAAAAGTAAATAAGATCCAAAAGTCACAATAGATATAGTGAAAGGGGAAAAAAATGTTTAAAGAAAAATCATAGTTTGATCAATTTTGCATGTGTGTGCTTGGTAAACTGAGTAACTATTTGGAAGATAACCATACACAATATAACACCCATTGTTAAATCCCTATCATGTTGTTTTGAAATTCTGTATCACTCTTTTTTTTGTTGTTGTTGATGTTGTCAGTTGCCTTTTGTTGTCCTTTAAAACTGTTTGATTGATTATTTATTTTTCTGAGCTTTTTTTCTCTTTAAAATAAAAAATGATTACTAGCTAAAAAACATAAAACCTAGAAAAAAGTGGAAAAATTCCTTTATATATACAACCTACAAAAATTGAATCAGGAAGTTAAACTTCAGAAATCTAAGCAGATGACTAAACGTGTAAGATATTTAAGCACTAATTAAAAGCCTCCTTTCTGAAAATAGGCTAGGATAGAATGGCTTTACTGTTGAATTCTACAAAATATTCTATTTTATTTTGTTTTATTACTTGGTTTTTTGAGACAGGGCCTCACTTTGTAGCACCAGCTGGCCTTGGATTTACTCTCTAGCCCAGACAGTCTCAAATTTGCAGGGATCCACCTGCCTCAGTACACAGTGTTTTAAAATAAGCTAATTCCAATACATCTTAAGCTATTCTGAAAAACTAAAATGAAAACAATTCCATCAAATTCTTTTTATAAAGATAAAATTGATACCAAAAGCAAAGATAAAAAACAATTTTTATCCATATTCTTGATAAACATAAATGAAAAATTATCAAACATTAGAAAACCAATTCCATAGCACATCAAAAACTCATACTATGATACAATATGATTCATCCCAAAGATGTATGGATAATTCAGTACATGTTTGTCAATGAATGTAAAAGTAGAACCACAACAGAATAGAGGATAAAAAAGGGATCATCTCAACAATGAGAAGCACTCATTAGCATTCAACATCCTTTCATAAAAAAGTCTCTCAAAAAACAGTATGTTTTTTTTTTGGTACCAGGAATCGAACTCATGACCTTGTGCTTGCCAGGCAGGCACTTAAGCCACTGAGCTAAATCCCTGGCAAGTCTCTCAAAATTAGACTTTAAATACTAATGATTATACAGTGTGTAAACAACACACAGTCAATGTCTCACTGAACGGGGTAAGGCTGAAAGTGTTTCCAGTGTGACTGAGAAGATAAACATGTCCACAGTCAATGCAGTTATTTAATACGGTACTGGAAATCCTTGCAAAAGCAATAAGACAAGACGAAATATGACAAGTAACTATATTAGAAAGGAAAAGAAACTATTCATATTTTTAATTGATGTGATTTTATATAGAGTAAAGTCAACTACTCCAGAAAATTCCTATTATAACTAACAAACACATTCAGTTATGTTAATCAGTATAAAATAAAAAAAATTAGTATTCTAATGAAGCACCAATGAAGTTTCTGAAAAAGGAATTAAAAAAGAAATCCCATTCACAGTAATTGAAAAAACAGTAAAAGTATTTAGGAATAAATTTAATCAAGGAAGTGAAAAATCTCTGCAAGAAATATTATAAAGCGCTGATGAAATGTACTGTACAGAATATACAAGGGAAAGGTATATTTATAGATCAGAAAAATTAATAATGTTTATATGACTGTATTACTCAAAGGGATCTATGGAGTCACTCCTTTTCTCATGCATATGGAATCAAAATAGATCAAGAAAAGCCAAAGTGAAAAAAAAGCCAGAGGCATCAATATCTGGTTTTAAAACTAAGGCAGAATAGTACTGTTTCACAAGTAGACCAGAAATAACTCCCAAATTAACACATGCTCATACAGATAACTTATTTTTGACAAAATTATGAAGAAAATTCAGTAAAAGAACAGTATCTTCAATAAATAGTACTAGGAAAACAATGTGTATACTTAAAAGACTGTAGTTGATTCTGTTTTCCTCATCATACATAAAAGTCAACTCAAAATGGATCAAAGACCTAAATATAAATCACAAAAACTTATTATAAGAAATCATAGGGGAAACAGCTTAAAATATTGGCATAAAAAATATTTTTTAAAATAAGACATCCAATATATAGGCAACAAAATTAAAATTGGGTAAACTAGATTATATCAAACTATAAAAGTTTCTATCCAGAACAAGAAATAATTAAGTTAAGAAACAACCTACAAAAAAGAGAAAATATGTGCAGGCTATTACTCCGACAATGGATTAACAGGCCAAATACTTAAGAAATTTAAAAGGCTGAATAACAAAGAACTTAAAATTTAATTTAAATGGGTAAAAGACCTAAACATATTAATCAGAGTAAGAGATTAAGTGGCTAGAAAGTGTACAAAAAATGTTCTTTCTCACTAATCACCAGGGAAATGTAATTCAGAACTAAATGAGGCACCATTACATCCTAGTTGGAACGGATATCATAAAAAAGATAAAATATGACAAACGATAGTGAGGGTATGGAGAAAGAGGAACTATTATAAACTGTCAATGGAGATGTAAATTAGTACAGCCATTATGGAAAACAGCTTGACAATTCTGAACAAAAGAAAAAAGTAAAATAGATCTATCCTTTCAGCAAATCCACTATAAGTGTATATTTAAAGAAGTTGATACATTTATACCAAAAGAAAAGATTTGCATTCTGAAGCTTATTGTAATACTCCTGAAATACTGAAATTGTAGAATGACTTTAATGCCCTTAGTGGATAAACAGATACGGAATCACAATGGAGTATTTTTCAAGCATAGGAACAAGGAAACTCTGTCATGTAATGCAATGCAGACCTGGATACCATTCTGTTAAGTGAAATAAGCCAAACACAGAAAGATGAATAGTATAGTCCTCACTCATTTGCATAAGCCAAAAAGTAAGTTTCACAGAAGAATGAAATTTCATTAGTGTTTACTGCAAACTGGGAGGTTTGAGGGAAGAGAGTTGGAAAGGATTCAATTAAGGGACACTGACACACAGAGAAAGAATTAGTTCTGGTTTTCTATAAGACTCTGCCTTAAAGATTTGTTTAAATGACTTACAATAAATTTTAAAATGTTTGAATATAAAATTTCCAATGTATGAAAATGATTAGTGTTTGATGAGCTGAAAATGTTCATTATCCTAATATGATTGTTATATATATATACACACACACATCAAGTTACTATAATATGTACCATAAATATGAACAAATTTGTTTGTCTTTTGTTTAAAAAAAAACAAAACACCTTAGTTAATATCTAGCTTTTTCTTCCTAATTTGAAATGGCACAGTGAATATATCTTTTGTTCATGTTCATAAATCATGTTCATTTTTGCCATGCAGGAAAGTGTTACAGAAATTATTCCATATACAGGAGTTCCTTCTATGTTTGTTTGTGACCTTTACAAAAAAACATGTTGGAAATGTTAAAATACTAACACACTCTTATCAAAGGCCTACTTCACAGTTTTCTCTAGGAAATAGAATTTAATTAAGAGTTTAAATTAATTTGAAGTTTGAGTGTGTTCCAGAAACACTAATGGCAATAAAGCACAACTAAATATAATAGGATGCACTGTTTTCCTGCATATTTTTTTCTTCCTCCACCTTAATGGAGAAAGTGTTGTTACAAAGCAAACCATCAGATTTCTGCATTAAAAAAAGTTGTATATAATAGGAAAAATGTCATTGGAAAATGCAATTTGTAAAGTATTTCAGGAAAATCTATTCTGTTTGCCTTAGTTTACACTTTGTTGATTGAATTTATTCCCGTAACAAAGATAAGCGTCCTGATCACCAGAAGTTTTAAAGATGAAAAAAAAAGGAGAATAGATATAATTAAGACAAAGTCGTGAGAATGGCCCCAATATAGTGTTAACTAACTAGAGCCTTATAAGGAGAAGTGATTCTGGAGGGTTGGTTTCCAAGTCTCCAAAATAAGAAGCCAATAATCTAGGAAATAACAGAAAATACTGAAAACACAATCCTATATCCTATATAAAAATTCTAGATTAAAATGAATTTTGCCTATGTAATTATTCAAAGTTGTCCAGGTATTGACTTGTTAACTATATTACACAGTTGCATGGAAGACTAATATGTTTGCTGTGCCTACACATTTTTTAGACAAACAAAAAATGTGACTAAAATTTTTTCTATAAAAATACTTGGAGATTATTTATATTAAAAATTAAGAGGATTATTAAGAAAAATTATCAAAAATAAGTAAATGAGGTAATGATTCTTTGCATATCAAATTGTGCCTTGTCTAACTACCATAATCAAGCTCTATCTATTATCTAGAACACAGGTTGGAAAATACTAGGCAGACCAAATGCATAGTCTATTTGTAATAATCCATAATATTCTTGCATTTTGAAAACATGATAAAACATAAAGTACAACTAAATACAAGCTAGGGAACAGAGGAAATTGTGATTAAATAAATAAACAAAGTTTCAGGTAAGCAACATAAGTAAGCTCTGGAGATGTGCTGTATAAATTAGTACATATATTCTATAATACTATATGGTCTACCTAAAATTGCAATATGGGGATAGATTGCAAACTAATGTAAAGTGTTCTTAACAAAATAAAATTAAATTCAAAAAATAAACAGACAAAATGAAGGCAAAACAGACAAAATGGAGAATATACAAGGGGACTCTAAGTCTACAAAGCTAAAATATTTACTACCTGGCCTTTACAGAAGAGTTTATTGATCCCTGTTGTAGCATATAGTTTATTGAATTTTTGCAATGTAATACATTTTAAAGTACCTCTTAAGAAGACAGATTACTTTTATTTAGTATAAAAGGTAACCTTAAAAATTAAATGTGTATTTTTCAGCTTTCCACTGCTGAAACAAGTATCTGACAAATGATGAAGGTTTTATTTTGGTTTGGAGGGTCCTATCCACATTCTTCTGGCTGTAAGGCAGAGATGCCATCAGGGAGTGGAAAGGTAGATGAAAGATGCTAATCTCTAAGGGTCCAGGAAACAGCACAGTGGGAAAACCATTGATAAAGGAGCCAGGAATCATGACCCATGACCCATGACCCAATCAGATACACCCAGTAGTATCTTTTACTAATCTGTTCAGCACCTCTCAAACCAATCAAGTTGATGACCAACATCAGTCATCACAGTTGACATACTTGTCAACTTCACACCAAAATGCATCTCCTTAGACCACACTTAGTCTTTAAATAGAGACAAAAACAAAGCCATAGTTCTGCAGGACATAAAATAACTCTCCTGAGTTACAACCAAAGAAAATTAAGAATGCCTTAAAGTATTAGCTTAGGCATTGCTCCAAAATCTCTTTTTAGAACCAAAGCAGCTCTGAGTTGTTAGCTTGTATAAAAAATAATAAAAAAAGTTAAGTAATTCCAAAACATATAGAGAGAACAATCCCACTCACAAAAGGAGAACTAGTAGTGTAGATAAGAATCAAACCAAAGCAAGGCCAAAACCATGCAGGGCAAACGTTAAATTCTGGGCACATGTGCAGCACTGGGAATGCAGAGTAGTGAGATGGACATTGTAGAGAGCTTGCATGGAACCCCTCTGTGGCCTGCCAGGTGTGACCCACATGGCCACTATTTTACATTGGATCCTCTGTGCCTGAGGTGTCCCTTGGCAGATGATCCACAACTCCCTGGGGTTTGCATTGCAGCTCTAATGTCCATCTCACAGTTTCATGGATCAAACTCTCAAAGGCTCCTGGTAGGAACTCTGATTCCATCACAGGTTACCTTGGAAATCTGAGTGGAAGCTTTCATGAACCTATAACTCTTGAAGTCTGCATGCCTGCAAAACCAGAATAACACGGACCATGCACAAGTGCAATGTCAGTTTGAGAAGTAACTAGATCCTCTTGCACCATACCCGGGAAGCTGAACTTAGAGAACAGCTTCCACAGATGGTCCTGAGTAGGCAGGATACCCCAAGCAAAGCAAAGTTCTGCCAAAAAGAATGTGCTTTTCCAGCCTTGAATCTCATGGGTGGAGTCTTGCTGATTCATGAGATGCTCTCAACTTATCCTTCATTTTGTCTCAATGCAAAGTGTTAGGCTCCATGATAATTTATGTTTAGCAAGCACATTTATGGATCTAAATTTATGAGTCTTTTTTCCTATCTAAGCTAGAATATTGAAAAATATTTCATTCCTTGTTTTTTGCTCCTAATATTTTCTCTAACCTTGCTAAAAGCATCCACCAATAACCATGGTACAGCCTGATTGTTGCACTGCTTGAAATTTTTTCTATTACATTGATTAATCTGACACTTTTCAACTCAGCCAGGCACACAGACTTAATAAGTGGACAAAATATAGAGAAGGATTTTTTTTTGCCTGAATATAACATAAATGACTTCTAGTCTAATTATCAGTAGAGTTCTATTCCTATTTGAAACCTCATGAGCAAAATAAATACAGAGCAGAGAGGAGGAGGAAATGTTCCCCAAGGCCATCCCCAGGTGAGCAAGACAGATTCACCCACACATGTGTTTTACTAATCTCTGTGTAGCTCAAGACAACCAAGTCTACAGTCAATGGTAACTGCCAAAAATACATTTTTTGAATTATCATACATCAGTCAATTTTGTCTCTAAAATAAAATACATTATTTGGGGGTGCTGTTTCAAACAATCCTTACCATTTATCTTGGTTTTTCACAAAGAATTTTGATATGTTTCTGTCCTGGGCTTAAAATATATATCCATGAGAGTTATATTTCACCATATTTGAGATTTAGCATTTTGAGTATATTTGTTAAATAAATACATACACACGAATAAGATGCAAATTGTGCCCTTGAATTTCAATAAGAAATTGTTTCCTGTATTTTTCTGCAAGATATGTATTCAGAGATGAGTGTTTGTGGCAATTGTGAAAGTTTCGTGTGCATGCACACATGTGTGTGTATTGTGTATAAGTATGTACATATACACAGAGGCAGAGGATGTAGTCAAATCTATGATGAATGATTAAAATAATTTATTAGTAAAAGATTCATTGCTATTAATTTTTGTGAGAATACTCTCTCTCAGTTTGAAAGCACTTATTCCACTGTTCTAGCCACTGTGTGACGCAATTCTGGAAGTCCACTTTCAGGAATTTGCTTACCTGTTCTCCTGTGGCTGCCATGATATCTTGACTCCATTCAAAACATTTACTTGTCATGGCCATTTGAACACTGGAGAAGAGGCAGAAGTTACAGGGTGTGAGTTGGATGATGACAAACCCATTACATGTTTATGGTGATTTTCCCCTGGATAGAACTTAGCAGTAGCAGTCCCTGAACTTTTTATTGTATTTCATAATGACCCTCACCAAAGAGGATTTCCAGAACCACTTCAGACAGTGGTAAGAACAATGTGATAAGTATGTTTGAAGTAAGGGTCAGTCAGCAATATACCTTGCCTAAACATGCACCATAGTTTCTGATCAGACATTGCATCTCTCTTCAAAGGTACTTTTTCTTATGATTTTACATATATACGTATGTGTGTAGGCATCTGTATATATGTGTATATAACACATAACACACACATATATATAAATGTTAGTCCGATTACTTTCACTGTAACAAAACATTAGAAGAAAATATTTTGAAAGGAGAAAGGATACATTTTGGATAATGCTTCAGAAGTTACAGTTAATGGTTCCTTAACTCTGTAGGCCTACGGTGTCAGAGCAGCATGGTGGGAGGGAATGGCGTAACAGAATTTTCACTTCATCTAGTTCCAAAAGTTCATATGCCTCCTCTTAGCACCATGTGTTGGAGAGCATACCTGTGTTATATGAGGTCTTGGGTTACCGTTAAGATGTAAACTGTAACAGTGTGTGTGCACACAGTATCTCATATATACTGTATCTTGGAGATGAAGGAACCTAAGGAAGTTGTTGGAGCTACTTATACATTGCTATCAAAAGCTTAGATAATTGAAATATTTATAAGTACTAAGATGACCAATTCGGCTGTTAATATACACAGAATACTCATTTCTCAATGACAATTTTACAGCATTTCCAAATATTGGAAATTTATAATTCAGTGTGGAAACTGCATGTCAAAACAGATGTAATGAGTGCCCCAATTTATCTCCTTTACTTTTAAATTTTTAGTGATTTTTCTCTTGAAAATTTTCTTCAAATGTATGGAAAGACTCTCCAAGTCTTTAGGATAACAGAAAACTCAGATATACAGTAAAATGACTTGATTTTTTTTTTCAGAATGAGAATATTGGAATTTAATTTTTAAAAATGTATTGGTACATTTTAGATACACCCTAATGATCCTAGCCATCATAGGGGATTTCTACTTGTCTATTATATATTTTTGGTCCTCTTTTTTCCCCAATCCCCTCCACTACCTCAACCACTCTTCCCCTCCATATTTACAAAGCTTTATTTCCCTTTTATCCTTCTTTCATCTTTCTTCCTTTCTCCTTCCTTTCTTTCCCTCTCACCCCTCCCTAGTTCCCATTTATTTTGAACAATTTCATCCTATTTCACAATACCTGTTATATACTTTGCTCCTTATTTGCACGTTCAGTTTCACATACCAGAGAAATGATGTGATATTTACACATTTGTGCCTGATTTATTTCACTTAAGAGTATGACCTAGTTTAATCTCATGTGTTTTGGTGGTGGTTAATTAAATGAAGCAATATACTATTTTCAATTCAAATGTCTTTCTGAATGATTCATTTTACCATAGATTTTATTTTGAGGCTATGCAACTATAATATGCTGAAAACAAATATAAAACGTCAGGAACATTATACACAAATGATTTTACTAATATGAAAATAAACAATATATTTTATTTTAAATAAGTGAATGAATTCAAATATCTAAAGACAGTGGTATGGTTATCAGTTAGAGAATATCCACTCAAAGGAAAATTTTGATCATTAAAATAATTATTAAGAAGACTATCATGGGGATGAACTTTATTTTATAATTTGAAGACAATTGAATTAGTAAAACTGTAAGATACGTGAATGCAAAAATTGGAGACTGTATATTTAAAAATTCATATATTTTCTATTTTTAATGTGTGGCATTTAAAATTCATACTTATATGTAATTAATATTTTTTAAAAATATATGTACATTTGTATGTATCAGTAAAACTAAAAGAAGATATCCAGATATTTTTCAATATATGTATAAATGTATCTATTTCAATAAGTGTAGTTCCCTTTGGTGCCTGGGATGTGATAAGTGCCTGGTAGAAGTTGCATAACAAAAGCATCAAATTTAACAAAAATGTTCAGCTGATTTGAAACACTCTTGGTTTCCTATCAATTCCTTTTAGCTGTCCTATTAAATCATTTGGTTCTGTGATGAGCTGTACCTAATCTTAGAAGACTAACATCATTATCTAACTTAGAACAGATAGATCTAAATATCGTGACCACAGAAACTGTTTTAAGAACTGACAGATTTTAGAAGTAACTAATTGAAATAAAACAATATTCTTGGAATTAGCGCAGAGGATTTCGTAGCATGTTTACAAATACACAGAAGGTATTAGGGATGTCCAGTGTATGTGTTTAATCTTATGTCCCCAGTTTATAGTCTCCTCTAGATTAGTGTCATTAATTTGTTCATTTAAATAATGAAATCAGTGAATTTTATAAAACTTTAAAATTACCTCGGAACACTATAGAATCAGGACTTGCGTTAGAGTACTTTGAAAAGAATCCACAACTCCCTACTTAGAAAAAAAAATGTGTTGCTTATGATAATCCAAGAAGGTTTGCAGGAAGACTGAAAATATTCAAATTCCAGTTCTACACATAATTACCTGCATATTCCTTGGTCTATAACCTCTCTCCATGGTTCTCAGAATTTGGGGCTTTGTGCATCAGAGTCACCTGGAGGGCTGGCTGAGACAGAACGCTGTGTCCTGCCTTAGAGTTTCTGATTCAGTCTGGAATTTTTCTTCAAATTATGCAGTTTCAAGTCATGTTAAATGATGTTAATGACAATACTACTCTGGTAACATAATTTGAAAACTACTTTTTCTGAATTCCTTCATAATCACTGGTAAAATATTCATAACTGGAGGCCTGGAGCAGGAATAAGTGGAATAGTGTATCGAGAACAATTACAGAGCTGGCTTCATACCAAGAAATGACTAAAATGAGGGTACTGAGTTATTATGCTGGGCTTGACCTCACAACTCTCCTGCCTCAGCCTCCCATAGCACCACCATACTTGGCACTGAGACAACAGGGAAATAATGGATATCTGTATTCAACCAAATGCCAAATGAAAATCTGGATAATTTTTGGGCTGGGGATTTAGCTCAGTGGCATAAACGCCTGCTGGGCAAGCGCAAGGTCATGAGTTCGATCCCTGGTACCACAAAAAAAAAAAAAAATCTGAATAATTTAAAAACTAAAACTGAATACAAAAGAAGTTACAAAACAATGAGAAAAATTATGGATTATATTGATCTGGAGAATCTTTTTTTAAACTGTTAAAGAAATTCATAAAAGCTTAATTCATTTCAAAAAATAGAAATTAGATTATAAAATATTTTAGATATACTTATCAAAATATGCTTTACATAAACATTTAAACTCAAAGTTTGTACTGATATTCTTTTTTTTTTTTTTTTTTTTTTTCGGTACCAGGGATTGAACTCACGCGCGCTTGCAAGACAAGCGCTTATGCCACTGAGCTAAATCCCCAGCCCCTGTATCGATATTCTATAAAACTATCGATTTTTTAAGAGCTCTTAGAAAAGATCAGTGTATTAATTTTTGAGAATAAATAAAAATGTGAAAGAGCAAATCAAAATGATAAGGTTTCTCGGTCATATGTGTTTCTTACATAACATCCCCTTTGGCTGGGGATTTAGCTCAGTGGCTCAAGTGATTGCCTGGTAAGCACGGGATCGATCCCTGGTACTGAACACAGAACAACAACAACAACAAAAACATCAAATAACACTGCCAGGTTTTCAGTTTGAAGCAAGCTCTATTTTGAATAGAAAGCACACGCCCTTGGGGTGCACAGAGCCACTTCCAAAGCAGTCATACTTTCTAAACGTTTTGTCTTGTTCTGGTTTTGAGTCCCATGCACATGGATTTAACTTGCATTCCAGGTTTGTGTAGCACAGGAATGCTCTAAGGGATTGGGCAATTCAGAATAGTAAATATGGTTATCGCCCAAATCTTTTGTCTGTTCAGGCCTCGGCTGGAGACACAAATGCAAAGATAACGTTGTCTTGAGAAGGAAAAAGCAGAGCATTAGGTCAAGAACAACACTCTTATTCTCCTATTATTTTATTATGAAATTTTGTTTTATATTTATCGATAAAAGTGGACTAGATGAAAAAGCACCAACACCAATTACAATAAGACAAGTCCA
Source organism: Hydrochoerus hydrochaeris (assembly GCA_004027455.1). Lineage (NCBI taxonomy): Eukaryota > Metazoa > Chordata > Mammalia > Rodentia > Hydrochaeridae > Hydrochoerus > Hydrochoerus hydrochaeris. The sequence continues at coordinate 133,025 of PVLA01000777.1, forward strand.
CAGGGCCCTATGTGACAGCACAGACTACGTCCTGACTCATGCTTTGGTGTCGTGTTATTTACTGTAATTTGGATCCATATATCCTCAGTTTACAATGAACAATCATTACCATAGGTATGAAAACAATTAAAATTCTCATTCATGCCAGAGAGGCTGCATTTTATCTTTTAAATTTACTTACAGCAAATATTCTCTGAGCTCCTTCATTTTCCTGTCCCTAAGGAAAGCGGGGTCTGATCTGAAGCCACACAAGTCTGTCAGACGAGTCACACGAAAGGCCTCAAGGGTACACTACTCTGGTTCCGTGGAATGGTACAGGAGTAGAGTCAATAAAATATAACTAAAATAGTTAAGAGAAATACAAGATAAATAATAAAAACTTACATTTGGAAGAGACAAAATCTTTGTTGACCATACACTGTTAAAATGGTCACTGCGCTCATTGATCTCAGATGACCAACTGGGGTATACAGACAGAAATAACTTGTACCCCAAACGACTGCCTGGAAAGGTGAAGGGACTCCAAGAGCAAGAGAATATGTGTACACTGGATTCCAGGGTAGCAGTTAAGCTGAAGTGTCTTCCAAGGGAACTAGCAAATGCACTACAAGCAATCAAATCAACCATGTAAAAATACCATGGAGGAATGCCAAGAAAATGTGCAAGTCACGATCAATTCTATACTTTCAAGTGGAATATTCTGTACCCTTAAACTCCTTCACCAAAACACTGCCACATTCTCAAATTAGATTGTTCTTGATTTATTAACATCAAATGACTGTCTCATTTGCAGAGGCCTCAAAAGCCAGTGGTTAATACAAAGCAGTTACCATGTTGTTTCAATTTAGAAAAGCCTAGGAAGCAATATAGATTATTGCAAGGGTTTTCAGATAGCTCAGCCTTCTATAGTTTAATTATGCTGAAAGTAGCATTAATAAAGAGTCATACTTTCAAACAGCTCTTCTGAATAAAAGATATAAAGAAAGAATGCACAATATTTTCCATCCCTCTCCATGTAAATTTTTAATTTTCATAGGCGATTGAAATTACTATTAGTAGCTGTTAACAGTTTTTAGAACTTCAGATTAGCCACAACAGTAATTAAAAGATCTTTTTAATAACATAAGCATTTTCTTGTTGATGATTTTTTGTTAAACAGAACCTCTCATTAATTATTGAGTTCTGATATAATGAACCACAAGTGCCTGCAAACCAATTATGCAACTTTCACAAAATCACAGTTGTCACATTTCTTCTTCTCAAAATGATTCCTTTTCTAAAGCAGCTTTTAGACTATATACTCTCCTCCAGGTCAAGAGCTATAATTCAGAATTTTTTAAGTCTTCCAGAGCTACTATTAGCGTATTTTGTGCACAGTATCTGTCAGTTAATATTAGTGGATTATCTGCTTATACAATCTGCATAAATTCATTTGTTTCCCTGCAAAAACTCAGAAATTGTAGTCCCTAGAGATTACCACATCCCCAAAGGGTAGAGGAAAAGTATGAGAGAGAGCAAACATTAAAGATTAATGGTCATTCTCTTCAGAGCAGATGTTTTAAGTCAGATCAGGCATCACCATCCTCTGGAATACAATCATTTATAAGGTTTTGTGCTACTTCTAAGCTCTGTTTGCCTGAAGGTACCTGCTGTCCTGTTCTTGGACATGACAAGAAGATTTACTGCTAGGAATTGTATCTGTTTTATTAAGCAATGCAGAGCTAGAAACTGTCATGATTTTACAGATCGTGCTAAGGAGAAACAATTTGTGAATTCAAAAAATCATCCAAGAAAGATATGTGTGCTACTATTCATTTTTTTTCTGAAGAAAAAAAAATTCAGAGGCCATTGTGAATACTGACCATCCATTGAAAAGAAAGCACATTACAAAGTCAAAATAATCAAAGCAAACAACTGAAGACTCTTCCACCATTAATTATGATTGCCAACTTTATTGGACCAAGACACAATTAGCGGATTAGTAAAGCAATCTTCTGGTTGTGAAGAAGGGGTGGGTCCAGAGAGAAGCAACACATAGGCCAGAACAATGGGGGTGAGGGTTCACCCTGACAGAGGGTGGCATCATCCTGCAGGATCATAGCCTGAATGGAATAAATGGACTTAAAAGTCAGCTTGCATTTGAGAAAGTGCCTTCAGTTTAAGCCAATGCATCTTTTGTTATTGCCATCACCTGTGGACATCAGACTCCAATTTCTTCAAGCCTTTCAAAGCAAACCCCTAGGAGCAACTCTACACACGGCTTCCTAGTGTTCAGTCTCAGGCTAGTGCAGTTCCCCACTCAGCTCCCAGGCAGCCCTGCCCTGAGCTCTGCTCCCTCATGCACTTCTGCCATGATTTTTCTGCCTTTCAGCCAATTGAGCATGAACTGAAACCCTTAACACCATAATCCTCATGAATACTGCCTCCATATTTACAAAGGGCATTCAAATTAAGAGACTTAAAAATAACACCCATAGCGTGAATCGAATCTGGATAGACAGATTTCACATTTTCTGCAACAGACTTCTCCTCCAGAATGCTCCAGGCTTCACTAATTTGACTTCCCCACAGTACTGTGGTTCCTCTGAGTTTCTTAATCTCACATCAGTCATTATAATGTTTCTATCTTTTATGTCTTTAAGTGTTGATTGATTAAAATTTGCTTCTGAAAAAATAAAAAGGATATCCTTCCCAATAAATGCCAGCGCACTTTTTTTTTCTATAAAGAGTGACGCTTTTGGCATTTCAAGCTCCACACCTTTCCATTGTGACTGCAGTAGTCACTGCTGACCTTGGGGCACGAAAGCAGACAGGCAGTACGAAAAAAACTAGGTCTGACCATGTTCCAGTTAGACTTTATTTACAGTAACAGTGAAGCATATTTGATTCATAAACTGTTTTTTAACCACTGCTCTTTTATTAAAGGTTCACAAAAAAGAGTCTTTCCTTAAATTCAGTTGATTTTTAATGTGAGTAACATTTGTGTAAATTTTTACCAAGGATATTAGGGCAAAGGTTTGTAAGGCAAATTGATTAATTTTGATCTTATTTTTCTTTGATGGTGTTGAGAATTGAACCCAAAGTCTTTCTCTGAGCTACATCCTCAACTTTTTTTTTTTTTTATTTTTTACGAAAAGTTTTCATTAAGTCACTAAGTTGGTCAGGCTGTCCCCAAATTACTATCCTGCTGTGTCAACCTCCCAGAGTTCTTGGATATCAGGAATTCTGAATTGTAAATGTTAATCTAGTTATGACTTATTGCATCGTGAACTCACCAGCAATAGCATTACAAACTTTTCTTGAGTTGGGTGGGGTGGCATTTTGGAGGTTGAGACAAGAGGATCACCATGAGTTTGAGGCCAGCCTGGACCACATAAAGAGTTTAAGACCAGCCAGCATTGCAGAGTAAGATCCAGCCTGAAAAAGAAAAATTTTTAGAAAGCAAACAAATAAACAAACAAACTTCTTGAAATTTTATGAAATTTCATAAGAAGTATCTCACAACAGAAACTATAAATCCAAGTTCTTTTGTCCTTTTTAACAAAAAGGGAAATTTCATATGCAAATAACATGTAGCTCCATACTAAGTATCCTGTACATATGCAGCAAATATTAGTTAAGTGAAATGCTATTACTCTTACTCTTACAGTAACTTTTTCTGAATGAGTTAGATATTTAAATAACAGTATATTTTTAACTCCTCAGTGTCAGCCAGTGGACTAGCTCACTGGAAGGGAGTAAAAACTCTCAGACAGGCCAAGATGTGCAAGACGATTTTGTCTTTCATCAACATTAATATATTTCATATTTCTGAAAACATAAAAAATGTAGCCACATTTTTATGAATTTCTCTTTTCAAATACATGTATGTTATTCATCTATACTAGTTATTCCATTTGAACCAGTGCCAACAAAAATAGCTAAGATTTCAAATTGCCATTTTGTGCTCCAAATGTGAGGAAATACACAGAAAGAATTATATGGCAGAGAAGAAGTGAGAAAATGAAAAAAATTAAAACTATATTTTCCAAATGATGCAATCAGACCAAGTGGAAAATTATTAATAGAAATGGAAGGTACAACTTCACATACACTTGGTCACCAGCAGTGACACTGCCATATAATTCTAGCCACACCATGGGCTACACTTCAGGAGGTTATCTGATTCTTACATTATCTCAAACAATGAAAAGCTATGGAGACTTCCGACTGCTCTTTAACTTAGTTTAAAATGTCATGTGTGCGTGTGAGTGTGTGTGTGTGTGTGTGTGTCTACCAAATGAAAATCAACAGCATATTTTAATTTTTGACTTCGCCACATGTATCAATCTTAAAATTAAAAGTTCCAATTCATAACTATACCTACAATGCAGAAGCCAAAATTTGAATAAACGCCACATAAAAAGATGAGCTAAATATATTTCAGTATTTGCCAGGCTCTAGTTGGCTCGCTAATATTCAAATCAAAATCAGAATGCTCATGAAAACCAAATGCAATCTAAGGAGTAACATCGTAATCCTATGAAATTGTCTCTGATTTTTTAATTGTAAAATTATATTATTTTATTAGGATAGTAAATAATTCATAAGGTTTATATATGATGAAAATAAGTCTGTACCTCTGTAGTTACAAAAAGCCACACATGAAGTTACAGCTTAATTTCCCTACCCAAAGTTTTCTTTACTTTCCTGTTGACCTGATTATGGATGGACTTCAATCTGCATATGTATTTGACATCATTTGTTAATGCTTTATGACCTACTGCAGTGTCTTTAAGTTGGTTTTATATGTTACACTTAACTCTGCTGCAAGGAGTTGTCTACAACAGGCCTAAAATCAAAATAGAGTGAAAATACACTCTAATGTCTTTGCATTACATTTCTGGTGTCTAAGCATAATTTCTTTGCCACCATTAAGCTTGATAAGACCTATATGCCATGTTCATGAAAAATATCACCTCCTCTCTTTAGAAAATTTGATCGTTCCCCAAAGAAAAACCATTAGACTTTTTTCCATTTGCCATTTGAAACTAATATAAGTAAACCATCAACCCCAATTTACATTTTAAAAAAGAATACTGAAATGGAATAATTAGGAAGCTTCTAGTAATACAAGCATAAATAGCATCATCAAAAAATAATTTTCAACCTTTAAGAAGTTTAAATTCACTTAATGATAGGTGCCAAGCAGAAATAGATTCATTTTGGCTTTTTATTTTCTAAATCAAAATTATATCTCCCTTCTGCTCCTGATTCTAGCCTCAGGTAAATATGAATTTGAAATTTGCAAAAATAAAATGTGAAATGTTAGTTTGCTGTCTAAAAAGATGAAAACATTGGTAAAGGCAAGAACTTGACTTAGGCAAATTTGTTTTAAGGACATAAACAGAAAAAGTTCAAATTTGTTAAATATGAATCTTACAGAGACTACAACTGCAATGAGGCACCTGGTTCGCTTTTGTTTGAATAAAATATTAAATAAAAGGCTTAAATTACTGAAAACCTACAAGAACAACAACCTACTAAGGCAAGATACAAATCAATCTGATGAAAAATAGCAAAAAAATCAACTACTACCATTTAATAAACAAGTAGTCTCATGAATTTAGACTTCCACAGGTACTGTATAGTTATTCAACAGATTTTATATAACATAATATATAAATGGAATGTAAATTGTGTATGCCTTATCTGAAATGCTTGGAACCAGAAGGCCTTTTCATTTCATATTTTTTTTCAGATGTGAAAATATTTCCATAAATCCAAGATGATATGGGAATTGGACTCAAATCTAAGCATGAAGTTCACTTGTTTCATATAAATGTCATACCCAAGCCAGAGTTTTATTTTATACAATATTTTCAGTGTACCTGTGTTTTCACTGAGACTTCACACATGAAGTTGGGTATGATGTGCTCATGTGCTCAAATGTAGATGTTCAAAAATGTAGAATTTAAAGCATTATAGATTTTGAATTTCTGGATTGCGAAAGCTCAATCAAAACAGCAATTTTTTCCCAAATACATAAATGATAAAAGTTGATCTGTTTCATAGGTCGGACTTTCAATTTATGTAGTCCATGAAGTACTTAGGTTTTAAATAAGAATACCTGTAGTGATTACTATTAATCCCAATAAGATTTCACTTTAATATCTTAATAACTACCACTTACAAGTCAAAAATAAAATCAATTTGATGAGAATCTTTCCTAAGTATTATATACATTCTGTTTTGGTAAAAGCTCTGTGATATCATAATCAGAATCAAAAAAGAAACATTAGTTACTATAATATCATTTCAATAAAACATGTCACTATATTCTCTGATTCATACTCACAGTGTGGATTTCAAATGTAAAATCTTTTTCCATCTTTACTTTTATTGCCTTTTACTATTTTTAACTTAAAAAATTTCAGTACATCTACATTTGCCACATATAATGATTACATTCAACATGGAAGGTTGGTACATGTACAGAATACACCTTAATTCTTTTTACTTCTCTTTCTCTTTCTTTCACCCCCTCATGACTTTTTGAACACTTCATCGTTTCTGTACCACCCCGCTCTCTCTTTAGATGATCTCCTATTCTACTTTAAGATAGACTAGTAAATAAGTTAAAAGCTCACTACAGAAAATTGCATCCAGGGGAGAGCAAAGGGAGGAGGGAAGGGGACTGCTTTGAATAGGAAGATGAATGCTCTATTTGGTGTAAAGTCATATAGAGATTAAATTTAGTACCAAAAGAGAAGCATTCTCTTATTCACCAGGGTAGGAAAGATCTACAAGAAAAAGAGAAGGTTCCCAGGACACAGAGAGCCAGCCAGTTTTGCTAAAAACCAGTTCTACAATTTTAGCTTGTCTGAGGTGGAAAGAAAGACAAATCATACATTACTTCTTCATTCTTATACCAAGAAGGCAGCTGATTCCCAGGGATATAAAACTACACGTTGAGCCAAAGAGTTAGTGGTATAACTTGAACTGACGGTGGCTCCCTGAAATATTTCCATTGTTATTTGAAGTCACAGTTGTTTACACAGTTATCTACTTAGTCTGCAACAATTCTGATATTTTCTACCAGTAGGTAATATCTTGGGGCCCTTCTAGATTCAAGAATTTATCTGTGAGATGCTTCCTTCCCCTGCCTAACCCCATCTTTTGGTATCTTTCCTGTTTGCACTAATTTTCCTCCTATTGCATACGTGGTGTCTCCAGGTATGCAATTTCTCTGGTTGGACTCTCTTGATCAGCAGAGAATAGGATGGCTTAGCTCTTCTTGGACAATTAAGAGGGGCTCTCATTGGTGGTTTAAAATCTTTTAACAGAATTTAAAGAATCACAATAGCCAGCTCTTTTAGATTGCATTGTTTCACTTCCCACACATTTAATGGTTATTATTAAATACTGTTTTCAGTAGGCAAAATTGTTTCTCAGAAAGAATGGTTAGTCAGCAAAGAACTCATACAGAGGTGAGGAAGTTAGAACAAAGTGACTAAGTTTTTTTTGTTTAAGTCACTTAACTGAAAACCAATGTTCTGCAAAACATCATTTATATTATTTATATCTTGGTAGGTTGTATTAGCAAGAAGGATATAAGGAAGAAAGGGACAGAGGAAGGGGGAGATGAAGGGGAAAATGAGGAAAGAGAAGAAGGCAGAAAGGAGAAAGTGAGAAAGAGGGGCAGGGAGGGAGAGAAGGGAGGAGGAAAAGAAGAAGGAAATAAAGTGAGGAGTTGGAAGGACCAAAGGCATCCCTCTAACCACATCAGCTTTTCCAGATCATGTCTGTATTACTTTGATTTTAAATATGCACAGATCTTTCAGAAGATTTAATCTGGTTGTCCTCACATAGAAATCATACCCATTATTATTACCCAGAAATACCACCATATTTTGAGTTTTACAGATGTCACCCAATGGATTCTTCCCTGTCTTTTGCTGACATTCCCCTCCCTGCCCCTGTTCCCTGATTCTCCCAGCCTCACCACCACCTGTCCTTCAGCCGCCGAGTCCCTGATTCACTGGTACCTTGAGGACAGTCTCATTTTTTTGGTCAGGTCAGTCAAAAACATGTGCAGATGTTCAAAACATGATATATTTTATGCGTTTGACATTTTTACTGCTTTTATCCCTCAGAAGTTAATTTGGTTTTACTGTTGAAGGAAACTGTCACTTCACTCTACAAAAAAACACTTTGCCGTGAAAATGGCAGCATTTTTCCTTAGGGCAAAGTGGTGGGCTGTGAATCCTCTCCAAAAGAAAACTGAAACGTGACATGAAGTCATCATTTTCCTATTAGCAGCCTATTTGCCCTCCCTTTTCTTTTTTTCTTTATTTTTTTTTTCAGCACGGTGAATTTTCTAAGTTCAAGGATAAGGCAGTTTCCAGCGTTAAGTCCTGAGTCTCCTGGAAAATATATTATACATTATTTTTTCTTTACATGCTGAATAGAGTATGAGGAGATAGAGCAAACAGATTAGAGATCTACACAACCCAAAATATTAAAACTCATTCCAAGTACTCACTTGCAGAGGTAAAGTACTTGACACACTATATTTTCTCTCCTTTCATTGTCCCTTCTCATGCAAGGCGTAGAAAACTCTTTCCTAAAGCCTTCAGAGGTAGCCTAGCCTTGCCAATACCCTGTTCTATTGTTTCAAACCACCCAGGGTCTGGCAATACATTACCTTAGGCAATTTATTACCAAACCACAACCACACACTATAAATTAAGTTTTAGTGTAAGTAGCTCATTAGCATGCCTGGAATTTTGTCATGGCATAACAAAAGCCGAGTACCAGAATAAAAGCAACTGAATTGCTGCTTTGGGCCTGTAGGCATCTTATGTAATGACATATAATTTCCCTGTTTAAGCTGTTCCTTCAAGATTGAAACCTTGCTCAAATGTTCACACTGAAGCCTTTATGTGCCCTTTTCTTATTTTGTATCCCTACCTAAAAATTACAAAGACAATGAGAAGAGCAATGCTGTAACATAATTAGGTAGAACAAAAACGTGAATTAGCATAGCAGGATTATGGGACATAACAAGTTGTAAAAGAAAATTACGTTGGGTCTCCTCTTCCAAGAGCTGCTTCCTTAGATGTCCAACATCACATGTCCAGCTTCTTGGATATCAAACATCCAGTGGGCAGATTAACTTGAGGAAACCGGTTACTCACTCCAAGAGCATCCAAACTGGGACTCAAGAATCATCTACATACCTGTGTTAGTTACTTTTTCTGTTACTAAGACAAAATATCTGATTCAGGAAATCAAAGTGGAAAGGATTTATTTAGCTCACAGTTTGTAGAGGTTTCAGTCCATAATTGGCTGGTTTTAAGGCGGAGTCGATTGGCAGAGGGGCAACTGTTCACAGCAGTGGAAGAAAGCAAAAGCAACAAGAGCAGGGAGGGACAGGTCTCTTTCTGTCTCTTACATTGTATGCAGGCTACCCAGCTGAGTGTGGCTGTGGCACACATGTCATTAATCCTAACCTAAACTATGCCCAGTCAATCAATGGACTGATTTACTAATCACACACCCTTGATCTCAGCATTACATACTTTAGACACAGCCATCTCTGAAAAGCCCACTCCACCATGATGTATGAAGCTTTGGGAGGACATGGAGATACAAACCATAACAATACCTGAGGGAATCCCTCGATTACTTCACTCGTCTGTTCCGTGCCATTTACTGACTATTTTGTATGATCATTAATTCCAAATAATGAGTGTCAGAGAAGGGTTGGGGATGTAAAAGTTAAAAAGTTCTTTTTACCACCTGAAGGATGCCTTGGATAGAAGAGAGAGGGAACCCTTGCTTTCTTCCACCCTTGTGCCAAGATGTTGATTCTGTTTGAACAACAATTAACTGGAATACATGAATACGAGCACTTCCTTTGGTTCATTATTTCATGTTCTACAAAATAGGTTAATTCTAATTTTTAAATAATAATTCCATTTCACCGACAGACAACTTGAACATCTACCTATGTTTAATGATTCAGAAGTAATAACAGTATCCAAACTTTATTAACAAACACATATGTATGTCAAATATTTCAAATGCAAATAAATAATTCTTTATGGTGACCCTTTACTATACCCTTTTCTCCAGGGATCAAAAGAAAATATTTCACAGAATTAATCATGAAAAACTAATACCTAAAATAACATGAATTTTATTTATAATAACTATATTCATTTTACCTCCTGGAGAATGCGTTTACTGTAATCCTTGCATATATTGTGCACAAAATATTAAATAAACACCTATCTTATTTTCTAACATGCCTGGTGATTTTCCAATGGGATTTTTCTTGAATCAGTGTCCTAGAAATATGATTTAACCTAAATATTATTTATTACAGGTTTCTGTAGTGACTTACTGCTTATAAAAATACAAAAGTAGAAGTCATTTTGGGCACAAGTTTAAATAATTTATAATCTAATATTAAATATGATACTGAATGTCAAGAAAAGCATAAAAAAGGTGTTTAGCATTTAATGTTTTCCAGTCATATATATATACATATATATACATATGTATATATATATATATGTATATATATATTATTTTTTCCTTTAATGTACTTGATCTAAAAGTTAGCTTTGTATGTCAGAAAGTTTAAAAGACAAGTAAGAGATCTGATACTTCACACTGAAGGCTCTCGTAACAGAGGTCTGTGTGGAAAATTCTCAAAGCTTAGACATTTTCGTAAGAGCAAGTGAAAACTTGAGACCAGGGGTGAAACATTTGAATGAGTAAAGGATTCATCATTTGGATGTCATAAAATCTCCACCAGAGAAACCACAAAGATCATTGTAGATGAACTGTTTCACTTAGAGAGAAGGGGCTTGAGAATTCGCTTCAGTTCATACTTGCAGTTCTTAGATACTCACCGTCAAAGGGCAATTCATTTCTGAAGCAAACACCACATTAACAGTTTAGGATGTCCCTGGCATTCTGTAGCAGCTGGGAAATTAAGAAGCAAAACCCATCTCCTGTTCTCCTGTCTGCTAGCGGGAGATGAAACATGGACAGAAGTAACGGCAAGGACTATGCTGACGAAATAATAGAGCAGTCCGTCTCGATTACAAGGAAGATTCAAACTAGGAAAGCTAGCAAGCATAAGAATCGAGGAAAGGCGTGATCAAAGACATTCAAGTCACAGTTTTCTTGTCGTTTTTGTTACCTAATTTTTTTGTGCTTCTTTTTTGCTACTATTTCCCTCAGTTGAACAAATCCCCCACTTCTGATTTCTCGGGGTCTCTCCTCCTCCTCCCTCTCCCCTTTTCCTCTCCACCTCTTGTAGCACTTTGAAGACCTACTGAGTGATTGACAGTGCACATTATATTCTCTACCTCTTTTCAAAATGCACTGCTGTGTTCTACGTTAGCTGTAAATTGCTGACTTTTGATCTCCTAGTTATCTACCTTCCCATAACCAATTAGTCATGTCTTTACTGTAATTAAAAAACATACAATGTTGGCTTTATAATGTTTTGGATATCACTGGGTTACATAAAACATGGTGTTAAAGTTAAATTTATCTATTTCTTTTTACTCTCTTCAATCTAGAAACATTAAAATTATAATTATGGCTTGTGTCTTTTTGGGACAATGTTGATTCAGACAGATCTTACTGATTTTTCTCTTTGATTAATCTTATTAAGGAAGAGTTTTAATACAAAGTATAGATTGTTTCCATTTACATTAGTTGCACTTAGTTTTGCATGATAAACTTGTATTATATGATGATGTTTATTTCAAAATCACTCTACCTTCTCTGTGAATTAAACATTTTATAAGGTAGTGACACAATTTCTACTAATGCTTTTTCCATAAAGGCAGTTTTGACACATATCAGGATAATATTTCGAGTGAATTGTGTAGTCATTTCACTTCTTCACTGTTTTCTCAGTAATTGGGTCAAGGAACCATGGTCCTTCCTGTGTGCCACCCTCCTACTGTGCCCAGGGTATATGGACCTACTTCTTAGGCTATGGTTTTCTCAATGGGATCTTAAGAGTCAAGGGAGAAGTTTGGTGATGAGAACTTGCACAGCTGAATTGAACTGATAAACCTTGGTTGGGAATAAGAGACAAACCTTTTCCTTTCTTGCTTGTGTTTCCTGGGACTTTTTTTTCCCATTTGACCTTGCCTTTGGAAACTATTTTACGTGAATTATAAATTACTCAATTGTTTTCTGTCAACATACTGAAGAAACTGTTTACTGGATTCCTGCTGTTTCTGAGTAATTGGTTGTCAGTGTGATCAATTTTATGTAAAATTCATTTTTATCTTGAGTTGCTTTTAAAGTTTTTGTCACTGATGTACTACAAATTTACTATATCAGTCAAAAGTTTGTCCTTAATTTATTCTGCCTTCCATTTCTCATTTTGAGAATTGTTTTGTTAATTATAGAAAACATATTAACTTGTTGAAAGTCATCCTTCCACCATTTTCTACAAATATTTTCTTTCAGGAACTCTGATGATGTACAGATAGAATATTACTACTCCATTCTCCTTGCCCTCCAAATCTCTATTTCCTTGTCCTTTAAATTATGATTTTGGGATATGTTCAGCATTCTCAATACAAATTCACATTCCACTCTTCTAATGTTTCCAGATTATTTAATATGATATACCTACTTTTCACAGTTTTATTTTAATAGCATTTTTAAAAATCTTAGTAGATCTATTTGATTCATTTTCACTTTCTCTATGTCAGTTTAGGCATCATCTCTTTATAAGACTTTGGATCCTCAATACTATGTTTGTATCTAGTAATATCATTAGCTTTTCAATTCCTGACAGCTCACTTGTGTGTTTGTTGGTCTTTTCTTGGGCACAGAGGAAGACTTCTTTTCCAGTCTGTTTCAGCACACACCCTGAAAAGTTGTTTGGAGAGATATTTTATGGCTAAGAATAGCAGTTCTTTTTCTGAGACAGATTTTTTTACTCTAGAGCTCTCCTGATGGTTTTGCCTGTCCTATATTCCCATTTTCTATGAATTCTCTGCCACAAACCTATACCTCAAATGTTTCCTTTATTTCATTGCTTGCTTTATTTTTCAAAGAAGATAACTCTTTCCCAAAATTTTGAAGGAATAAATTTATCTTTAGTTCTAGACTACCAAATTGTTGGAAGGGTAAGTTTTCCAATTTTTTAACCTACTCCTATCTGTTCCCAACTCTGTACTCAAAAGGAATTGTTCTCCAGGTAAAATGCAAATGAGGCCATGTTATTTGATTTCTTAAACTGTTTTTAGATACAAGTTTTCCATAGCTCTGGGGCATCTAGATCTGTGTGGTCTTAATCTTGTTTATATTTTTAAATATCCTGACAGTCGTTATCTTTTTGCTAATAGCAAGAAAGCCAAACTGATCCCTCTTCAGGTTTTGAACATGTCTTCAGCTCCTTCCACAAAGAAATGGTAAATATTGTTGATTGTCTTCCTCGCACCCATGTTCTTCTCCTTGTTGATCTTTCTCTTCTGCAAAACTCATTTTAAATACCACTTTAGTTTTCTACCCTAATTACCAAAGTTAGAAATCATGAACTCATAACATCAGCAGTAGTAGCTCATTACACTTTCTGCTCAGTGTGTACATGTCTCTTTCCTTCTCCATTAGACTTTAAACGCTTTGAAGACGTTCCTGTCTGTCTTTCATCACCACCATTTCCCATGATTATAATAGAGCCCACAACAGTTCTATATGACAAAACTAGAATTATTATTTTTAGCCTTTGCTATACTTAATATCCTTGAAACATGCAGAGCTATTGATAGTTTACATACTTTTTTCTATCTCTCACTAATTGTTCTCCTACTTGCTTGCTCCCTAAACCCTCTCTTAATGTAATGTAAACAATAGATTATGTATATGTTATACACGTATATAAATTATATACATAAAAAATAGGCTACATTGGAATTTAAGGGTTTTCAATGACCTGAATGCCAAAGACCAATGAAGTCTTAAAATTAAGAGTAAATCAGAGTAAATTTTCATTCTGAAAAATTATTTTAGAAGTTGTGAATGAATTGAAAGGTCTCAAGCCTAGAAGCACAGAGAATCTGTAGGGAAAAACTGTAAGTATAACAAGCAAATGTAAGAAAGGCATGAAATAATATGAGGGATAAGATGGGGCAGAGTCCTAGATATATATCAATACATATATACAAATTAACACAGGTATCAAGAGCAGCAAATATTACTGTGTTATGTAGAAAAATAGTTTTTAAACCATAATAAGAGTAGAACTGAGGAACATATCAGGAGGTTAGTAAATATTTTGGACACCTAAATTTAATTATTTATGTAGTGTTTGCATGCAGATGTCCATTGGGCAAATTAATAAGCACCTCAAACTCAAAAGACTAAGGAGTGCTATATATTTGAGAATAATCAAAGTATACCATAGAAAGTGATATCACAGAGGTAATGGAAATGACACAAAGAGGCAAAAAAGATACAGAGTAGAAACCAAGTCATCAAAATATAATGGGAGATAGGGAAGCCAGAGAAGTAAACTAAGAACAATCCTAAATGAGAAAAAGAAAAGCATTGTGCCACGGTACTGGAACAAAGACACAGTTTCAAAAGAAGGAAATGAGCAAGAGAATTGAACACACTAGAAAGGTCCAATATCATAAGAGCTGAAAGCAGACTGTTACATAAGGAAATCAAGAATCAGCCACTGGTTTCTGGCTGTTTCATTAGAAAACTGCAGGTTGAAACCTGAATTCAGCAGAATTCTGAGTTGGAGATGGAGAGGGGAAAACAAACAAACAAACAAACAAAAAAAACCCCAACATTCCCAACTATGTGTAAGGAGCGGAATAAAGTTAAAAGATCATCACTTGAGTATACAAGTTTTTTTAAATTGTCTTAAAAATGTTTTGCTGTCAAAGTTAATCACAAATTATCCATGCTAGGCAAGTGATTTCTCAATGAGGGACACCCCCAACTCTTATTTATACCTATAACTCAGTGATAGATCATTGCAACTATAACTATATTTGATCTGTCAATGATCTTTTAATAACTCATTTTGTTTTTATACTAGGGTTAAAAGTGATTTATGTTGTTAGGGCATTAGAATACTCCTAATTTAACTATAATTTTACCTTTAGAAGCAAGTTTCACTCTTTCATGCTTTCATGTGATTCGTTAACATCATTTCATTTCACCCTGAAGAATTCCCATCTGGGCGTCCACAAGCTGGCTAAATAGGTGCTGGTGTCTTCAGCTGGGCTGGCGGTAGCCTGGATCGAGTGTGGTGTGCGGGGAGGTTTGCTCTGTGTGGATCCCCTTAGATCCTGGGTCTGAATATGCAAGCTTAAACCCTGGACCTGCAGAGACCTACCTGGCATTAGGGTGCACAGGGCTGGGTCCAGCACTGGTAGCCCTGGAAACAGAGCCCACTGGGGCAGGCCTGGACACTGTGAGCACAGTGAGAGGCTGATACTGAAGGGGCCCTGGTCCAGGCTATGGAGATGGGCCCGGCCTTATGTCCCCAGGGCAGGGTGAGTGCACAGGGGTGACCTGGTTCTTTAAAGCAAAGGTCAGTTTCCAGCTGGGTTTGCAACTATAATCAGGTTTAAAAATTATTTTTTCCTATTATTTGTATTTGTTAATATTTCAGGCTGGCAAAATGTTTTTAAATGAGTCCTAGATTACACATAGTCACTTTATGTTAAATCATAAAGATCAGGGCTGCCTAATGAATACACTATCATTGGCTTCCTCAGCTCCACTTCAAACGACAGATAATCAAGGTCTCCATGACAAAGCAAACTGGCCTTTAGGACGGCAGAAATTCCTCACAGAAGGTTTTCAGATCTAGTGTTTTTCATCAACATGACACAAATCGTGGCTCATCTACTTTCTCCAAGTCACACATAACCCATTATTGTTGGTCTTAGGGCTCAGAAGCTCTTGAAAGGTACTACATGTACCTCAGAATTCTACTGGTTGTAGTCCAAAAAGTAAACTAAAATACTCCAAATTTAGTGAATACTCCAATCATGTATATCCGTGCACTTTTCATTTGATACTGTACATTTGTGACAAGTGAAACACACAGGCTAACACAAAAATTGTTTAATGTGAGTTAAAAAAAATCTTATTGAAACCTGAAAGCCAATTTTCTTTGGATAATAGCATTATCACCTCAGTTTTCGGGGGAGGGAAACACAGTATTAACTTAATAGTACAGATAATCTCTGGCTTTTGATAATCTCTAAAAGAGCTAAGCTAATGTGTGAGCTTCTTAGAAAAGAATAATTGATGTTAATGATTAACACAATTTTCAGATTCTTGGTCACTGTGTCCAAGGCCAGGGTCTTGATCCCCTAAGTGACTGTGATTAACCAGTGATCTGACTTGTGCCTGCTGGAAGGGCTCTCGCATGTCCCAGGCAGTATTATGCCATCAGTGCAGTTGGATTGTGTCCAGTTTATTTGGCAAAGATTGTGTAGGACCACACTGTGGTCCATTATCTTTCCTTGACAAAGATTTAATCTTGTTGCGAGAGTATCAGAGCTAGTTATTATGCTCGGCACCCTACTGAAACATTTGGAATGGGTACTTCACTTTCATGTGAGATGACTTTTAGCTTAAGAATAAAAAAATCTTTACAGTGAAACATCAGTGTTTAGCTAATTCATTTACCTATGTGTGTTGTTTCCATTCATATTCCCAGAACTACTGCAATATAGCACATGCTTTAAGGATAGAAATATAGAAAGTAGTTTTTGAAAGATATGACAAACATTTATTTGTTCATTTTATGTATTAGTTTAATAGCATGATTATGTACAAGGCAACAGATTAGATTTCTGGATAAAGAAATTAATTACTGCCTGGTACCGACCTTTAAGGAATGAATTATCAGGAGTGCTATTGGGAGCTTTCTGCAAGAATGCAATGTTCACTATTTTGGAGGATTATTGTAAATTTTCTTGCTCAACAAATCTGTGTCATTGTATACTTTTGCTTAGCAATTTTGTCATTATTTGAGCAAGACCAGGTGTTCCTTCTGACTTCCCCCCTACTCCATCATCATTTTAGAGTTGTTTGTTTCCACCTAGGTCCACTGCAGAAGGAAAATTCATCATTGTCATCTTTATCATCATCATCATCATCATTGTCGCAACATGCAAAAAAAAAAAGTACATGGTATGTTAAAAGCAATGTGGATTAAATGATATGTTAAAAGGGACAAAATAAAGACCATGTTTTGTTAAGATATCAGGACTGTCATGAGGGTGAGGACCTGGCCTGTGATAGTAATAACTCTGTTACTAAAAGCAGGGTTCACTGACAGAGCATGGTGTACGGGCACCGCACTGTGCGGAAAATCCCTAGCCTTGGTCCATCTCACACCACCTAAATTTCATCTTCAGTGATTAGCAACTTGCCGCTTTCCCTTTCTCTCAGATCCTGACATCCCTCATGCTACTCTCTGGTTCTATGAACATGAATTTTTTCTTAGATAATTCACGCAAGTGGATCACACAGTATTTGTAACTGGTTTTTCTTGGTAACTACAATTGGCTTCATTCAGTTCTGTCCTCAAGATTCAATTACGTTGTCTCATATTTCATAATTTCTTTCATTTTTAAGGTTAAATAATATCCCACTGTATGTATGCCTGCTTTTTAAAACTTGGTCATCCATCAAGAGTCTACATCCAGGTTATTTTGAATAGTGCTGCATGGACTGCGAGCATGCTAATGAATCTTCAAGTCTTATTTGTTTCTTGTGTTGTTCTGTTTTTAGATAAATATTCGAAAGTGGAAGTATCACGGGATCACATATTAGTTCCATGTATTTTGTTTTCATGGGAACTCCATGACTTTTTTGCAGTGGCTACAATATACACATACCTGTTTCATCCCTACCAATAATTTACTGCAACTTTTCTTACATCTGAAAATGTGAAGCACGCAGGGGATTTGAGCAGAGATGTGAGACACTGCGATTTGTGTTTAAAAGGATCGTCTTGGCTGCTGGGCTGAGAACAAACTGGAGAGGGGTCGGAAATGGAAGTGGGGAGTTAGTTAATGAGGCATTGAAACAAATGTTCTCAAGAAATACCCTCTATCTGTGTTATCCACAGTCTGAAATGTTATTTTCATATTGTAGCTAGCAGCCGGGATTTGAGAGGAAAGCTAAATTAAAGATGAGTTCTTTGTAGTTCTTCTGTTATAACCCGTAATGTCACTTACATGAGTGTGTACTATGAGCCAGTCACCCAATAAGCAGTTTTATATTTAGAACTATTTTATTAAAATTCTTAAGACATGTATTTATTACTTCAACTTGGGGGACCAATGCCTAACTTGCAACTCGAATCCACATCTATCTGTCCCATGCTTTCAACCACATTCCTCAATTTCACTAACTCTTCAATATTCCCTCATTCAAGTTCTTTAACCACCCAAAACATAACTTCCTTCTGCATGCCAATCATGTAAACCAGATCTCTGAAGAGGAGATGGAGTGGCCAGACAATATGCACACCCTTGTTTCTTCTTGCCTTTGCTAATGTGAAATAGATGAGTTTTATGTCAGATCTCTTTCACCTCCATTCTTGTAAGTTGGAACTATAAGTTCTAGCAGAAATTCATTACTGAAAATATCCATTATAAAGAAACAGTTTAAGAGTCATCAAAAGGTGGCAGGAACTTACACATAATTGTTAAGTTTCTCCCAGGTTTAAAAGCTATGTTTGCCTGGGTCAACCAGTGTCGCTAAAAGCTTTCTAAGTGGAGCTGTGGAAATTACTTTAACTCCTCAGGTAATCAGTGTGTCTCTGGTGCGGCTTTCCATCACACATGGATGAATACAAGGAAAGGCCAGATTTCGTTTAGACAAGTGATAAGTAAGGGGTTCAGATGCTCAATCTGTTTTGTTCTTAAGAACTGTGGTCAACAGGCTGCTTGGTGTGAGAACAATCGGGTTACGAAAACTCAGTTTGTCTCATTTGTTTAGCATCCCTGACTTTTTTAAGGAGTCATTAAAACATTCTAAGCATTATTTTTGGTCTGTTTATTTGCTTGCTTTTCTTTTCATTTCCATTAAGAGCAAACATACATGGTAGTTAAATGAGATAATGTTCATGGCATATTCAAGGGAGTGTATCAGTTGATGATGATTAAATACTATTTTTTCTTCTGTACACGGAACAATATTATCCTCTAGAAAACAAATGTAAGAAACATCTTGTTGACATGTTCTTGGCATTAATACAATGATTGAAATATTTCTCCTGATCTAAGTAATTCATCATGCTTGGAGTACATCTAAACCGTCAAGGGTTCTCTAACCACCCAAAACGGGCAGGGGCACTCCAGGAAGACAGTTCCACTACATTTTGTGCTGTTTAGCTTTGGAGATAGAAGCTGCATATCATTTGGCAGAGCCATCAGTCAAAAAATTTGTGAACAATTACCTCCCTCTGCATTTTTTAGGTGATTATTCTCTGTTACAGAAATTTTTCACATCATAGTGACAAAAAGCCAAGTTGACAGGCATTACCAGCATTGAACAGAATTTTAAACACCACATGACCATACTCCTGCCAGACTTTCTAGAAAAATTAAATTTATGGTATAATAATTCAATAGATTTTTCATACCTGTGGCCATTTTTATTAAATTGAACTGATAACGAGGTTTTGGAGAATCTGCACTCACTTCTCCCGTGTGTCACATTGTCAGAGACCCCAGAATTAGACCTTGATCGTGTACTCAAAACTGTTTACGAGTTTTATAATCCAAAGTTAAGGGATTGAATAACAATTCTGATGCTCAATCAAAAAACCACAAACAAAACAACAATAAAAATAAAAGCTCACTTTACAAAATGAAGCCCATCATAATGATGTTTACCTAGTTTTCAAAGAAAATCATTAACTTTTCAAAAAACCAAAAATGAAATTTTGATTGTATGTCTACGTTAATTTCTTTGCGAAGTAATTCTTTGTGTTTTTTACATAGACTGAGAAAACATGAAAGTTAACTTGGGCAAAGCTTAGGTTAGCCTTAAATTACTTTTTGTAACCTTTGGTTAATGGTGACAAGAACTAAAAACTTCTTATAGATATTCCATAGGAACACATTAGAAAAAAATAATAAAGACACATAAGAGAAAGTAAGTATAAAAGTAACTGATTCATTAAAGAATAAGCAAATACTATGATATTCTAGAGTTAGAACTTGGAGCGATTCATCCACATTTGCATTATTTTAGCTGCAAAGATTAATGCTTCCTCCAAATATCAGAGATTCATGCAAACTCATAACAGAGCACATGATATGTGAGCCTAGTTCTACTGACACAAGTACTACTACGTCTTTTAGTCTAAGGTTTAAAAATTTCCTGAGTCTTTTTATTGCTGCATTAGTATTTATTAGTGTTTATCAGAACATAAAAATATGAAATCATATTATATATCAGAAAACAATTACTTTTTTGTTTTGTTTTCCATTTAAATGCCTTTCTGTACCTTCCTACAATGCTTTAAATGAAATTCTCAAATATGGAAATGAAGTAACTCTTCAACTATACCCATAGACAGTACTATTTTTCTATGTGATTTGAGCTCCTAACTGCTCCAGCTTCCTACAGAGGAATAACCCAAGTCTTGGAGCTCCAACTGGTATCAAATCATTTTCTATAATCCCGGCAGATCTTTTTGGCAAGCTTATAAATTCAAGGAGCAGACAAATAATTCAATTTATTTATTGCCTTCTGGTGATCATTTTCCATGATTAGATTTTTTTTTCTTCTCTTTACTCATAAATCCACTGAAAGAAATTCTTTGCTCAATTGATTCGCTCTCTTTTTTCCACCACACAGAACATACAGGTTGGGAAGGCTGGGGGGAAAAGTTATGCTGAAGATTTAATCTGCTTTAATCTACTACCCACTTCTTGAAACAATGCAATTTGAAAGAGGCAGAAAAGAAGTTTGTTTCATAGATCTGTACACATCTGTGATTCTCAGATAGGGAATATCTGAGAATATATAGAGGTTTTTATTTTTTATTTATTTTTGGTGGCTGTGCAACTGTCTTGCAGTTGCTACTGACATGGAGCAGGAGGAAGCCAAGGGAACTGCTAAACCTCCTTCAATGCGTCTCCTCCATCACAACTTATTTATCTGACCTAACACATCAGTGTTACTGTAGTGGAGAGACCTCATTATCACTTTCAAATTTGAATCTGTTACCCTCTCTCTATTCTAAAATCAAAACATCGGTCTTTCAGAGCCAAGTTTACAAAGCAAGGCTTTTAAAGATATATTGTCTGACAATTCCGAACTGCAATGAAGTGAATGTTTAAGGTAGTAAAAATCCCCCAAAGCAGGACTGAGAGGCACATGACCAGGGAGTGCTCACACAATACTATCTGAGTCCCCATCACAGTCTTCTAAAAATTTAACCATTGGGAAAGAAAAGTAAAAATTCTGGAGTGGCTAACATATGTCACCTTACTGTACTAGTCTTATACTAATTACTAACTGTGTTTCCTGCCCCGGAAGCAGGCATGAGAAAATTTGGGTTCCCTTTACCGCAGCTCCGGGTTAAGGGAAACAGAATGAAGCCAGCGGGACACCGGACACCAGCGGGACACCTGACATTGCAAGTGAAGGTTCTGCAGCTTCTTTCCCCTTCTGTAGGGGTCTCAGGAGCCCTTCTTCTGCCAGTCATCAAGATTTGAGTTAATGAGGGGCGGGATGCCCTCCGGCCAGCCTGCTGATGCCATTTACAAGTTATCTCACTATAAGAACTACTGACATGGTTCTGGTAAGGCCATCATTGAATCCAATTAGAAATCTTATTTCTTCACGCTGTGAGGGAAATCGGGAGCCTAGCCCTTTGTTCCGGTGTTGCTACACTACAGGGTTCTGTGCAAGGCACATGTGACACTGGCTGGTCTGTAAAGTAGCTCCTCTGCAAAACTCTCCCATCCCCAAGGCCAAGCTCTGGCTGTTCTTTCTCCTGCAGATTTATAGACAGGCTTTTTCTCCTCCCAACAAATAATAAGTAACAAGTAATGAAAATGAAGTAAAATAACTCAATTACTCATGCACCCTTGTAGACACTATGGGAAAGAAAGATCTATTTGACATTAGAAGGAAAAACAGCAAGTAAAGTAGGTCAGGCAGGAATGAAGTTCTACAAATTGCAGGTATGACACAATTTTCAGTAACATTTCTGATTTCAGCAGTAACTTTTGAAGAGGGGTCAAAATTCAACATGATAATATAATTAAAGACGTTTTCAATAAGTCAGCACTTATTTTAGTTTAGTTTTCCCCTTGGATTGGAAACTGTGTAGGCAATTAGTTTAAATTAGGCTATGTGGGATATTATTTGTATAACAAAAAATAAGTTTCTCTTTGTAATTAAATTTAATGGTGTTGCACTGGAGAGAAAGTGAACACATTTCTAAGACTTACATTGCTCTAGTCAACCCACTGCTCCGAGATCCATTTATACAGCAAGTCATCTTGCTACTTCTTTGGCATGGCCTGATTTTTTAACATGCTAAGCAGATACTTCTACCTGGTGAGGACTTAAAGTAAATCATTTTTCTCTGAGACTTGTCTGAGTTCCAGCCTTCTTAGACTGTTTTGATGCTGCTAAAATTTTGCTTTTGTTTTAATCCTCCTAAAGATGAGAGGAACAATTTCTAATTACTATGTGTATCTGCATATACATGTGAATTTGAGTTTGACACTTTGGGATTATTTATATATTTAAACTCTCCTTCATGAAGTAACTATTCCTTAACGGGAATCTAGGTGTCTAACATATTTATATACGTATACTCACACACATACACATACTCAGAATTACAGATTCTGTGTACGGCTCATTATTTAACATTTTACAACTAGTATGTGTAACTTTTATAATTATAAAATATAACAAATGGAAAACTGCTTGCCATTGCTGTGGCATATGAAACCTAGATTTGGTTTGCTTTTCCTAGATACTGTTATTGAAAGCAGATGGAGCTGGATTTCTAATATCAAATTCTCTTTCTGTTGACATTAATCAGAATAAGTTATTATATATAGAGGAGGCAAGATTTTTTGATGGATAGACAGGCCTGGATTTCCATTCTCTGTCATCCACTAGCTTAACATTTCAGGTAAGTTAAACTCTCCAGTAATGTCTTTGAACTATAGATTGAGGGAAATAATGCAGAATAGGATTGTTTCAAAAAGAAAAATGAATTAATATACTGAGTATTAAGTAGAGTTATAGCCAGTAGTTAACAGTTGATATTAATGATTATAATCAGTTGCTATTTTCACTGTTGTTAACAGGAAAAATTGCAAAGGGATAATCAAATGGAACAAATGACATTAAATGATGTTTAACTTTATAAGTTCATCGTCCTCTACCAGTTACTCTGCCCTTCACAATGATTAAAGGTTCATGAAACGGTTTCCAAATGGACTAGGATGCTTTAGTTCTATGGTATATTTTTTTTTCCCAGACAATTTCCTGTCTGGAGGCATCCTTTCCCATTTACTGCCTAGTAAATTACTATTAATTCCAGTCTCCAAATTTAATGTGTTGATTTTAATATGTTGATTTTGCAAAGCTATGTCTGCTCTTCCCAGCTGTGCACCAAACATGCTGATTTTCATCAACAATGTACTTTGTTTATAAATTTATTAAAGCACTTAGTATATGAACCAGTTCATTCCTTATATGTTTACCTATGCTGAA
The DNA here is from genome assembly GCA_004027455.1 of Hydrochoerus hydrochaeris. Taxonomy (NCBI): domain Eukaryota; kingdom Metazoa; phylum Chordata; class Mammalia; order Rodentia; family Hydrochaeridae; genus Hydrochoerus; species Hydrochoerus hydrochaeris. Next base: position 156,794 of record PVLA01000777.1, read on the forward strand.
AGATCTGTGAATTTGAAAGCCAAAGCTGCTTTGTTTACTTTCCTTTTTTAGTACACAATAATTTCAGATACATCGATATATGAATGAATATCAGCTGAGTAAATGAATAAACAAATGAGAGAATTAAATGGGGATTGTTTTGTTTTGTTCTGTTGTGCTGCATTGTGTTGTATTATGGCTTTGTGTTGTATCTGAGCAGAGTCTTCCTCCTGAGTCCAGGCTGGCCTTGAGCTCCAGGCAGTCCTCCTGCCTCAGCCTCTCAACTTCCACCCACCCTGATGAAGAGTTTTTTTTTAATTTTTCTAGTAAAGTTTGTTTATTTTGTCAGAAGCCAACAGTGACCATATTCTTCCATTACTTCCAGTATTTTTTTCTGAAAAAAACACAATTAAATCATTTTTACATGTCAATTATCAAACATGAATATTTACCATGTACTCAGCACACTTTTTCCTGAAATTGTTTTTCTTTATATTTTCCATTGTCCAGTAATTCAAGGCACTTCCTATATTGAATAAAAATTTTAGCAATAAATAAATAAAAATAGCACAAAAATATATAACTCTTCTAATATTTGTGCTTCTATTTTCCATCATTTGTCACCATTTCCACTGGGACTGTCACTCTCCATATTTTGTAGAACCTGCTCTATGACTGTTCCCCAAGTCTCCTGGCTTCCCGGTTTAGGGCTGTTTTATTAATCTTGATTTTCGTTTCTCTTTGAGGCATCTTTATTTGGCCTTGCCCCTCCTTCCTCCCTTGCTGTCTTAAATACTTTGGTTATGTTTTCTTTCTCCATATTAAAGTTAAGCCTTTCATAGAGTAATAGGGAAAAACAGAATTAGAGAATATAGGTGACATTTTTATTATAGCATTACTTTTTAAGGAAAAATAATGCAGCTAGTGGTATGGAAGTTTGTAGAGGTTTAAAGGGACTCTTAGATGGCTGCATTAATAGATACAGGGAACTTCTGGAGTCTGAATTCAGATGATCAATGGTAAATTTCATATTAAAAGGCAGAATATGACAAGGTGGAACAGAAAAATGATTTGACATAAGTTGAAATGTTTAAGAGGACTATTAGGACAGGCCAACTGCTATCTGGTACACAGTGCAAGACATAGATGCACAACTATTACTTGGTATAGAGTAGGGGGCATATACTGGGACCATTTATGTTTGAATTCCACATTTTTTTATATTCCAACAGTCTCCAATAAAAATATTTTTTAAAACTCTTGTGTCTTGGATATGTGTCTGTAGGATTATAGACAGGCTTTTCCTCATCTGTATCACCTACCATATCATAAGCATTATTCACATAGCTTAGATTTATTAGTTACAAAAACTTATCTAAAATCTATTTAAAGTATACAAGAAAATGTACATATGTCATATGTATATATTACATCATTTTAATCTAAGAGACTTGATATTCAAAGATTTTGGTGTCTGTAGGAAGTCCAATCCTCACTAATACTGAGGGATGACCTTTAGACTAAGAAATTCTACAATCTCATTTGTAATTTTACATGAATTATAAGATTCTAATCTGTTTAATCAAGCCTTTGATTTTTTATCTATACTATAAGTAATTATGGAAATTTAACTTGTATTGATTCACAACAATACTCTTTTCCTATGCTTAGTGGGATTATAATATAATGAAACTGTGTACATCAACCATATACAAATGCCAAATCTTAATTATTAACCAATTTTGTGTAATCCATGATTCTGCACATTTTCAATATAAAGCAGTATCATTTCTTTTTTTTATCCCCATCCCACCCAGTATTCTTTCTTCCTTTCTTTCTTTCTTTCTTTCTTTCTTTTTTTCTTTCTTTCTTTCCTAGGGATCAAACTCACAACCGTGTGCTTGCAAGGCAGGCACTTAATCTTCTGAGCTAAATCCCCTAGTATCATTTCTTATATGTACAAAGTTAACAGAGTATACTGTGTCTCTGAAAAAATTGAGGAAAAATGGCTAAAAGACAGACTTGGTAAATAATATGAATGTGAATTCACTTTGTTTATTATATCAAAATGGTGAAAGCAAAGCTAAATTTTTCTTGAAACCTGCAAAAGTTATAGATAAAGAATATAAAATTAAACCAAGGTAGAACTATACCTGGATATGTTGTTAAAAATAAAATAAAATAAAATACAACCAAAGAAAGAAGGAGAGGGAGAATGTGACATGAAATAATTCTAAAAGAAAGCAGATTTGGGAAAACCTCATTAGAATAGCATAGGTGAAGGTAGTCCTGACAGAGACAAATTTCGAGGCTAATGGGGAGTCAGCAAAGCCAATTTCTACTTAGAGAGAAGAACCAAATACACAGACAGGAAATGGGAAGCTTCAGAGGTCTACAAGAACTGGCATTTTCCAAATAAACCCACACAACAACAACCACAACCTATATATATATATATATATATATATATATATATATTCTAAGTAGTGTTAAAATGAGGAGTTGGAGGTTTCTTAGGGCTGTCAGATTGAGAAATAGCACACATATTTAGAAATGCAAAGCTAAAGTTCATTTCACAGAGTTAAATTTCAAAAATTTATGATTTTTTTTTTTTTTTTTACAAAAAGATAACTTGCCCTCCCATGAAAAAGCATCCAACTCAAATACTTTTAAGCTGAGTTCTGCTTGAGATGGGGGATAATGTTTCACTCTGTGGCCTTTGAGGGCAGCTGATACACACATGGTGCTTGTGAAATTCTCAGAAAGAGTAGAGACATAGGTACTTAGGAAAAATACAAAATGAAAGGAAAGCAGAAAAAGGGAAGGGAAGGGCCAGAAATTAGCTACCTAATTACAGAATTTAAGTATTTATTGACTGGTGACTGCTGACTGGTGCCTGGTGACTGTCATAAGAATGATGTTAGTTTAAATCTGAATAAATGACATTTACTCATCCAAACTTTAGTGCATGTAATCTGAAAATTTCACCAGAGTTTCCCTACTGTAACAGTTTATATTTAAGGCAAAACTTATTACACACTGACTACAGGAGTTATAACACTAATTTCTAATTATAAAGAAAGTACAGCAAAGTATACAGAAAACAATAAACATGGCATATCTCTAGTTTCATTCATGACACTCAAATTAACACTTAATTTTCTTAGTAGCCTATATATACTGATGACTTTGAATTCTGATATGGGAAATACTTAAACTGTCTCTTTGGAGTTAAGTTCATTTACAAGGAGTTGCCCTATTCAGAGGAATAAGTCAGGAATCATAGTTCCTATAATTTTTCAGAAAATAGTAAGCCCAGGTAATATTTACCACCTTCAAAATATAAATAATTAAGAAAATAAAATTTAAGCAAGCCACTTATGAACCAACTTACACTAAGAAAACTAAAAGTCAAGATGACTCATTTATTAACCTTCTACAATAAATTTCACTTACTGAAATAGTCATTTAATATGAATTTTGTTTTATTCTATATTGGTATATTTAAAAGACTATTTCATCCAACACTGTGGTATAAATGTAACATTCTTAACTAATAGATTATAAATATTTGGAAGTGAATAATGTCTGTGATTTAATGGAGGCTGTGTTATATCTGGTTTTGAAATAAATTGGTCTTTTTATTGAAAGATTAATCCATTTGAAAAGGTGATGCATATTTAATAGGAGCTAAATCAAATCTATACATTTTCCTCAGTGTGCAAGGTTGAAATAAGGATCAAGTTTGCCCTCAAGTGGACTCCAAAGGCAGATCAGAATTTCCAGGGAGGAAGGGTGAGGAAAGTTGGGACCACTGCTTTACATAGTCAGATTCACAGAAAGCAAGCTAAATAACATTTCATGTTCCTCTTATTTTTGCAACGCATTATATTTCCCTAAGTGTGCCAACAGTGCATAACGACTGTATTTAGGAATATTCAAGCACTGGTTTTGCAACCATTAGTAGGTCTTAAAATTTTTATAGAAAGTTTTAAAGGCTGCAGCTCCTTCCCTTAATCAAAACTAAACAAATTTTGAAATTCCAATGTTTGCCTTTACCACAGTCATTCCCTATGCCACAAAATTTTATAATTAAAGCCAAGACAGAAGTAGCATCCAAATGATGGCAGAAGAGGAGGTTGCCATCTCAACTCCTCACAAAAAAAAAGAGTTTATCTGTTATTCACAGAAAAGAAAACAGTGCTGAAAAAACACCAAAACTTAGAGATAAGCCTGGGTTAGTTTCATAAACCCTATTGGAATGAAAATCACAAGGGAAAAAGTAAGAAAATTGTTTCACTTGAATCCACAACCCCTACCTCAGCACAGCGCCACACAGCAAGCACGTCCCAGCAACCATGGTTTATAGAAGGGAAGAGATCTGGGGTGACCCTTTTGCTTCTCTAGCATTCTGATAGATTTCCCAAGAAACTCACTCCAATTCTAGCTCACAGGAAGTGCAAGGAGAAATAATTCGGTTGCAGGTAGGATCTGACAGAACAAAAGAAGAGATCTGAGCCCATGCCAACCAGCATACAGGCCTTGGTGATGGCTCTGTACACCTGCCAATAGCAGCATCCAATCAGAGGTGCCAGCTGACTGCAAGGCAGCCAGCAATGCTGAGCTGGTTATTCCCAGAAGAGGAGAGAAGCTCTAACTGGCTTGAATTCACAGATAGACCTGGGGCCTTGGTGAAGAGAATTATGACAAAGAGCAGGAACTAGAAGGCAACACTTGGGAGACTAACACTTCTCAGTGCAATCTTAAAGTGCACACTTAGACGCTGCCCAGGAGTGAAGACAATTGCCACAGTGAATTTCATCAAAGAACGGAAGCCAGCTGTATGACAACCGGCCATTTTAACAGTGCACAGTGCAGCAAGGAAACCTACCCTAAGACCCTACCTAGACCAAGAGGCAAACATCAGTGATGCATTTCTACTGGGAAAAGAATCTGGTCCTGTCCCTGTCAAGCAGTGACTCTACCTAACCTCTCTTACAAACCCATTCGCTTGTTAAACTCAATTTGGCTGGGTCTAATCTGAAGTGACTCTATACTCATGCAGCCACTCAGCATTTTTGCAGAGCTCAGCCCAACTTCAAGAGAAGCTGCAAGCAAGATTTCTTGCTCAGTCATTACCGTTAGCTCACAAAGAATAGCAAATTACAGTAAAAGGGAAGTTCAAGTACAGCAAATGAACATTTGTGAAGGCCTGGAGGGGTGACTGACTTCTCAAATAGGCAGCCACATGCAAGGAAAGAAGGCCCCCAAGACTGTAAAGGCTCAAGAAATGAAGACATTTGCAAAATAAATTGAAAAACTTCAACAATGGATGCTAAAGAAAAAAAAATAGATATAAAAGGACCAAGTATTTAGAATAGTTCTCTGAAAGCAGTTCAGTGGACTATGAGAATATACAGATAAAAGTTAACTGAAGGTTAGAAAGTCATTGATAATTACAAGATTTTGGAGCTTAAAATAGCAGTCCTAGAGATAAAGCAACAACTACACCAAAAGTATGATAGAAGCTTCAACAGTGACCTCTAAGACAGAACCTGTGAAATTAACCATAAGATCAAAGTTTCTCAGAAAAGAATGATAAAAGAGTTCTTAAAATCTATAGGAATTATGAGACAACATCAAGAGATCCCACCTACTCATAATAGTAGCCCAGGATGGAAAAGCGTAGAGGAAACCACAGAACTAAAAACCTTCCTGAAGTACAGAAAGATGTCAACTTCGCAAAGCAAAAAATCCAGCAGTCCCAATCAAATTCAACCCAAATACAAATTCTCTTATCACCCAATAATCCAACTACCAAAATTCAAAATCAGCCTAACTTAGGAAAGCAGCAAAAGATCAGAACCACATTAACATACCAAGGACTCAAAGTACTACGTGGAGCAGATTCCTCAGCACATTCCAGTGGGTCACTCTGGATTGCAGTGACGGAGGCAAAGAGCAGAAGAGAAAATGTTGTCAGCAAAGAATGCTTTCTTCAGTAAAGCTAACTTTTTTAAATTGTAAAAAAAAAAAAAAAAAAAAAAAAAAAAAAAAAAAAAAAAAAAAAAAAAAAAAAAACTTTGGCCAGACAAACCAAAGTTAAGGGAGAATATCACCATTAAACAAATTACTAAAGAGAGATTTTCACAGTGAAACAAAAATCTTCTAATTCATAACATACACATTACAAAAGCACAAAATTCAATACTTTAAGTAGTGTAGGCTTATCAAGAATACCATAGGACTGTAATAATGGGGTATGGTGCAATTTAGTCCCTAAAACCAGGGCAAAAAGAAGGAACTATTAGCATAAACTATAACCCAAATAATGGGTAAGGGGTATAAATTATACAATAATATAAAGCCTGAGATCAAAAAGATAATTAGGGTGAATAAAAGTAAAAAATCCGTATCTGAGATCAAAGAAGTGGTCATTAGATTGAAATAAACTGACATAAAATGTTATATTTAAGGTTCATGGTAATTATGAGGCAAAAATCTTTAGTAGAAACACAGACACACACGCTAAGACACATGCAAACACACACACACATTCTTATACATACACAAGAAGACAAGAAGGGATGCAAAGCATACCACCACATAAAAGCATCATACCAGAAAGACATCAAAAGAAGAAAGAAAGTGTGCATTCAAAGTACTAAGTCAAATCATGAAGAAATAGAAAACCAAAATAGATCACCAGTGAGAAAGGAAATTTAATCTTGCTTCAAAGAAAAGCCCAGAACCAAATTGCTTCACAAATGAATTTTGCCAAAAACTCAACAACTAATTCTAGTCTTTCATAAACTCTTCCATAAAATGAATAGGAAGATATATTTCAAAACTATTTTTACTTGGGCAGCATTCCCCTAATACCAAGGTCAGAGAACCATATCACAAAAAAGAAAGCTAGGAATGAGATCCCCAATGATATACATGCAAAAATCCTCAGCAGAATACTAGCAAAATGAGTTCAACAATACATGATGATCACATACCCTGATCAAATAGTATTTATCTATGGTTACAAGGATATTTAAACATACATAAATTAACAAATGTTATCTATCACATAACAGTATGATGGACAAAAAATCATATTGATCATTTCATTAGATATAGGAAATCTATTTGACAAAGTTCAACATCCTTAAATTCAACAAAGGCCATATATTTAAAAGACATAGCTATTCAATGCATAATGGATGAAAACTGAAAACCTTTCCTCTAAGACGAAGAAAAATGATGTCACATTCACCATTTCTAATCACCACAGGATTGGAAGTCCTTGCCAAAATAATCTGACAAGAGAGAAAAATAAAAAGCATCCAAATAGGAGAGGAAAAAGAAATTATTGTTGTCATATGATTATGCAGTTCATGTAGAAATTTCTCTGTTGCTTTAGTAATATTTGCATTGCATTTCATATCCTTTTTCATGGTATTTTTATATGAGAATGAAACACAATGCAGAAATTTTGTAGAAACCAAATGTCGCATTCCTCTGAGAACTTCTTTATATGACGACATAAAGCAAATTTTATTTTGACTGTAAGTGGTTTCAAAATAAGTTTGAAATGCCTTCCCAATTGTAATGCAAATGAAAATTTTGGAGATAGGCACTGGATTGAATGAAAGTGGAAATCTACCTGAGAAAGGAGAGAATCTCATTCTTTCCAAGAGTAAAGATACCTAGAAATCTGTATTTTACATAAAGCTATAATAAACTGACCTAAAATAATCCCATAGTCAGGTTTTTCAGTCAGTCTACTGGAATTTTCAAAGCCCCTGTAATCTTCAGATTCTAAGGTTTCCTACAGATTTTCCCGTAGTTCTAATTCTTGCAGGTCTGTTCCCTTCTCTGAATATCCTACTGTTTTATAAAAGTAAGCCTTATGAGTATATGCTGACTGATATTAATTCACCTTTATTGTACTCAGTAAGAAATTTTAGCCCAATACTCATGCTATAATTTTTAAAATGTCTCTTTATCAAAAATTCTAAAAGCTTCTTTCATGGAGAAATGAGTTTAGACATAATGGAATTTAATGCTATTATAGTAACACCCTAATTAACCAGAATTTGTTCTGGTTAATTGCATTTTCTAATAATTACATTTTACAAATGAATTCTACACCTATAAAATGTTGTTGAAACTATTTCCTTTCTCAAATGCACTAGTTCATTTACTACTTTAATAAGAAAAATATAGGTGAAGATAATTGAATCTCCCTGTTAATTGATTATCGAGTGTATCATAACACCTGGAGGGATTCGCCATTCTGAAGCTACATTCTCAATGTCATATTGTACTGGTGATATACCTTGGAAATTAATGTAAATGTGCCTCGCTTTAAAATTGAGCAAAGAAGCTTAACACTCTATTGAAGCATGTATATGGAGACGTGTTTTCCCTCTCACTTATGGTATTCTATTTGCATATTTACTCATGTATGCAGATTCATTTGAAAATCATGAAATATTTCAAACATATACAAATGTATGGATAACATCTTAAGTAATGCATCCAGCTGTCTATTAAAATATTATATTTAATCCTATGAATCTACATTTGTATATTCTTCTGCAGAATAGCATTGCAATTTTTAGTAAATTCTTATTATTACAAATAATGGAGCCATCGATGTTCTTATAGATATCTCCTGATACATATCTAAGAAATTTCTCTATTGTTAACTCTTAGAATTGGAAACGCTGATTCCAAAACCAAAGTCCTCTTCATTTGACTACACAAGCCAACTGCTCTGCACGCGGATGGAGTGCGATCACTTTCACAGCAACAGACAATCGCAGCTCCATAATTTTACCATATTTGGTAAGCTGACTATTTTAAAGTTTTGCTTATGTGATAAGTGTATAAACGTATCATTCTACAATCCATTTTTTCCTATTTATTATTGATCAACTCTTTAAACTTTCATTTTTTCCATTTACTGTCGTGCAATTATATTGTTTACATCTATTGCCCAAATTTTGTGGCAAAGACATTAAATAGTGGTAGTTTTACAACAAAGTCCATTGCCAAAGACGTGGAGGAATAATTACTGACATACATTACTAAATGGGAGGCAAAATGATATAATCTCAATGGAGGAAATTTTAAAAATATCTAGCAAAATATAGTAGTATCTACCCTACACTTGAGCAATTCCATTTCTGAGAGACCTTCCTGAAGGTACTCTGAAAAAAGACTGAACAAATGGTTGGATGCATGCTTTTCTGATTTAATACATCCTCTTTCTAGATATAGATACACATACAGATTTGGATGTAGACATAGACATGTAATTCTCCACAAAGCATTAAACTAATCAAAGGTTTTTCTGAGCACAGGGTCTGAAGTAACTGTCCAGGTTGGATGTCCATGAAGCCAGCCTGCTTGTGCAGTCTCACCATGCTTGAACCCCAGAGCATCTACCATGTATGTGCTTAATAATTATATTCACTTCTCAGAATTACTGAAAGTCTGCTAAGAATATTCTTGCTAAATACGCACATGCATGTCTTATTATTAGAATCTTAATACACTGTACTAGGATTTTGTGAGAATGGCCTAGGGAGATATTTTAAACAAATTTCAGTCAGAGAAAACAGAAAATGACTGATAGTTTCCAGTGGACCGGAAGGAGGTAGCTCCGTGGAAATTAGCAGTAATTACTCCTAAAATAAAAACTACGTTTTTATACGTTGTCCTTTGAAACAAAGGAATCAGTGACCACTGGTAGTATTCAGTCATTATTTGTCAAGGAGCATCTTGACTTCTTTTTAATTGTTAAAAAAAAAGTCACCAAAACCAAATTAAGAATTATAAAAAGCAGCAAAAGTTAAAACCAGGGGGACTTTAATTTTTTTTATTTGTGTGTTTTGCTTCTCTAAAGGACAGAACCTAAGGCCTTCACCCTCAGGCACATTCTCAGCCCTTTTATTTTTATTTTAAAACAGGGTCTTGCTAAGTTTCCCAGGCTGGCCTCAAATTCATGATCTTCCTCAGCCATCCTCACACAGGCCACCATGTCAGGCTGAGGTACTTAATAAACAGATGATACTTACATTCATCTTATAAGATTGGATTTATACTTGAATGTGAAGCTTATTTTGTGAATTTTAAAAACCTATTTCATTTTTACTTATTAGATTATCTTCTACATAAAAATCTCCAGTCTAATTTCTTGCAATGTATTGCCAAAGAAAAACTTCCCATATACAGTGCAAGAGGTATTTAATTATGATGTTTTAATATAAAATGGACCACTGCAAAATTTGGCATAATTTGATTACCAGATTGAGTAGATCTTAATATAACATACTGTAGGAGGACAGGCATGCCCTCAGCTACTGGTAACTAGGAAAAAATAATTTATGTGAAAACTAAAAAAAATAATTTCTAGTTTATCTGGTATTTTTATGTCTGAAAATTTGAGATACTTTCATTCTGTTTATAACTCTTTCCAGGTCATACAGGTGAGAAGTGGCTGGCTTTTTCTTTTTTCTTTGACTATCAGTTACATAACTGCTCATATCCCTTGCTTATTTTGATCTATAGAATATCTAAAATGAAATGGTTTTGTTTGAAAGCAAAAGTACAGAATTCAAGCATGCAGGGTTTACGGTGAATGACAGGGCACGATGCATTAAGGAAGAAATAGCTATAGTGACTTTGAGGAACTGAAATGAGTCTGCATAAAACAGGAAGAGGTGGGAAAAATAATTGAATGATGTAAAATTATAGCATAAAAAGAAAAAGAAAAGTCACTGAATTTTGGAAGCCAAAATGGGAAAGGTTTTAGATGCCTTGGCATTCCAAACTTAAGTGCCCCTGAATCTCTTAGGAGACCTTTTGTGACAAAAATGGGTTTCAGTGTGAGTTAAGATTGGCAAAAAATACTCTAAACACAGTGAATCAGGTCTTTGGTTTTCTGTCTGGTTTTTGCTTTAACATAAGAATTTGAAAAGGTTATAATACATAAATGTTTTCCAGGACTTCTCAGAAATATTTCCCACAGTTATTAGGATTCCACATTTCTTTCTCCCCTTTTTCTGTGAGAAATAACATAGTAATATTTGAAAGAAATTCCTTCCCCAATTTATATGGTCATGAGATGAGTTTACTGAACCCACTTAAATAATTGATGGTCATGGAGAAGAAAAAGCTACCTATATTGTTGGGTGTAATTTACATATGCCATTTACTTTATATACACTTTACTTAATCTTCAGGACAGTTCTAAATGATAAGCATTATTACCCTTGGTGAAAACTATGATTCGAGTTTTAAGAAGGAAAATCATTTAGCCGCAAGGCTGCTAAGTATAACAGCCCTGACTCTGATTCCATAGCTAATAAGGTGCTATTTCCACTAAAAAACACAACACAATGTTTAATTCAGTTTTTAATCTAAAGGCTTACTTGAATATAATCATTAATACTCTCCATTTAAAAAAAAACAGCTAATAGTGGAAACAAAAACCAGTTAATAGAGAACATTTGTACAGCACTTTCTACTCTTCAGACACTATGCTAATAGCCCTATGTATAGTGCTGAACTAGACTTTCTTTTTCTCATGCAAGTTACATTTTAATGAACAAGACAGTAAATTTTAAATAAAATAACAACAGTGAGTAGAGAAATTAGTAGCTGCCCTAATTCTTCGCTGAGGGTAGTAGATGCTTCATTGAAAACATTTTGTAAAGTTCAACCCAAAATGAGGGAATTTCCCTGTAAAGTTACGGAGGAGAAGCAAATAAGAAAATTTTCTTTAGTAAAGCCCTGCAGTGGGCAGCCTCCTCTGATAAAAGACTGACAAAGCACCACTAGACTAAGATGAGGAGTTGGAGGGGTTTTCTAAATGAAACGTGAAACTTTCGGTAGTGCTCTAAGAAGAAAACTTGACTTAAATGCCCTGCTCATGCCCATTGGACCTGACCACTTAACTATTCTTGAACTGACTTCCAGCTACTGGTGTCTATAACTCTTTGCCTAGGGCTTCCTCTGGAGATCTGGAAGGCTGGTTTGCCCTCACACAAGTAGACAAACAGCTGAAAATTTATACTCCTAAGGCAGTCCTAAGGCAATGGCAATATATATATATATATATATATATATATATATATATATAGAGAGAGAGAGAGAGAGAGAGAGAGAGAGAGAGACTCCAGTTCTTCTCCTACTCTTTCTTGTAGGATAACTCCAAGAAGCCTTTAGTAAGCTTTTAAGGAGTTAAGCTATAATAAACCATGGAGCTATCTGACCTGACATTCTTTTTCACTGACTTTTTTTTTTCTTTTACATCACCATTCCCATCCCAAATTCTGCTTTGCTTCCAAAGCAAGATTTTCACACATGATTTTTTTTTGTGGGGGTCAACACTCTGGTTCTAGTGAAAAGAGATTTGATTTGCTTTCTAAAATGACCATTTTAATTATTGTGTAAAAAACTGCATGAATATAAGGAAACTAGATATCAAGACTATTTCAGTGTTTCAAGTGAAAGATAATGGTGGATTGGGTTAAAAGGTAGAAGAGGAGGAAGAGGAACATATTCAGAATTAATGTGGTTAAGGGGGTAAAAAATGATGATACATTTTTCAGCAGATGGTAAAGGTAAAGAGTCAAGAAACATTTTTAAAATTTTTGCTGAAGTGTCTGTGCTAATAGTCGTGTATAGAGATGGAAGATTTGGATGCTAGATACTCAGAAGAATGAATTCATACTTTCTTGGGGAAGTGTCAATTTTGAGTAGACTCTTTGGCATTCAGTGATGTCAAAAATACGGTAGATCTTTTAGTCACTGGTGTTGGAAAACAGGAGCAATCATGGTGGATAATGTTGTTCTTGGAGTCATCAGAATCTAACTGGCATTTAATGTCCTATGACTGAATGAGAAAGATTATAATAAGTGCAGACTTTTGAGAAAGGATTCAGAATGACTGAAAGAGAAATGAAGAAGAAGGTGAAAGCAAGAAAGGAGTTCAAGGAAAGAGACAAGAGCAGGAATTGCCAAAAGGTTAAAAAAAATGACTCAAGAAGATTGAAGTCATTGACTGTGTCATACTATGGCTGACATTCCAGCATCATAAGACAGAAAACTGACATTTGAATTTGTAAGACACAAGTCACCAGTGACTTGCCAGTGACATTTTTTAAGCCTCTAGAATCAAAACCTGAATGAAAGAGGCAAAGATGACAATTGGAAGTGAAAAGGTTGATACATTATAGACAATTGGGAGATTATTAAGTGTGTTTTTTGATATTTGTTGAACAAACATGTCAGCATCTGGAAACACACAGAGTCTATACCCAAGGCCACCTCTCCTTCTCTTGTGGTGACACCTTTGTGTGTGCTGACAAAATTGGATCATCAGAAGAGATTTTGATAAATGTTTAACATAAATACACATGAGCTTATTATCTGAACTATGATCCAAGAATAAGTGGTAATTATTCTCTAACATTATTCCTACATCAATTGAAAATTATAGCAGCCACATAAGATTGAAACATAGTGTAGACAATTATTTCTACTTTTGGTGGTGAATTGCCCCTCTCTGATCTCTATGCTATTTAGTGTAATACTGAATCAGCTTTAATTTTAAGTGCTGCACATGGGATTATCATCTAATCTCTTTATACAGTCCCACATATTTTCATTCAGAAACAAAAAGAATGCTATTCCAGTTACATGCTTCTTAAACAGAATTTTGTATCTATGATTCTCAGCTTGGAAAGTCTCAACGATCTTGTCTTCGACCAACATAAATGATTGGCAGCTTATAAAAACCATGTCAACAAGCTTTTACTTAAATTTTTAACCTCCATAAATTCCAAACTCAACAAGATTGTCTTTTTAGAGCAATCACACTGTAAGTCTGTTGCTTTGGAACTTGATTAGGGAGAACAATACCTATGTTGAGTACCTGTTTTCTCTAAAGTTCCACTCTTTTGTTCTTGTTCCTTACATAATTATAGTAACTGTCTAGGATGATATTCCATGAATGGTGAATTGTTGTTCTATCATGATTTTCTTTTCTTTTTTTCCTTTGCTTGCTTGCTTTCTTTTTCTTTTTCTTTTTTTTTTTTTTTTGTACCAGGAATCAAACTCACTACCTTGTGCTTGCCAAGCAGCCACTGTGCCACTTAGCTAAATCCACAGCCTCTATCATGACTTTCTACTTTTTTATTTTTATGAAGTGAAATGTTGAAGTGACAACATAGGTATCTTGATTTTAATCCAGAAATATCTACAATCTTTTACAAATAGGGCATGTTTATTGGAAGAAACAAATTAAGTTCAATTAAGTTACTGAAAATAAGTTGAACATTTTAATATTGTAGATGTCTGACTATTGAAAGAGTCTATGACTAGATTATATGAATTCTGTTGTTCTCTGAATTAGTAAGTTTTATACAATTTCAACTCAAAAAAGGCATAGTGATGTTTCTAAATTTATTTAGTGTGATTCCTGTCACTATTTATAAATCATTTTATTTTCTTTTTCTGCATATACTTGAAAGTTCTTAGTAATTACATATATCAATACATGAAACAAATTATATATAATTTGCCAATTACTTGCATGTTTTAGTTACAAATTTGCTCTCACCATGACAGAGACTTGTTGAACGCATATTAAGATACCAAGATATGTTTCCAAGCATAATAATTGGTCAACAATGAACTCAAAATAATTTTCCCATTACTATAACCACAGCAAAACATTGGTTTGGAGGACCTTTGAAGAACCCTTTTTCTTATTTTAATGATAGATTTTTAAAGGAAAAGCAATACAAATAACAGAAACAAACAGTTTATTAAACTCAATAAAAACTGAGTGTAATAGCACCATGACTTGTTGACTTCTTTGGCACACAGATTCATCAGCCCTCCTGGAGCTGACATTGGGAAGACAAAGGACAAATGACCACCCCCCCCCCTGCATGTGTGGGTGAATAATGCTACCTTCAGGATACAAGGCCATTGTTTCCTGAGACCTAATAATGTTGCCTCATGTGAAAATAGGTGCTTGGCATATTAAGTTAAGAAGAAGTGTCATAGATTAGCAGGGAAGATCTTAAATGCAGTAACCACCCATATCTTAGTAACAGGAGAGACACTTGGCCATAGATAGAGGAAATGATTAGAAGTGGAGCAGAGAAAGATTTGAAGGTGTTGAACTTGAGACATGGGGTCATAAAACCACAGCAAAGGAGACCAGAAGCCACAGAACTTGAAAAGGCCAAGAATGGACTCGTTCCTAGACTCAGCAGGGAGAGTGCTACCCTGCTGACACCTTTCAGTCTAGTGACACTGATTTCAGATTTCTGACCTTGTAAACCATGGAAAAGCACTTTTATGTTGTTCTAAGCCAACAGCCTTTTAGAAATATGTTGCAGCAGACATAGAAAATACTGTAGATGATGATGAAGATGTAGCTCTAGACATGGATATTTTTCTTTTCCTTTACTGTCTTTGTCAAAGGGCATTTCAATGTAAATCCTACTCCTGCAAAATACTTCATCAAATAGTGTCTCTGCTTTCAACAGACATATTACAGAAACTACTGAGATTTCATTCAATGCACATTCATAGTTTATGTGAGACATTATCTTGCTAAGATAATAACCCCCTTGGACACTTCAAACACATCTCTTTCAAGTGTCTGTGCTTGTTTTCTTGTAAAAGAAAAATAGCTTAGGTAAAGTCCAAGCATATACATTAGAAAATTATTTTAATAGACAAAAATATGAAAAGGTGCTCCACTTGCTTAATAATTAGAGAAATTCATGCAAAACCCCAAAGAACTATGCAATGTATATTCAATGGATCAAAATAATAAGTGTAATATTGGAAATATATATATATATATATATATACAGAGGGAGAGACACTAATACATTTTACTTATTTTTAATATAATACAAATTGCAATCACATCAAAAAATAATCCCCAAGTGAGTAAAGCTGGGTACCCCTTTTCCAATGACTCAGCAGAAGTTATGCATAATTCATTATAAAGTGTTTCTAAGAGTAGAATCATGGAAAGAAACCAATGGCCCGTGAAGAGGAAAAGGAACAAAATAATTGCAATGTAGTCACACCATGGAATATTACATACTCAGCAGCAAAAATGAGCTAGAGCTGTGTGCATCAACATGCACAAGTCTTAGTATGTGTGTTGCCACAGCCAACACAACATGGGTAAATCATAGTAATAGAACTTTCAACGAAAATGCTAATGCTACTGACCTGTGTAGGGTTAAGTACACATTTAATTCTAGGGTTAAGTTTAGGTTTTATGGATTTCCTTCATAATTATCAACATAAACAATGAAAAACAGCAATACAAAAATCAATAGAAACATCATATCTTTAACTAACATTGTAATTAATACAATTCTGTCTACTTGAATTGCAAAGTAGACAATTCAATATAAGTTACTAACACCTTGTATATCTACATAACTCTATCAGTGACCAGGTTGAAGAATCTTTCATTTCCTCAGCTTTCATGTCTCTTATTACCTACCAAACTATATTGTTGTGAAATTAAGAAGTAAAAAATTATATGTAACATACTTAACTCCAGCTGCTCTTTCTTCTGAATCCTTTTTAGCTCATTACTTTTTAATTTTATTTTTTATATTCTTTGCCTTAAAGATTTCCATCAGCTCTTTTGATATTCAGCCAAATTTTTTCTAACAGTAATCCACAAAATATTTTTTCTCCATTCAACCCCCTAATCTGCTTATGGATTTGTTTTTTAGCATTGCACAAATGGAACTAGATTGACATCAATTGAATGCCTCTATGCACAGAACTTGATGTCATGTAAAAAATATAAGGTTTAAAATCAGACAACAATAAGTTTGAAATTGATCTTATTAATTTGTAGTGACATTTGCTAATATATATATTAATGTAAGAAAAAGAACAATTGGTATCATGTTAGTGTAACACACATTTAATTAGTTAATATACATCCTTTCCCCTCTCTACATGTATCACAGAAATGAAGATAAATCACAGGAAATTCTGATCAATACAAAATGAAAATAAACATGTTTATTATCCTCAGCAAGAATGTAGAAAATAAACTTTACTCACAACTTGCAGTGCAATTTGGTATGCACTTCCACAATGAGTTACAAATGTGCTATCTGATGCACACACTAAAATCATAGAGGAAAATATATCTTTAAAATATAGTTATAAGACGAGCCGAGGAAAACATGACTCTGTCTTCTTGGCATGCAATAGTATCAAAATGACTCATATTTTATCTGATGCTCAGATGGGATGACATGAAACTACAAAGTACAGAAGTAGCCCATTAAAGTACTTGGTAAAAGCAATTTCCCTCCTAAAACACTGACCTCTGGGAAAACTACACAGGACTGTAGTCTTCTAATAAGACTAAGTGTGCACAGAGGTTAGGTAATGAATAAAACAATATCGTCAGATTACATAAAATGAAACCAATAACCCACGCATCACTGCATGTTAATTCTTCACTCATAGAACACAAAGATTATACAACTTGCTGAATTCTCATAGCGGTTCTTTGACTAAAGAAGTGAGAACAATTATTATATGAAGGATGAAAGCAAAGTATCCGTACCTTTATCACTGTCTCTTTCCTCAGTCACTACCCTCACATGAAAGCAGTCAATGGAACAACACAAAATCTCTGAAAGGTTTTTGATATTAGTGCTACTAGCAAAAAATTGAAAGACCCAGGATGTCAATTATTACACATTCCTACATAAATCTCTCTTAACCAGTGTATGAGCCAACTGGGCTCTTAAGAAATGCTGTTGCGTTAGGAAGCAGTACCACACATAATGATACTAATGACACCTACAGCTCTGTGAGTCGCCCACTCTTCTTCCTGGATCATTGCACCAGAACTTCTGGTACAGATTAAAACTCTTGAAATAAATTATGTTCTTTTGCTTCCCCTTTTCTCCATACAAAAATATTACACTGCTCTTCCATGCCACAGACCACAGAGCATCTTTGGGAGCTTCCCTCAAGGATAAATCAGAAGTACATTCTAATGTAATTCAGA
This sequence comes from Hydrochoerus hydrochaeris, assembly GCA_004027455.1. Lineage (NCBI taxonomy): Eukaryota > Metazoa > Chordata > Mammalia > Rodentia > Hydrochaeridae > Hydrochoerus > Hydrochoerus hydrochaeris. The sequence continues at coordinate 174,864 of PVLA01000777.1, forward strand.
AGCAAATAGTATTTTATTAACTTGATATCTTGGCAAACATGGAGTTAGTCCATTACATAAATATCTTTCTCTAAAAGTCACTGTTTCCAAGTCTCTGGATTAGCTTTCTCTGGATGACAATAACTTTTGGAAAAAAGATATTGGTTCAAAACACATCTTTAAAAACTACTAAAAACTTTAGACGTACTTGTCTGTCAGTGTAATTTACTTTTCCTCAGTTCTCACAAGATTCTAACTCACTCTGCTTTTATTTCTAATTATTGTGACAGAAATCCCACTATAGTTGACATTAAAACCAAGTAGAAAATGACTCTGGCACAAATCAATCTCTCCTATCTTAATTTGTTTCGTACTTTCGATTCATCTTTGGCTAAGATTCAGAAGGAGTTTAAAGACTGATGCAAGAAATGAACTTAACTGACTGCAGATCTCAACTGATTTACATCAGCTTCAGAATAGCAATATCTATGTAGTGCTTAAAATTTGCTAAGCCTGCATCTATGAGTTTTTCTATATTATTAATATAAGCATCATTAAAACATCTAGATGAGCCCAGCAATCTAGGAGGTGGAAGCAGGAGGATTACTTGTAGGAGCCTAGCCTGGGCAACTTGGTAACTTAGTAAGAACTTACCTCAAAATTTAAAAAATAGTAACAATAAAATGGGCTAGAAGTGTAGATCAATATGAATGCCCTGAGTTCCATCCCTAGTGTCACCAAAAAAGTCTAAGAGGTCAATATTCTTCCAACTCATTTTTATACAGATAAAAAAACTGGAGACTAAAGAAGTAAATTAAATATGATAGTAGAACCTAACTCCCTAACCCACTCTTATGCTGATATTTAGCACTCAGAATCTCAGAAACATGACCTTATCTAGGTTTAAGCAGTTAAGATTATGTGAGTTCACTGGAGTGGCCCTGTAATCCAAAATGACTGGTATCTTTAGAATTAGAAGAGATTAGAAAACAGATCAATGAAAGATCATGTGAAAGTACCAGAAGATAGTTATTCACATAAGGCAACCAGCAAGCTCTCTGAGGAAACCTGTCACACCCTGACTTCACTCTTCTATTCCCCATATAATGATGCTAAAACTGTTTCCAGGGTTGGCCTAGGCCACTGTGCACTACTTTGCTGTTTTGGACTTATAGGTGTATATACTCCCACATACATATTTTGAAATGTTAACTCTGGTATTATGATACCTGTGGGTGAGGTCTTGGGAAGATAACTAGATTGTGAAGCTAGACCACGCCAGAGAGCTCTCACCTTCTTTGTGCCCTGGAAGGATAGAAGGAGGAGTCAGCAGTTTGCAACTTGGAGTAGAGCAGTCACCAGTACTTGGACATTGTGGCATACTGATCTCAGACTTCCAGCCTCAGGAACTAAGATAAATAAATTTCTATTGCTTAGAAATCCTAAGTCTGTGGTACTTTGTAATAGCAGCTCAAAGTTACTAAGACAGCACCATTACCAGGGTAATGCAGTAACTCCCCTACATCTACCATTCTGAGTAAACAGTGTAGAGGAAATATGAATCAGAACTTACTCTGGTCTACATTAAGGGAAACACCTCGGTAACTTTTCATATATGCATTCAGAAGCCAGTGGGGAGGAGAGGGGCAAGGTCCTGAACTAGGAAGGTTCTTTGGGCCTTGCTTAGGTTTTAGAAGATGTGTTACTTTTTACAGTCTTGCAATATCAATACATTTATTTACAACTATTGTTTCTGAGGCAGACAATTTCCTTATGTATTTTGCATGCTTCAAAGTATTTTATCTTTTGCATATACCCCCTTAGGGTGTTTCTTTCCTTCCAATCTAACCTTTTGAGTTAGTTTCCCATTATTGTTGCAATGAAGAACACCAGCTAGATGCTAAAAAAGGCACACACAGTCTCTCACGGTGTATCTGAAAACTTTAGAAAAGGACTAATCCAGGCCACGGTGGAAAGGACACCAGACACACAAGGGTGAAAATGTTTATTAATTCAGTTTGACTTTATGATCCCTGAAGGCTGCTATCATATTTAATGGGACATAGCTTCTGTCCTCCCTGACACCTCACACACTCTTCTCTTAGAAAACCACTTAGGAAATAGGTCCTTTACACTAAGGCTAGATCAGGTTTCTTCCTCTTTTCCATCATCATCTATTCAGCTCATGAAAATCTGATTCCCCGCCATTTACCACACAAAATGCAATGAGCATCTGCACAAGGTAAAATACTAGAACTTCTGATTATTTACATATTTATTATAAGTTTTTGAAATTAAATGAAGTTTTTCCAAACTATTATGTACTGTTTGTTACTTTGTGTTATAATGTTCTTCTCTATCAGCAAATAAAAGAAACAAAACAGAATCTTCTCGAAGACAGTCCCCTTTGTGTTCTTTAAAGATCCCATAAAGTACAAAACAAAATACAACAAAGAATATATTTACTTGTCAATGAAACAGTAGAAAAGTAAGAAAGAACACAAAACAAATCCTTGTCAAATGTTTTTATTATAGGGAATAAAATTTATATTGTAATTTTCTGTAACAGAATTTAAATCATTACATTATATTTGAAAATATCACAAAACCTCAACACCAATCTATACAGTGGTTAACAGACCACATTCACAATGCAGTTTGAGAAATAATTAAGAATGTGAAGAATATACCAACACCTTTGATACTGTGGATTATCAAATGGAACATCATTCTCAAACTTTAAATTAATGAAGCTATTTCTTCCAGGAAATTGTACAGACTTAATTCCAGGTCAAGTAAAAACTTGCTTTATTACCTACAGAAGTAGAACATTGCTAGAGCCTTTTATGTTTCATTTGAAAAGGTTATTTCAACACTATCATTAATTTATTAGTATAAAACTCACTAATTTCCCCAAGGTTTTTAAATTTTGAGAGTACAACTTGAGGCTTCTGAAGTGCAATTATTGGCAAAGGAAGAAAATCTTAAAATGGAATAAATGTAATAATCTTTGTTTGACTTCTCCTAATATCACAATCAACCCAAAGAGAGTAGTTTTATCTTGCACAGGGCATAAATGAAACTATGATCAGTCAGATGAGCATTTTAATACGTGTCTACATAAGTATGTGTATAGTTAAACTTTGTTAAAAACCACTCAAAGGTATTTATGAAATTGAATAATGCTTTAACAAAGATAAGTAATTAAAATTAAATATTCAAAAATCATTTATAAATCATAGTAGATTTCTGGGGAGCATGTACATGCTGGATGCGACTTCAGGCAAATGTTTTACCTGAGCTGCTGACCCCAAACCTCATACAACCTGAAAATTCAGGTACAGGGCTGTGTCATATGCAAGTTTTGTGACTTTTTGGCCTTTAAAACAATCATAACTCAATGATCAAGTATGAGGACCCAGAATAGCAATGAATTTTAAAAAGCATGTACAGATATCATATCTGAGATTTTGTGTGCTTCTCAGTTTTTCACGGAACATGGAGGGTGTGCAAATAAGAAAATGAGCATTCTGGAAAAGTGAAGCTATTGATTGGGCAAAAGTCAAATGTGCTTTTGCTAATAGAATGACCCAAACATTGTGAACCTCACATCTTAATACCTTGGGTCTTATTTAATACCTTTCCTTAGCACATATGTTGGGCTGTCTGGCTGCCGTTATATTGGTTTGCTTGTTTGCACCCTTCCCTGAGTCTCACAGTGGACCTCATTTAAATGTCCAAGGACAAGAGTCACCTCCTGAATATAAAAGTTTACATCTAAGTTTATGTTTATGAGAACCTGTACATACGGTAAGGATAATAATAAAACACAGAATTAGGAACCGAATGAAAGCATCCAGTGAGGAATCATAAGGTATTTCTCTCTCTTTTGATCATTTGCATTTCATTTGTTCCTCAAGAAATTCCATTTATTAGTGTAGTGTTTAAAGCACAAGTGTCTAAGCATTATTGAGTCATTTTAGAATTCACCATCTTTAGTGGGTTGGGGTCAATATTTTGTACCTTAATATTGATAATAATACAATTGACAGCAGTGTATCTCAATGAAAGACAAGGTACAAATGAAGGAAAACAACTTAGATATATCTGAAAACGTCAATATTTTCATTTTTTGGTAATAAAAAATTTGACTATTGAATTATTTTATATGCACCTCATTATAGAAAAATGCCCTAATTGTGTATCACTGCTTTACTCAGAAGCTTTAGAAAGTTTTCTCCACTTACTTTCTTCAGACTTAAAATGTGATGTTCTTGACATTACAGAAAAGAGCATCACAAAATTTTTATTTAATTGCATTTGTATTCAGAAAATGTAATGTAATTCAAAGTTTCAAAATTTATAACTAGAACATATAGATTTATTGTTAATAAAAAAGAAAATCAAGTTTTGTAGCACAAACCAAAATATTTACTTTAAGATATTAAGGAGAGAATTTACAAGGAAAGACATTTTATTGTTAATGTTTTTAGATAACGAAAAAATATAGTTATGTTCTTCTACTGTTCACTTTAGATATTCAATTTTCTTGAATTTGGAATCTGCAAAATGACCTGAACTATAAGAGGTTATGTATAATAAAATTACCAAAATGTTTGGAAATTAAGGATTTTAAAAGCAAGCTAATGCCTTCTGGAGAGTATGTCAACAAACATTTTAAGCCATAGCACTAAAGAATGCCAAGCACTGAAAACCTAGAATAAAACACAAGAGAAAAACATTTTTGGTAATTTGTGGAAATATTATTAAAAATAAACACCCCAAACTACATACATCAGAACAACAACAAATTCTGAGCTAAATCATCCACTTAATTTAAAAAAGCCTCAGATAAACAGTAAAAATTAGGAATAATTACATTTTAAATCTTCTGTTATACCACTGATCATACAATGACTAAGACTCCTAAATCATGAGCCAAAATAAAACTGCTTTTAGTACTGGGTGGCAGGGGTTTTGTCTCAGAGATGAAAGTGCAAATTTTTAATAAAAATCTTGATATTTGTTAATCATGTACTTGCATGTTCTCCTAAAACTTTCAGCTCCCAAACACAGTATCTGGGTAGTTTTTGTAATTTCACAACAAAAATATTTAGGAAGATAGACATTTAGGAGAATTTCAAAACATTCAAAAAGAAAATGAAAATTAATACAACTATTTGTTCCATTTGTGTTTAATATTACAGAATAAACATGATTTTTTTTGTTTTTCAAGGACAATTGAAGTTTATAAGTAGATGTAAAGTGTATGAAAACAAAGAGATCAATTTATTCCTTATTTATCAAAAGCAGTGCTTCTTATCTGAAGGCAAGTTAGCAGACAGTAAATATGACAAAGGTTAAAACTTTTGAAGAACTCATGTTTAATTAATTTTAGATCCATTTGCTGAAGTATATATCAAAATGATTCTCAATAAAGACAGTTTGTTTTCAATTGTTCACTTGAAAACATTCAATAGATAAAAATTATTGTTTTGAGATCAACTATGACAATTAAAGAACTATCTAGTATTTGTTAAATCTTACTAAATAAGACTAATTCAAACATTGACTTTTGACTTATCCTGACGTTCTCTAAAAGACTTTCCTATAGAGGAACTTGAAAGTAGAAAAGTGAAATGGCTTGAGAAATAGACAATACATATCATGTAGAGTGTTAAGAAGAAAAAAAAGTGATAGGATGAGTTTAACACAAAAAAATACTACAGAAGCGTAACAAGTTTTTGAGTGTAAATGCCAGCCTGTTAACCAGCTGCTCATTGATAGAGATTTGACAGCTCTAAATTGTAATTTAGCCTGATTTTTATTGTTTACCCAAGATATTTTTATTTAAAAGTGTAATTTAGCTCAGAATTTACTGTGCTACTGTGTGTATTATGAATATACCATGAAAATGTTTATGTTTTACACAACAGCTTATTGTCAGTGATAAAAACTATGTTAGGGATCTCCAACAAACAGAGCAAATTGGGTGTGTGTGCATAGTGCGTGTGTGTGTGTGTGTGTGAGAGAGAGAGAAAGAGAGAGAGAAATGTTTGTAATGCAGAAGTGTCCCGAGGTCCTTCAAAAAGAATTCCAAAAGAAATTTGGGAGTATAATTGTCTTTTTCTCAGGACTTTTTTTTCTTAATGCCTTCAATTAATTGGATAACTCTTAGCCACATTAGAGAGATTAATCTGCTTACCTGACAGTCTACTAATTCAAATGATAATCACATTCCAAAGTATCTTTGTACCCACATCAAGACTGCAATATGATTAAATATGCATGACATAACCAACAGGACACAGAAAACTGACCATCACAGAAACAAAATATCCTATGATGCCGGTAAATAAATCAAGATTACATCCCTTCAACCAATCACGGTCAAGCTAAGGCATCAGCTTTGAAAACCCACCTAAACTGAAAGAGCTATCTGTGATCACTTGAGTCCCAAAGTTGAACATTCTTTAAGGTCTGGAAATGAAAGTATTTTTGACAACTAAATATAGGGTATTAGCCAAGGCTTACAGAGGTGTTTCATAAAAGAACTTCTCATGCAATCATATTTTATTCAGTTTTAGAGGGAAAAAATAGAAAGCAATTTTCCACTTTATTGAAAAAAATGTAAAGATTATTTTCAACGAGGACTATAAATGTAAGGCAATGCGTAAGTGCAGAAACCAAGCTCTCTCCTTCATGCTGCCCCCTTTCCTAATGCTCCAGCCTCTAACAACACTGTTGACTTGAAGTGGCCTTGATTTATTTGTTCATGTGTTGTTCATTTCTGCCAAAGTATCAGCTCCTGAAGATCAGGAACAGTATTTTGCCACTCCTTTTGTACATGCAGAAACTACACAGTGAATCCTCAACAAGTATGCATTAAATTGAATCCTATATTGAAACTGAAAAATATTTTCATGTAGACTTAATATTTGCTCCCGCTAGATTGGATTTGTTTTCATTTCCGTCATTAACAAATAAACACAATTTAGTAGTTTAATGCAATGCAGACTATTATTTTATGGTTTTGCAAATTGTGTTCAGGCTTTTTCTTTCTGGAGGCCACAAGGGAGATTCTGTTTCTTATTCACGTAGTTGTTGGCAGAATCCGGTCCTTTTTAGATTGAGGACTGGGATCCCCACTTCCTTGTTGGGTATCACTGAGAGTCTCACCATTTATAAGGACTATCTGCATTTCTAGAAATGTCCCTCCTCTATCTTCAGAGTGAATGCAATGATACGCCACGTCTGTCTCATAATTTGAGTATCTTGAGTATCTACTGTCTCTTTCATCATCAGATCTTCCTCTAAACTCTTAATGATACCATATGATTTTAATGTGCCTACCCACATGACCCAGGACAATCCTATTTAAATGTACACAGCTCTTTTTATTGTGTAACATAATATAATCATAGGTTGTAGAGATTAGGAGTTTGCATCTACCATATGTCATTAACCAGTCTATCAAATGGAGTTATCAGCATTATTATCATTTTATTGACTAAAGGAAAAAGTGCCCTAGAATGCTGCAATCCATACTTCTCAACTCCAGAGCTTCAACCCCAAACAGACCAACTTTCCTCCATACTACATATGCCTGTCTTCCCAAAATGCCACTTTATCCATGCTGTGTTTAACTGTGTTCCATGTAAAGCTCATCTTGAAATGTAACTGCCTTTGTAACAGTATTAAAAAGTGGAACCTTAAAGGTGAATAGGCCTAGGATTCCACCTTTGTGAGTTGGATTGATGCTGTCATAATAGCACAAGACTCTGTCGGTCTCTCTAGCCCTCCCTCTTTGTGCCATGAAAGGACACAAGGAGAGAGCTCCCAATAGATGCTGATCACTCAGTCTTGAAATCCTCAGCTTTAAAAACTGTGATAAATAAGTACCAGTTCTTTGTGAATTAACCAGCTTCAAGTATTCTGCTTAAACTACACAATATGACTTCAAACAACTCACTAAATTAGTTGTTAGGAGACTCTCTGGGTTTATCATTAAAATCAGTCATCAAAAAAAGCAAACAAAGTGTTTTCTTGCTTTTAACATAAGCAGATTAAAAATATGTGTATTCTATGAGAAATAAATAAATATCTAATGTACATTCTAGATGAGGAGGGATTAAACAGGAGAGGAAGCCTGTGTATTAATGAGCCCTAGACTTTATTTCTATTTTGGGGATTCAGCCCCAAGCCTTAAGATGGAAATTAGCATTGAGGTTAGAGAATCCTCATTATGAGGATAAACGTACCCTCTGGACTGCTACAAGACGAGGTGAAAAAATAAACACCACACTGAAGGAACATGCAGTAAATCTGAATAGACTGGCAAATGCTATCTTCCAGTTTCAATGGCTACTTTGTACAGCTACTTACTTTTTGATGGGACTAGACATAGCTACACAGCTTAATAAATAAGAAATCAACTGGCTAAATGGTAATTTTAGTCATCTGATTTTTACATGATACTAAGAGTTTTAGACCATATATACATATATACGATTACATACGATTCATATATACGATTCAAATATGCAGTGAATATTTAAATTTAGAAAAATACCTTGAAAAGACACACTGGCCTTCATCCCTCTCAAATATTCCCTCTTGCTTCAAACACACACTCATCCCATCCTTCTTGCCAGCTTCTGAAGCAGTTCTGGAAGTTCTCTTTTGTAAGTGTCTTTAGGAACCTGGTAATGCTACTGCTAAGTGCCCTGGGCAGAAGGGCAGACTTCTGAAAACGGAGCAGTGTGTGCTCTGCGTATCTCTCACCACGCGACCCCTAATTCTTCTCCAAAGTCAAAAGGACCATGAAGGACAAATTTCAAGGCTGCTCAGGACACTGAGACAGCCATGACAGTGCAATTGAAGACACAAAAGAGATTTTCCAGAACTTCTGCTTCGGAAAGTAGCAGGCCCTTGCCATATTTTGATAACACCTTAAATATAATATAAACTTAAATAAGTGGTTAACCATTCTATTATCTGATTTGTTTAAGCCCCTAAATATTTTAAATACTCTAGACAAATCTTCAACCATATAAAAATATTTCCAGTAGAGTTCCCATCTGTCTAGCCTCTGCAGCCACTAAAATCAGCCTCATACGATTGATGTAACTCTAAGGAGAAAGTCTAGACATAGGCGTGAGTTAGTCTTTCTCACTGAAAAGTATGTCTTCATACTGTTACAAGAAAATATTCATAGACAAAACTATTATCCATGTGCAAACACACTGGTGGTGATGGCTGTTTTTAATTTTGCTTTAATTCAAGAGCTATAGTAACAACAGGAAGTAAAGACATAGAAAAACATACAGGATTGCAAAACAGATATCTGGGCCTTTGTTCCATTTAAAGATAGCCTTTTCATGCTATTGTACAAATCATTTAACCTCTCTAGATCTTAGATTCTTCATCCTGAAAAAGAGTATTAAATAAATCCATTATCTCTTAGAAACTGACTCATTCCTGGCAGACAGTGTGTACACTTTCAGATAACGTCAGATCCGTCTGGTTTCCCTGCTATAGCCAGCCTAGACTACCCCACAAATAGCAGTTCTAACCATCTGGAAGATACAAAATAAACCTGCTTCTCATACGTGTCTTAGATCAGAGATACTATTCCTTTTAAACTCAAATGTGCATAAGCATCACCTAGAGGCTTTCTTTAAATATGACAACTTCCCTGTTCCAGCATCAGAGACTCTGATTTGGTGGGGGTACAGCAAGTTTTAAATGCCTGCATATTAATTAACATCCAAGAAGATTCGGATGCAGGTGATTCTCAGACTATATTTTAGGAAACACCATCCCACACCTGACGGAAAGCATAATCGCATAGCATGTCTCATCTGCAGTGTGAGTTGCCAATGTTGGTCCTTGGATTGTGACTGTCATTCCTATTGAGCTATCTGTAAAGTCCTAATTGTTTAGCAGGTGGGTTAGTCTGGTTTTCCTGGAAGACAACATTAGGTGAGGAATTGGTGTAGGAAGATCTCAGGATAAATCAAGGTGAAGTGAAGAAGACCACTCAGGTTAAAGCCAAGAATTCAAATACGGTGCAAGTGCAGGTGCAGAGAACCCTGGAGTGTAAGTTATACTGCAGTTTGTCCCACATTCAGGCAAGACACCTGGGCTTCTAAACTGTGGCATCGGGCCCTCACTGGCCACCAGATGCCTCATGGGAAATTAAATGCTAAGGAACTTTTCTCAATAGGACAACTAGTTCCAACACCACAAGGTAGACAATGATGACTCTGATGATGACTACAAGCTCTAGCCCTCAGAAGAGAAGCATGCAGTGAAGGCCAAGTGAATGCCCTTTCCAAGAATAATGAAATGAGCTGGGATACAATCCTTTCCACATGGCCTGAGTATCTTACATCCTGCTATGGCTTCCTTTGCTAGCTCTTTAATAAATAATTCAGACTTAGATATTTCTTATGTATGACTCTCAGTTTGTCCAAGAACCATGAAAGTGAAACTAAAATAGCTAATTCACTTGGGTTTATTGTCTCTCCTTCTGTTTCGTTTCTTCTTTCCTAAATCTGATGCTGTGCTTTCTCAGAACTCAATCGCAATGCACCTTCCTCTTGTTCACGGAGAAGATTCAAAGCTCAGAATAGAACATTACTTCTTGCCTTTGGTGAATGCACATTAATACTGAGCTCTGGGTATCTATCACCTGCTAGACACACACTGGCCTTCTGGATGTTCTGATTGATGTTTCATCCTTGTTCTCATGGACTTCTCTGGGACAACTATAAGGCCAGTTTAATTCAATCCAAACAAGCCACAAATAACCGGAATGCACAGGTGTAGCTAAAAATTAGTCTTCAGGAAAAGAATTCATTATAATTGTATACTGATTCATAAAGGTGAATTTAAGTGACATTTTTTTACAACATTCATATTACAGTGTCATAAAATTCTTTATTCATTTAGTCTAGTGCACCAAAGCTCAAAACTCCCAAAACTCTGTTCGCTAAGTCCTGTCCCAATACAAAATTGGAGTCATACACTAAAGGGAGAAAAAAAAATAACTGACTATTCTTTAAAAATGAAATTGGAAAGTACCTCACATGGTTTTAATCCCTACCAGCAAGGTTGTCAGGGTGTTGAATTACACACACTTCTAGAAGTAGCAGCAATTTTTTTCCGGTGGAAATTATGCACAGAAGAGTTACAATTTCTTCATTACAGTTTTTCTTCCATGTAAAGTGCTGCAGATTTTTCTAGGTCAAAGTGTTAGAAACACATTTCTTACAGTTGTGCTATACATCTAGTGATTAAAAATGAATCAAGCTATCTCTGAATATATTGATCGAGAACACATATCTGGAAGGATATTAAAACTAAAATATTGAAAATTACTTTCCACGTATTGACAAATTTAGGGTAGAGGTAGCTGAATGTTGTTTTATATGTTTTATATATTAAACTGTATTTATAATATAATGTCTTTCATAAAAAAAGAAAAAACACAAAACGTATTGTGTTTCTGTATGTGTGTGAGGGTGTGCAAGTGCGTGTAGGTGAAAATTTCCTCAATATTAGAGAATGCATAAGATACAAAAATGACTGCCTTTCATCACCATATGCATAGTGGATTTAACTAGTAATTTGTAAAAAGTATTTCAATGAAATCTCTAGTTTAAAAACTTCTCTCCCATAGTTGACTACATAGTAAGTTAAAATTATTTGGTATTCTTATTTATTTAGCACCATAATGTCTACTTCTCTTAAAATAATTTTTTTTCAGGGGCTTGGACATAGATCAGTGGCGCAGCACCTGCCTGGCAAGGACAAGGTCCTGAGTTTGATTTCTGGTACCCATAACCCCCCAAGAAAAGCATTGTTTTGAACCTGCAATCATTTTTAACAATTTTTTTTATCAGTATAAGGGGTCAAACTCATGACCGCCTGCTTGCAAGGCAGGCGCTTATGCCGCTGAGCTAAATCCCCAGCCCCATCTGCAAGCATTTTATAAAATAATATGAGATGGATAACAACTAGGGTTCAAAACTAACACTTAAAGAGACTAAATACCAAAATGGTACCGGTTCAAACTTCAAACAAACAATATTTTGTGATAGAGAACAATTGAAGTCCAGAATTATATCATGAGCACAGAAGATAAAGCTAGAAAGTATTGTACCAACTGTTAATTTTAGAAAAGTAGATTATATTGTAAGAAACTTGTAAGAGAAACATACATAGATTGTGAAATACACCAGGTTTCTTTCAAGTATATTTAGTAACTATTTTATGCTTAGAAATTTAGGCATTGTCTATTAAGTCATTTTGAGCAGAGCAATAAATTTCCTTTATACACAGTTGTGTGGAATAACTCTCTGCCAGACCCAAGTTAATTGCCTAAGATGTCTTGCCATATGTGTGAGCCAAGGTAAACCACAGGGATTATACTTTTGTAATACTAATTAAATTTAATTTTTCAATGCTCAAAGCAATAATATTCATAAAAGTGAACTTTTTCATTTTTTGGATCATACCAATTTTTTGTGTCAAATATCCCCAATAGTTTAGCATTAGTGAATAGATACTAATAATTTATAATAATAAACATAGACCGGAGTGCTATTAAAAGCTAAGCTAGGATACTAAAGACTGTGGAGTGTACAAAAGAACAAGCTTAACCATAAAATATCTAATTGTTTATTAAACTATATATATCTATGGACACATACAAAAAAGGAAAATTGAATATTTTAAATGGCAAAAGCATGTAAGATCATTTGGAACTGTCATTAGTTTTAGGCACTTGATTGGCTTTAAATAAAGAAAACATTCCAAACTGAAGTCAACTCACATTATCTTATAGTTTTGTTCATTTTCTTGAATTTTCCAAGGTCATTCTTGAAGGATCAATGTTTGGACTAAAAATACTTTTGAAAATTTCCTTTAAACCAGGTTACTTTCACTTAATTCATGAAGTAGACACTTATTATAAGTCCACATGCTACTTTTATATTAACTAAAACATAGAATTTAGGTCTAAATCAAAACCTGTGTTTTAAAAGAATTTCTAATGATGAATAGGATTTGTTGAACCATGAAGTTTTTCATTATATTTAAAGTCTTATTCTCCTTTCCACAGAAATGTATTTTTCAGGTTATTTAAAATTGATATATCATTTAACCTATAAAATAGTTATTTAAACAAATCATCAAAGGAAGCAAAATACACTATTAGACAATAACAACAAAAGATGAATTTATAATTTAGAAAAATATCCATGTATAAATTTTGTTTTGTTTTGTATTTTCCAGGTTTCTTTGAAATTTTACTTATCCATCAATAGTTTAAGATTTAGAACTCTTGGAATGAAAATGCATTCTATCATCATAGCTAATAAATTTGATGTATATTAAACATTACAGTTAGTGAACAGATATTCATGTCACATACAAAATATCAGCATCAGCTCGATTATAATTACTGAAGCCAGAAAAGTAATCACAAATGTCTTTTGGAAAGAAGCACAAGGTATTGATCCAACATACACTCAAAAATAGAAAAGTATAGCATGTGTATAACAAGTAGCAGATGTACATATACATTTTGAAAAAGCAAGATGATTTTAATTGACAATCTGTTTAATGATTCAGCAGTATCATGTGGTTTCCCCAAAATGTTTATATCATATAGTTTTAATCCACTCTGAAAATATGGGAATACAGTCTTTATGTGGTGGTGCCAAATCTTTTTTCTTTTGTCTCTCTTTTAAAAGAATTTGTTGTGTTTTATTAAATGGTACTGGAAATACAGAGTTTTCAGTTGTGCATCTATGGTGGAAGACAATGGCTATAAATTTGTTATGTCTTCCTCTGAGTGGTAAAGTGTACTGCCCTCTCTTTGACTCCTTTGCTGCTCCTTTAATTTGCTTTGATTATGAAGAGGAAACAGAGATGGCATGGTGGGACTGAGGCTGGGTCTTGAGCGATCTGAGATCCTGCACTGGCCCGCTCAGACCCCTTCCACTTGGAAACCAGCTGCCATGCTGGGATAGCTCCTCACTCCACGCACAGATCACAGGGAAGGGCACTGAGGCACTCCTGTTGATAGTCCTAGCTGAGCTGCTAGCAGGGTGCCAGCACCACCAGCTCCTAAGCACAGAAGTCACCTTAGCAGTATGTCCCAGCATGGTCAGGCTTCTGGATGACTGTAGTTCCTGCAGAAATCACATGCAGCATAATGTCCACATCAGGGATTCAAGGAAAACCACATAGGCATGACAGACAAAAGCACAGTTTTAATTTTTAACAGGGAATTTCAGTGGTGTGTTACATGGTAATGGATAATTGGAACAATCTTGAAGGATTAAAGACAAAACAGAATGTATCTGAGATGTGGCCTGAATCTTTGGCCTCAACTCAACTCTATAAAATTATATGTTCATGCAGCAGACTCAACCATTTTTAGGTTCTACATCAATCCTGGCAGAGGCTGAAGGACTGTCATAAACTCATACATTTTACATGGGCTCTGAAATTAGTGCTGTTGCTTTCAACTTGGTGTGATATGGCATGTGTCCTCAACTCCCCCTGAACCCTGCTGCTTTAGCCAGTCTCTATGGCGCAGTTGTTGGATCAGTTTCTCATAAGAACTCTGTTGTTCATCTGAAACATTAATTATACTCTGAATTCAGGAACATGGTTGAGACTAGACAAACTGTCTGAAATGCTTCAGGCCCCATTTCTGTGAGTTGACATTATCTACGGCATTTGCTTTGATGAAGTGGTGGTCTGGTCAAAATGGAATAAGTTCACAACAAGGGAAGAGAGGAGAACACAATCTCTGGGAATGAATCCCTACCATTCAGGAGAGTGTACCCAAGGAGACAGACACCTCTAAATTAGAATAAGAACATTTTGAGAGTAGGTTTATTTGGTTCAAAGCATGAGATGTTTATGGAGTACAATTCACAGGGCCAGATATCCAGGAAGATTAAAAATGATAAAGAATGAAAAAAAAAGATGGATCAAATGACAGGGAATAGTAGAGTAGCAGAGAAAATCAGCATTAACCAATATTTCAAGGCAAATATCAGAGAAGACGAGAAATTGCAAAAATGATATTTGAAACACAAATATTATTAACATAGAAGCTACTCAGCAGAGATCAGTTGCAAGCGATCCAAAAATCGCTTGTAGAATAATGAATTTTAGACTTGCAATTTACAACACGAAGTATTTATTTAAGGAAAACACTATTATAAATTCCTAAAAGATATTGACACCACTAGAACAGAGAACACATGAGCGACTTAGAAGCCACATCTGGGTAGTTTTCATTTATTGTCATAGCCAAGTTTATCTTAAATATTTTGTTGTATAACTTTATGTGATTTGAATATGCACTGGGTACAGATAAGAGATCTATGTGATTAAAACTTGATAATACTTTTCTTTAAATTTTTATGATTAAAAAAACAGAAACTAATTCACTTGATTAATACCCTAATGATTGTTAGTGATCTTAAAATTTAATGTTCAAACTTTCCATTTTACTTGAGTAGAATTAAGATTCAGAGTAACTAGACTATTTTGCTTATTTTGATGCTTGACTATTGTTTGAGAGTGGCTTCACTGTCATGGAAAGATCATAAACTTTCAACGTTTATAAACAATAGGCGATACCATGGTATTTAGTTAGATTTTGTTTTCTTGGAAGAAAGAACTATGGAATTTTCATGTCTGAAAAGAAGGAGATATGAAGCTGAGCAATACAAGGCAATTCACCCTCAAAGCTGTTGTTGAAATTCCTCATAGAATACTTTCAGCCTCAAATTAAAAGTGCTTCTTCTGCAGAAGCATCTCTGCTGACAGAAATTTAGTTGGGTTCAGTGTGAATAGCAGTTGTGTTTCTCTTAATAAACGCTTGATCCTATCTGTTCCTGGTGAATGGGGACCACGTACTCCCACTAGTATCTGAGGAATTCAAGCTGGTGAATATAAAAAGAGTGCAGCAAATCTTTGGTTACTGGTTTTGTTGAAGTATATCCAAAAACTTAAGAAATGTCTCAAAGGGAATCCAGAAATTTTTCACGTTTGTGATTAAAAACAAATTTTAAAAAAAGTCTACTTTAACTGAAGTCATTTAATTAAAGCTAAAGGAGAAAGCTAACTACTTAACAGCAGGGGTACCCTTGGCTATAAATGCTTCATTAATTGGGTAAAAGAGGATTAAAAAGTAATCCAAAAATATAGCTTCCTGTTTCTGAACACATTTCATTCAGTGTTCTTTTTCATCTGTGGTCAGCAGGAGACTAAGGTGAGACTTCCCACAGTCACAGCTTCAGAACACTTGTAGATAACTCATCCAACCCAAGGGGCAGTACAGGAATGTCAAGCTTTGTGGGTTTTGTTGCTTTTGTGGAGTTAAAGCAAATAGGTTGTGTGCTCCTCCTGTGAATAGCATATAGTTCACCACAAACCAAAGATAGTCTGTTGTCCCACTTACACGTTCGTTCATTCATTCATTCATTGACTTACTCAAGAATTTTCCTATCCTCTATGCCTGTGGTCCATGCCGAGTGCTAATAATGGAGTAACAACGTAAGTCCACGGCCATGAAGAAGGCTCTTTTGAGGGAGTTACTCCTTCACCTCAAGCGCAGGAATGAAAAAGAATGGACCAACTAAGGGAAGAAAATTGAGAAAGTCATACAGTAAGCTGTTAAACAAAATAACAGTACTTGAAAAATAAAAGTGTATGTATTCCTAGTGAAGAACTGTAGGTTTGTGGAAAATTGATTATATTTTTCAAAGATCTCTACCCAAACTACTTTGAGAACCCAACTACAACTACCATATAAAACTCATTTTTATGCCTAAAAAAAAAATATGCAAAGAGGAAATAGTAACAATATCATCTTTCAACAAGTGACCCAATAGCATACACTTTATACAATGACCATCTTAAAGTTGATGTTACCTATCATCCTGTTATTTCAAACTCATAAGGAAAATATTACAAGGCTAAATGTAATAAATAATAAAATCAAATACTCCAGAATAGGATTTATGAGGAAGATTGAAAACCAGGTTTGTTCAAATAGCAGAATCTTACCGTAGATGTGGGAAAAATTTTGATGTATAAGCATGTATATGTGAATAGCATTTATGTAAAAATGTCATAATGAACTGCATTACTAACCCTCTCTAAAAAAAGATGGGTGAAAATGATTAAGGAATTTTTTTAAGAATTGCATATATCATGTAAGCTATATTTTAAATGAGAACACACAGCTTTCCCTAGTTAGCAAAGAAATAAACAAAAGGTTCAAATTCTCCTTCACCTATTTTTGAAGAAAAAAAACAGTAAAAAAATTAAGAGAAACTTTCATTTTGACTCACTGAGATGTTTTAGGACCAATTCTAATCTCAGCAATAATGGGGGGAAATATTGTAATAGCTGCTAGTGCATTAAGTTGATGGAATGAAAGCAGTCAGCATCCTGATAATACTAAGGGGAAAGAATGAAATAATAATAAGCTGATGATAACAGAATGAATTCTTTAAGGCATAAAAGGTTTAACTCTGGTGCACTAATCACTAATGGAAGCAATGATAATTTCCCCTTCCAACGAGATATGCTGTAAGTATCACTCGATAAGCCTCACACTACATTTTAACTTTAAGAGCTGGAGTTTTCCTGAAGATATTCAGTCACATAATGCTATGTATCTTTTTAGATCAGCTATTGCACATGTGCTGAGGAAGATATTCTAAGATTTGTAGCGAAAGTAGTAATACATTGGAGATAAGAATCCTCCCTTCAAAGGTAGCAGACTCGTTCTAATGGTCTTCGGTTTATTCTTTTCTCAAAAGTTGTAAATATTTTTTCTTTGTGGAATAGGCTGGATACTGATTTTATGTATTTAGTAATTATTACTTATGACATAATCTAAATCTAGAGCTGTATTACAAATTTTTCTACTTTCTAATGCTGATTATTTTGATTAGTTGGAAACTGAGCATAATCCTTGAATGGTATTTTTCTGTAAATATTCTTATTATTGGGTAAGGCCAGCAGGATTTTTTTCCATTTTGCCACTTATACTTCACCTTTTTCTCCCTAATCTTTTTATTCACTACAACATGATCATGAAAAGACAAGGGAAATAAGAGTTTTCTGTTATGACACAAAGACAAACTACTTTCAGTTTAAATATACTCCTGGCTAGAAAAATGCAATAAACCATGGTATCTATGGAAATACATTAAACATTTCTTGAAGTTAAATTGAGGAATTATACATGGACACAAACAGCGTCAATTCAAGTGATTTGGTTTTTCCCTTTGGGAACAGTATGAATACTTCAAAAATTTTCCAGAACAAACCTCTGAAGTTGGAAATCATACTTAATTTCATTAAATCTATTAAAGTTTACAGAAAACCAGAATCATTAAAAAATGCAAATCAATCCATGAAGTGTGTGTGGTGAGTATATTTTGATAAGCCATGTGCTCTGCCTCTTGAGACTTTATGCAAAAATATCTGAAATCCAAGTATGATTGCAAAGAGAAGCAATTATTGACACCAATACTCACCACTCTCATGCTAGTGTTTTGATTTGATTCTGATACATATTTTTCCATATGTGATTTTCACATCTACAACCAATAGCATCAGGGTTTTTCATAATAATGACATAAAGAAGTCAAAGAGTAGTTTCTCTTTTCTTTATAATAATCACAAAGAATTATATAACTATTTACAGCAAAAATGTCAAGATCCCAGACCATAGGAAGAAGAAAAATACTAAAATAGATAAACAATTATTTTGGCCAGCTGGGCACTCTGGCAACTGAGCCACACTCCTGGCCAGTAAACATTTATTTGGGGGGGGGGGGAAATATATATATATATATATATATATATATATATATATATATATGAAAAAAGTATTCTGATCCAAAAATGGAATTGCCCCAATCAGTATATAAGCTTTATAAAAAGATACTAAAAAAGAAATAATTTATCTATTATTGTATTTTTGAAAAAGAAAAGCAAGAAGGGCAGGAAAGAAAGAGGGAGGGAGGGAAGGGAGGAAGGAGGCTGAGTCTCAGAGCTCAGGGCTGAGGCAGGAGGGCAGCAAGTTCCAACTCATCCTGGGCAAATCAGAGACTTAGTGAGTCCCTGTGCAAGACAGAAATAAAAGCAAAGAGAAAGGAGAAGGGAAAAGAAGGAAGGGAAGGAGAAAGGAAAGGAGAGAGACAGAGACAGAGAAAGGAAGGAAAAGGAAGAAACAAAAGAAAGAAAGAAAGAAAGAAAGAAAGAAAGAAAGAAAGAAAGAAAGAAAGAAAGAAAGAAAGAAAGAAAGAATTTTAAAAACACTAAAGCAGTAAGACCTATCTACTAGCCTGCTCTGCAAATGATACATTTGTGATTCCCTAATTCCTCACTTTACATAAGCCCTTCCTCATATATAAAAATAAAAATAAATTTAAGATGTAATGTGTAGATAAAAAGATGAATAAACAAAATTGATTTGGGACCCAAAACAGTACAGTGTAAGAGTACAGAAAGGAACCCTCAGCGCTCACCTGCTGTTCAAAATCATTCTTCTGGTTTCAGGATCTGATGAAGATCTGTTCAGAATTTTTACTAAAAAGATGAAATTCTGCTTATCAGTAACAACCAGCAGTTTCCATATGAAAAATTCCCTACTTTTCACAGCTGCATTTTTACTAATTAATCAATTCATTTTACATGTCAGTATACGTGCTAGATGTTTATGTACCGTCCTGACAGCACTGTTATCCATTCCACTGCACTCTTGGCCCTCCCACATCAGGAAAATGGAGCTGAGGTTGCTAGTTCTACTCTCCACTGGGTCCAGTATGGCAGGGACAAATATAACTGCTCTTATTTGAAACCATTCAAAAGGAATGATCTGAATGTGCTTGTCCTTACAGATTGCTCAGCAGCTCACATAAAGGTATCACACGTTGTTTAAAAAACAAACAAACAAACAAAAAACTGTCATCCCAGCAGTCAGGAGGCTAAGGCAGGAGGATCACTGCGAATTCAAGGCCAGCCTGGGCTACAAAGTGATTTCAAGGCCAGCCTGAACTGCATAGTGAAACCCTGTCTCAAAAAGAAAAAGAAAAAAAAAAACCTCGTTTATGAAAATATGAGTGATGCATTTATATATGCTTTAATGTGAATAGGATACCACACTGTAAATCTCAATGAAAAGCAAATCTTTGAAAAGCAAGAAACAAAACAAAACTATGTGCTCATTACTGAGGCTCCCCAGGTAATTACAGCCTTTCACTGGATGCTGCCCATGAAGAGAGATTTACTCAAAAAAAAAAAGTTGCTATAAATTGCAACAAATAGTAACACTTTAAAATAATTGCCTAATCAATATTAATCCCTCTGGTATCTATTTAACAACATTAATCACAGTGAACTCATTTAGCATTAATGTGAATGTCACAAGTAATTCAATTGGATTTCCACCGTAATTCAGCATTAATTACATTAACTCAGCCATTATTTTAAAGTGTTACCCAGTAAACATGAAAACAAAAGTAATAAAATATGCATGGAAGAATTATAATCCAGTGACACAGTCTATGTAAACATATAATAAACTGTGTAATTTATATGAAATACTTCATTGACAGGTTAAATCCATTTGTGGAATCCACATATACAGCCTCACCAAGCTATTATACTTCATTTATCCCTATTTTTAAGATAAAGTCTTGTAAAGAAGATTGGCAAGCAGTCCTAGCTCCCATTCCTTTTGACTTTACAGTGTTTTAGCTGTTCATTACCTCACTACAAGGAAAGAAGTATACATATTTTCCCACACAATATTAGACTTATGTGTCTAATATTACACTAGTCTGTCAAACACTTATTTTGGCCATCTCAGAATCAAGTTATCAACTTCTATAAGAAGGTTTTATGTAGGCGATCAATTGAATTATCTTCTTATTTTTAATTTCACTCTTCTAATATATTGAAAGATAAAATGAGGATAGAGAGAGAAAGGGGAAAAGAAGGAAGGGAGGCAAGCTGGTTTGGAGCTAGCATGTGTCGAGTATGGACCAGTAAATCCTAGGCGGCAGACTGAAGGCCTTTTCCAAATAAAATATGATTGTCCTGAACTAACTATATGGAAACTATTTGTGTCTAAAGAGCTTCTTAAAGTTCCTCTGATCTTTAGTTTGCGGTCTAAGATCTTAAAATCTCCATATCTTCATTTCAAGTTCAACTGTTATGAGGCATATCACAAAACACAAATCCTATATTTAACAATTTTTTGCATTTGTATTTCATATGGGAGAGACTATGTTTTATTCAAATTTCATGCCCGTAGCACCAAGTACAGTGTTTTTCACACAACTATTAACTGGAGGGGAAAAAAGAAAGAAAAATAACCTCACTGTAGGTGCTAAATAAACAGATTAATTACCTAGTAAGATGGTCAGTCATTCATATGCATTTACATAACACATACTAGGTGATGTCCTATACAAGATGGCCTATTTGAAACTGTTCTTTTACACAACTAAAATCTTACATGAAGAATAAATATATAAAATAAATATGAATCAGACACTTGTTTGTACCTGGGGCCATGGAACCTGGGACGCCACAGCTAGGCCTTCCCTTAATAATTATAACAGCTTATTGAAAACCATCACTGAGGGTTTTAAGAAGCAACTGCAGAAACAGATGGCAGGGATATTAGATTCGAATCTGAGCGAACACTAAGCCACATAATTTACTAACCGTTGGTTACTGGGTGTGCGTGGGACTCAACTCTTCTGAGCACCGGTGTATTTGCCTGGAAACAGGAGACTGAGTATTCTTATCAGTAAAACTTGTGAGGATAATAGAAATAAGTACTGCTATTATTTTACATTGTTAGTATATATTGCTCATTCATGCGATAAATATTTAACATCTATCTTGTTCCAAGTATAACTCCAAGCATTGGTGACAGCAGAAAAGGAAACCAGCCCTGCTTACAATGACACAGTGTTTCAGATGGTTGTAAGTAATACAAATCGGAGTAAAGAAACAGTTGTTTCCGCCTGTCTAATATTTAGATAGCCCACACAGAGAAAACAAACAGTGAAGGAGAGAGCAATGTTCATATGAAAGGGAACAACTGTTCTTGGTTGTGGGAACGGTGACAGTTAAGGTCCTGAAGCATGAATGTTCTTTATGTGTTGGAGAAATACTGGGGAGGTTAGCTTGCTTGGAAAGGATTGGGGGACAGGAGATGAGGTCACCTCATTTTGGGGACATAAGGACCATACAAAACTCTGTTTGGAACCTCGGTTTTTTTTTGTTTTTGTTTTTTTTTTAACTCTATGTCAGATGAGAAGATTGTATGGTATTAAGTAGAAGTTCAAGCCTGTTTTGAGTTACTCATTGATTTAGACTTAGAAACTAATGACGGACCCACCGCATGTGTGGCTGGGCTTCAGATCTATACATACGTGCATTTATGTGTGTGCGTCATTCAGTATTACACGAGGGATTATATTTCAAGACACAGAAAACACACACGCCTTCGACTAAGACAAAATTCTATTTGTATTCCCACTTGTAATGGCGCAGAATCAAAGCTCTGGAAACTGCTTCATCTTTCCATTTTCCTCTTACAGCTTTGAATTCCCACTGGCTTCCTTCCTTGTGTGTGTGCGTCTGCTTCAATATCAGAAGTACAACGGAATTATCCAAGTCTACTTTGGCTTATTTGTAAAATGCTCACCTTTGCTCTTAGGGTAAGAGCAAATCTAACAAGTGAGTTGGAAATGCTTTGAACACTGTCAAAGCACTGATGGATGTCGGGTGCAATCAACGTTAAGAAAAATCTATTACATTGCATTACGGTTTGCAATTTCATAAATGCAATGTGTGATTTTGTTGTCCTGTTGCCTCTTCCTAACTCCTTTTCTACTTTTTTTAGTGTACCGTTTCTTTTTCAGTATGACTGTACTTGCAAGAGAACAATCTATAAGATGCAATGTTCTTCTTCCTCAAAAGAATGTATTGTGGGGCAGATTGTAGATGCTTCTGCTGAGGGAGACCTCTCCAAATTCAGAATAACAGCGACTTTGCAATATGACTATGACATAACGCACCACAGATGGGACTGTGTTATTGTCTTCATGCACAGAAGTATGTTGAAAAATATGTTTCTTCATTGTTTTTTGTAGTTTGCCAGTAGAGTAGGAGCTAGACCCTTTTTCAAGGACGGGTCTGGGGGTAGGTGCTATGCTACTAACTTTTATAATTATCGCCTTTGCACTTCCTACAGCTTTGCTCAATTTATATCACCTTGCGTGTTGTCGTTAGTCATGCTCTTCAAACTGGATTTGTTCCCACTGAATTTCCCTCTGAGACGCATATTCCATGTTCACTCGACTCTTAAAATTCCATTTGGAAGACCATGACCCTTGAATTGCTTATCAGCAGCCAGTATTAGATATTTACATTTTTTTAGAGATCTCAAAAATTTGTCAAGTGCTAGTGATAGATAATGAAAAATACGTGAGACATTAGCTAAGGCTGATTAATGTCATGTAGCATTTTTCTTCTTTTTAGTTTTTGGTATAAACATACATAAAAATGGATCAGTGAACATGTTAGACTACCTGATATTTGAAAATCTGCAAATTTTCCTAGAATAATACAGTTGCAATGGCATAGTTATTCCTAGAATAATATCTCCTAATAATTTTTTCACAGTATGGGCCTGGTTCTGCTTTCCTTACAGAAAAGAGTATTTAAACTCTCAATGAAGTACCGGCAACATATTTCTATTGTTTTATAACAGTACAATTGATTTATAGTTCATACCCTGTCAAACATCTAGTTATGTTTTTAGTATATGCACAGAGTTTGTACAAACACCACCAAAGTTGATTTATATTGTCAAGTTAAAAAGAAAGTCCATTCTTTTCTAACAGTTATTATCCTAGTTTTCCCAGAATTAACCAAATACAAATCAACTTTTTTTCTGTGTTAGTTTGAGTCTCTTGGACATTTTTAGAAGTAAAATTGTATAGCAAGTAGTATTTTATGAATGCTTTTTTCACTCAGCATAAAGTTACAGGACTCAACCATGTTAAATGATCTGGGTAATACAGGTACTGTGTCTCTGTACAGCTCATATTTCCAAATAATACTCTATTATATGGATAGGTTACATTTTATTAAATAGTTCATGAACATCTGAGATTTGATCATTTTTGTTATTATTTTGTTGTGATAATACAGGCCATTATAAACATTCATGTCCATGGTTTTATGAGGACAAATATTTTCATTCCTTTGGAATATGTATCTAGAAATACAATTGCTATGCCATATAGTAACTCTATCTTTAACCTTATTAAAAAAGTTAAACATAGATTTGCAAAATGGTTGCATCATTTTACATGCCTATTAGCAGTGTATGAAAGTTGGAATTTATCCATGCCTTAGTCAACACTTCCTAGTATTATCCATTTAATATTAGCCTTATTAATGAAGGTGAAATATTATCTTATTATGGTTTAGATTTTTGTTGCCTAACAATTTTGAACATCTCTTCATCCACTTATTCCCTACTTTGATATCTTTAAAATATATTCATGTGGTTTCCATTTTTAAAATTGTATTGCCTTTATATAGTCTATATGCAAACAATTTATCAGATATTTTATTTTAAATATTTCCTGTCCTTATGCAAATTGCTTTCTCTTCTCAAGTGTTTTCCTAAGCACAACAAAATTTTAATTTTCACGAGATGCAATTTTACTTATTTTTTCACGCATTATTCTCACTATTGCTACATTATCTAGGAAACTACTACCTAATCCAAATTCATAAAAAATTGTGTCTGTTTTTCTTTCTGAGAGTTTCATACTTTTAACTCTTACATTTAGTTCTTCAATATGTTTTAAATTTTGCATGTGATACGAGGAAACAATACAACTTCATTAGCTTTCGTATGAAAATCAGTTGTTTTCATTTGGTGAAAATACTATGCTATCCCAATAAATGTAATACTTTGCATAAAAATAACTTTCCTTAATGTAAAGACATGTATTTAACAACAAGTTATTGTTAATACCATCTTATACAATGAGTTAGTTACCAGTTTTACCTATTTTCCATTCTGTTTTTTGTGGCTTTTTTTTTTTTTAACAGTCTCGCTTATGTAGTTCAAGCCTTGAACTCATGATGATCTTCCTGATTCAACTTCTCGACTACTGGGAATACAGTTTGTACAACCACGCCTGGCTTTTGTGTTGGAATTTATGCTAGCCATTGTTAGGGTCCGACTTCTCAGGGTGATTAGAGCTTAATTAGTTCTAATGTGAATTATTAATTCTAAATAAAATAGACTTCTAGATCACACATTGTTGCCAATTTTTAAAATTCTAGTACTCTTAACTGATATTAAATTTATATTTTTCTTATTAATATCAACTCTTCACTTTTATAATTTTTGCTTCTCTCTTTTTCTGTCTCTCTGTCTGTCTCTCTCTCGCGCTCTCTCTCTGTCTCTCTCTGTCTCTGTCTCTCTCTCAGAGGATTCTAGGTATTCGAATCTAAGTAATTACTCTCATCTAAGACCCTACACATTCATGACTTTATTTTTTCTACCCAACAGTTTGATAAATTGCCTTCATCCAAACGTGAATACCAAGCTATTTTTATTATTTTAGTGATTTATACTTTCCATTATGTTCTCTTAAACGCCTTCCTTCCTATTTTTTGCTAAGTAAATTTTACTAACGATTAAACAGCAAAGTCTTCTGCTCATCATATCCTCCTAAAAGCATTTGGTGATCACAGAAGCTATCAGTCAAGCACAGTTAACTTTTAGTAACATTGGGAATACAGCAGTGGAACAAACTTTTACAATATTTTATCATAGGAGGCTCCATACCTACTTATTAGCTAATTAAAACAGGCACTGTAATTGAAATCAGAACCATGAGGTTGAACTTGCAGCAGGCATATTTTATTGCTTTTCATGTTGTCTTCTGTCATTATAGGACTTGGGACTCTCTAGAGTTAATAGCAATAATAATGAAAAGGGCAGAGAATGACAGCCCCAGGACACTGTCACCAACCGCTCTCTGAACTGATACCTGCACATTTAAATTTCCATCTTCAGTTCTTATGCATTGCTTTGGTCCATGTCTGCAGTTGTTACAGAAGCATCTTTGTGATTTCCTGAAACTATAAAAATCTTTGCTTTGATCAGCAGCTGTTGATCAAGTGGCAGGACCACCTCTAACCTCACATCACATGAATGCAGGAGGAATCCTCACTGGAGCTCTAAACTGCCAAATCAATTTCTGCTTTAAAATCTAAACCTGAATCATGGGTATTTGATGTTGCTGTTAGAATTTTTAATTTTTTTTCTAAAGCCCTCATGGATTCTCTGAGAAAATTACTCAGGATACAAGTGCAATTTATTATCTGCAGTGTATTAAGTCTTATGGTTCTCACTCATTTGATTAAAAAGAAAGATACCTCACTAATAATGTGTTCGTTCATTTCTAAGCATTCTGTGGCATGAGGTGAAAATTTCCCATGTCACTGAGCAGTTTTTACTCAGCCCAGTGAAAGAGAACCCATGGAAACATACTCAGTGATATGACTATTGTCTGGAAATTTGACTGAATTTTTGGAATCTGTTAAGCAAGTTCAAAATGATCACTTCCAAAATAGAAATATTAACAAAAAGGGACTTGTTCTTCCCATTGCCATCTATTAGAGCATCAGTAGAAGCACATGCAGAAAGTCAGAGCTGCAGCCCTGTGACATTTTCGCATATACTCTTATTCTTCAGCCTTTGAAGTACCAAGATGTGCCGTAAAAATATCCTGTGAGACACATGTCAAGATTCTGACATTTTAAAAATTTTATAACAAATAATTATAGATTTCTCAAACTGATTTTATTATGGTGTGAAAAAGACTTCTTGGATCTTACACAGTTACAATCAGAAATTAAAATGTCCTTTCATTTAATCATGTACTTGAGGAAACTACAATAGTTACATATGAATGTACAGAATATATATTGAACATTAAGCTAGGGTTATGAGAATCATAAAAATTTTGAATTCAATAACAAGTAGCAACATTTAGAGGACATATTATCTTGCAAAATTACATCAAAAATTTTTTTCCACTTCTGAAAAATACATATCATAATAATATGTTTCTTTTTTTTTGTTACTGGAGTTTGAACTCACGACCTCATGCTTGCCAAGCAGGGAATTGTGCCTCTGAGCTACACCCCCGGCCCATAATACATGTTTCTTAAGATTTCTGTGATTTTTAAATGAATTAATGCATGTATACTACTTATGATAATTATTGTGCATACCCATAGGCATGCTTAGAACTCTCCTTAGGATAATTTTTAGTTCACAAGAAAACAGTGTCTTTAATTATGGATATTAATGACATATGAAAAAGCTCATAGCAAAAGTAAGATTTTTAAGGTAAAATCAAGTATCAAGTATAGGTTTTTTGGCACACTGAAGAGGAAGAAAAATCTACTTTCTCCTCCCATCCTACATGAGTTTAGGTAAGATCTGTAAGTCTCCTATGTGACTATGTAAAAAAAAAAAAAAAACGTATGATAAGCCATTGTATCATTGGAAAAGTTTTAAAGTAAAAGGTCAAATACGTGCCCCATACAAATGGAATGTTTTCATTTCTAAGAAGTTAGTTACAAACGAGACTGTTGTGGCCTTTGGAGACAAAAGTGTGTCTGCACACTTACTGGGATTCAGTGGATGATTGGCCTCCTTAAAACAGATTGAAACTGTACCTATCTTCTGCAAGTCAGGCTTGTGGGCTGATTTCATAATTAAATGCCACATTCTCATTCCCTGTGCTCCCCATGCGTTTTTCCTCAGGCAGCGAATATGAATGTTGAAGAATTTGAAAGTCTAGGATTCAGTGGGTAAAAAGTTGGTAAAAGAAATGCATTGCATGTAGTGCCAAAACAAATCTAAGAGTATTTGCAGCTTTTGAAACTGTAAACTTAGCAAGACACACAGCTCCCTGCTAGATCCCTCAAATGTCACAAAAATTTGTGAAAGATAGAGGCAACATATTTTGCTCCCATTGTCTTAGGATTGTTGACATTTTTTAGAATGATAGAATTCTTCAAGCAGCTATTTAAATCTCAAACCAGGTATTTAGTTTCATTCTCTCATTGTAATAGTGAGGAAATTGAAACTCTAAGAAGACAGTAAATCACTAAACATCTGCTAAATTAAAAAGTGTGATATTATTAAGAGGTAAAAATCTCTATGCATTCCTAAGTAAATGCATTGTATTTCTAAAGTATACTTCTTAACATTATAGGCACAATTATAAATCTTGAAAGAATATATAAATATAAAACATATCAGATATTTTGCATCTTATTTTCATTTATGTATGTACATGTGTGTATATATCTTTACATACATATTCTTTGTGCATTTAAAAAAGACACAGTCTGCACTTCTCTGGCATGTTTTTGGGGCTGGCACAGATCAATAGGTACCAGACAACATATAATTCTCTAGTTTCTAAAAGTCTTTTTGTGGAACCAGACATTTTTATCTGTATATAAGGACAAAAACTTACTCCATTTCAAATGTTCTTAATTAGCAACAGGACACAGTATTCATAAAATTCACTCATATATATACATATCAAGATCTGTGATAGATGCTATCATGTTCTGTAAGTATAAATGAACTCACACATCAGAAACAAACAAGCAAACAAAAAATGCAGCCTCATTCTGTTCTTTAATTTACATGTTTGAAGCTAAGATAAACAAGGCTGGTAAAGCATACACATCACAATTCTCTCCATCTTCATCCTTTTTATTCTTCTCTAAGCTTTCCTTCACTGACAGCTAGCAATGTTAACACTTAACATTTTAAATAAAAGTATTCAGTCATGCATAGTGGATAAAAATGAACACACAGGAGAAGGAAGTGTCCACTAGCAATGTCTGTATCTTAGGTGATTACTTAAAAATGATAAATTACATGGATAAATAATATGCCTAAAATACCTGTTTACATATAATGAAATCACAATTGTGAATTTTTTCTAGTTGTCTGTGTGAAGAAGAACTATTTAAGTAACTAAAATACCTGGCCTATTCCAAAATATCACCACTGCCATGAAGATCCTGAGAATAATCCTGGAGAATTAAAAGTCAAGCTTGTTTTGATGAAATACAAACCATAACCAAAGTGAAAAATACAAGATACATAAATAGTACACACTAAAAGAGACACATGGAAACCTGAAATAGATGGAAACCATTTTAATGGGAACAATGTGGTGGATGTGCAGTTAGAACTGGATTCAAAACTCAGCTTAGTCACTTACTAACTATACAACCTGAGAGAAACCATTAAATTCTAAGTACAGAAAAAGTAAAAAAGAGCATAGCAGCCATTTTAAATAAGACACTGAGTATATCCTTGTAATTCTGTGAGAAAGTACTTCAAGACAGAAGAATCATATTGAAAAGAAAATGTCCTTTTCATGGGGAGTTTAATATGGCCTCATGAAGTGGATGACTGAAAGAGTAATTACGTGTTCTCCAGACAGGAAACAGAAATAGCATTCACAGCAACAGGAGAACAGATAAAAGAGCAGACGAGAAGGAATGAGCATGTTATGAAAATTAGTATCAGAAGGTCAGAGCACTAGGAAACCATTTCTGGAAAACTATGAGCTCAGAATGCTATCTTTTCCTGATTTGCTGTAGTATTTGGAATCTTGTGACATAGTAATCATATTAATAGTTCATTCCTAGAGAAATTTCATGGTCAATGTGTATTTCACACACGCAACCTTCACCATGGTATAAATACTTGACACTGTGATGTTAGTGGAGCAGCCTTTAAGATAACGGTAGGTGAGGCAAGAGAATTGCTCAAGTCTGGAACTGTGTGATTGGACAGAGGAAGCCAAATTCTGGAAATATTTGTGAACTAGAAACAACAAAATTGATAATCACTTAGAATTTTGGGGATGAGAGGTAAAAGAAAAAAAGAACTCAATTTTCTCTTTCTTTCTTTCTTTCTTTCTTTCTTTCTTTCTTTCTTTCTTTCTTTCTTCTTTCTTTCTCTTTCCCCTTCTTTATAGCACTGGAATTGAATGCAGAGCCTTCACTACAAGCTGAATTCCCGGCCCATGTTATTTTACTTTTATTTTATTTTGTCTTATCTTTTAATTTTATGACATCACACTAAGTCACTAAGTTGCCCAGCCTGGGCTAGAATTTGTGAACCTCCTTCTTCAGTCATCCATATGCCACAATTATAGGCATGAATCACCACGCCTGACTAAGTAACATCATTTTAACTTGGGATACAGAATAAATTATAGTTTTTGTTTTGTTTTGTTTTGAGAAGTAAAACTATGCTTCGGGCATATGGAAAATGATCAAATTTGTGTTCAAGTTTCTACTGATTGATTATACTCACTAGATAGAGTCCTCACAAAGAGCTGGAGGTATAATGTAAGTTTAAGAGTATAGTCAGTATTGGGAACAAAGTTTTAAAAGCCATCAATCATAAATAGTAGCTGAAGGTATGAAAGCTGGACTCTCCCAGGAAGACTGCGTAGAGCAAAAATTTAAGAATTGGGAATTCAAGTTGATACAATCTTTGAAGACTGAAGAGACAGGCAAAGGAGGGGGAAATCTAATTGTGGTTACTTAGTAGGAATAATCTAAGAGGTATGAAGATTTCAGGAGCTTAAAAATGTGCTGAGACATATTTCTGGAGACAGTGTTCCATGGAACAAGACAGTGGAGATCAAGTCATTTGAGAGGAAAATAACTAGAAAGGTATTGTAGGAGACACAAGGCTCATTAGACTATAAATGTATAGTTTTATTTTAAATCAGCTTAAGCTGTTCTATATGTTCCACGTAGAGTCATACAACACTTTATCTCAGGAAAACAGGGTACTAAGCTTTATACACCAAGCTCTCAGTCAAATATTTTAGAAGCCCTCTAAATACCTTCATCTGCAGCATCCTTCTCAAATAGGACAGGTAACAAATTACTGTAGTCTACCTAAATTATATGCACTGTTTCGTTTTTTGAAAGATACGATTCCTAGCCATTAGTTTTTAAGATGTTTCTGCTATTTCTTAGCAATAGTGTTGGAATATTTAGCATTTCAGTGATGTAAATGAAAAATAACAAAGTGTTTGCTCATAACATTAGCAACTTTCATAAGTTCTTATTTTTGTGAAGGACTCAATTATTAGCACTTGAATTTTTCATGAAAATGTACTTGTCATTGCGAAAGAATAGAAATTTAAGACTCAAAAATAATAGTAGTAAGTATTCCTGATATTTGTGCATAAAGGAAATGAGAAATTGTCTCTTGAAAAACAGTAGTCAAACTATGAGGGCCACGATGTAAGAAAAACCTAACGTTTCTCTGTACTTAATATTAAATGGCTGAATGTATTATCTCTTCATGTGTATATTCACGGCTGTATTATTATTGGAAATGTATTTGAAATAATTCCATGCAGCATCGTTCTAAAATCCAAATTGCTTAAATCATATTTCATGTTAAAGATATTTGTTTCCATGCACAAATGGGATCAGAATATAGAAATTCAACTACCCAGGGTATATATTGAGGGTATCTACCTGTATATAAAGCATTTTTATTTCATGGCTATGATTTCTCTTTATTAAAGAACAATGTGATAATTCAAAAACCACAGTTATTTTTAACGCGTACTCACAAAACACTCTCAGCTTCTCTGTTGCTTCTGGGGAAGCACCATCAGGGTGCACTGCAGAGACACCTCTGCTGGTTTGTTTGTGATTTGGCTGAAGCTTTGAGGTTTTGACTTTGATCTCTCCCCTCACACACTGAGATTTTTCCCCTGACTTCACCAGACCAGACGGAATTTCTACCTTGATCTCCCCGGTCATCTTAAACATCCCCCTGACACGGGCATCACTCAGTGCTAAAAGTTGTGCTCTTAACCTTGGTGTGTTTACTCTTCCTTTTCTATGTTGTCCTTTGCTCACAGAGTCTCAAAAGTGGCTCCTTTAAACTTCCCAACCGAGGAATTGTCACTCAGTCATTTAGTTCAGAGGTCTCCTGCTTTGACTAAAGTGTTGAGGTTCCATTTTTGTTTTTTTCAAGGCTTTAAACTTCTTTTTACCCAGGAAACTAGACTTTCTTTTTGATTTTTCAAAGAATTTGTAATGTCAGTTGACCACAGGGTGAACGCTAAAGTGCCTTCAAATTTTTGCAGATGTTTCACTCAGCTCTTCAGCCTGTCCTTCAAGATATTCTAGACCTCAGTACAGTTTTTTTTTAACCATTTAGCACACTGCTGTCAAACTTGATATTAAAAATCAATCTGTCACCCGTCATTTGTTTCTCCATATATCATTAATATAACATGCCACCTCAATGAGAGAAATTTTTAATTGAGTTCTAGTTTTCACAAGATGAAAGAAAGTAGTAGTTCATTTGACATAAAACATAAGCTAATAAGCTATCAGGACTATTTGCAGAGAAGGCTCTCACAAAGTCTATCAGCCTCTAAATAATTTTCATGTTGTCATCTATCATAAAGAAACAGGGCTCATACAGTAGAAAGATAAATCCATACTTGTATTGGTCTTTCAGATAACATGATAAGCACTTAGAGAGAGCATATAACTTTCATAGATAATATTACAGCTTTCATAGATATTATCTGTCAATCAGATCCTCATTTTTGGGGAGAAGTACATCCTCTTGTTCCAAAAAAAGAATGAATTAGATGTTAGCATTTTCATTGAAATTTAAGGCAATTCTGATCAGAGAATTAGTTTTCCAAAAGACCCCAAAGGAAAGTGACAAGATCTTGAATTCTGTTCCAGACCTTCTGTGCCTTATTTACTTTCCTCACTAACCATAGCTGGCCCAGATACAATTCCACCATTTCTGAATATCTACCATCGTCCAAGTTCTTCTTAGACATAGCTTTATTTTCACAAAACAATTATCAGCAAAAGTGTGTTTAGTACTACAGATAAAGTATTTTAATATTTATTACAGATCAAATTTGTACTTAAATATTTTAAATGTAACTCAAAAATGTATTGAGATAGGTTTTATCCTAACCAAAATAAAGGTCTGTATCCAAAAAGTAGTATCAAAACACAATAGTATAAATGTCAATATTAATATTCTTAAATTGTTCCTCCAGCACTACAGTTAGAATTATTAATACTAGCACTTTTGTAACATTTTTCTGCCTTCTGAGCATATTTTTAGGCCAATTTTTTATTAGTAACAGAATTTTCATTTAGATCTCTGCATATTCCTACAGTTGGTGAGGATTTCTCTGGCATGAAAGCCCATTTTCAGAATCACCCATCACTATGGTTCCAAAGAGAAAGTACCAATTTCTAAATTTAAAATATCTGGACAAGTAATCATGACCTCTAATGGACTAAACATAGATTTCTACCACTAATGTCTAACATATTACATTCAATCATTCATTTATTTGTTTTCTGAAAATACTTGCTTTACCAAAATCAACCCCTGGAAATTTCTTCTTACATATTTTAGTTGTTTCTTTCAAAGATCTATTACACGAATTAACCAGAAGGGCTGCAATATGAAATTTTAGGTGTACTGTTTTCAGAGTGATAAAGAGGAAATATTACGAATGAGAAATCCACCGGCAAAATTCTACATCTGAAATTGGCTTTAATTTATACTTCATCAACTGATTTTTCACATTTTGATGGGGTAATGTTAGCATAAATAGGGTAAAAGAGGCTGAGTTAGATCTCCTTTGGGGTTTGACTATAGCCCTTGTTCTGTAGACTCACAATGATTTGTCTAAAGTTATCTAGTTTCCTTAACACCAAGTTGTGGCCTAATTATCACTTACAAGAAATAATTTTAACTTACATGACGGTTTTTTCCGCCTACTATCCCAACAATCTGTTTTTATTATTATTTACATTTATTATTAAATTGCATATTGTTATCATAAATATGTGCATATATATTACAAAACAATCTACAATATCTACTGTTGCTTAGAACTAAGGAATATGGAGATTCCATGAATATCTTCTCAAGTACTCTCTACTTCCTTGTGCATTCACTTTAGACCAGTTGTTAACAGTTGCTTTGCAAACAATTAGCTCTACACAGGCTGCTAGGTAAACCCCACTGCCACAACTATTCAGATGCTGAACATCAAGTGAGTCTCTCTTTTCTTTTTGTCCCTTTCTTAGATAGAAGCATATATTTATTAGCACAAATACACAAAAGCAAATCTTACTGTGTTCTGCATTTTAATCTGTTAAGAGCCAAGTTAAGTGACAAAATTTGTAAGCTTGAAACAATGCCACTTAATGATTTTTACTCTGATTTATATATTTAAAAAGGAAACTTTTTAGGGTACTATAACATTTAGAAAAATTCAGAACCTTTCATTTCAAGTAAAACAGTTCAGAGGAGGCTGCAACCAGAGAATGATGAAATGTTATACAACTACAGTTACCAGTTAGTTATATAGACAACAATATTGTTTAGGAGTATGGGAATTACTTGAGGTTTAGGAGTGAATACTTTAAAGAGGAGATGAAATTCTAGTTGTTTAGAAGGGAGCTTTGAAATATTTTTTTTTAAATCTAAGTTGTTATTTTAAATCTAATCTCTGTCAATTCATAGCTTGTGCTTCAGGAAAGAAGCTGTCCAAGGCTTAGCCTCTTAATCATTAAAATAAACCATTGTTTCAGAGATTCATTTGAGGAAACCATGCAAAATCAGCAAGCAGCACACTTTAAGGATGAATGGTAGACCATCAATAATCCTGTATGAGGAGAGATGAAATTTTCAAGTAAAAGATTTTCACACAAAGAGATGAGATAGTAAAATAATAGAAAAGAAACAAAGCAAAATATATTCACAATCTATTAAATAGGTTAGCTTGATTGCAATGGGGACAAATATAAAGAAAAATAAGGGGTCATGAACTCAACACTGGAAAACACCTGAATTTGAATTTTGGGCAATAGAGTGATAAAAAAAATTTTTTTGAAATGAAACTGCATTCTTAAAGCTCAGTTCTGCAAAACAAGCAATTATTTTTAAGGTTTAAAAAAATTAAAGCCATAAATACTTTTTGACTATATTTATTTAATCTCCAACTTCAGTTATACTTTTCAGTTGTCTGATGAAGAGATAATGCAGAATTGCCTGAGTACCAATTTATCATTCAGCTAAGCAAATTAAGATCACTATACTAAAGAAACAGTCTATCATTACATAGAAATTTGTTGCCAAATTTCAAGAGATTTTCATAGAGATCTGCATATATTTATATACATATACATATGTATCTGCATTGACAATACAATGATCAGACTAGATGAACATCCTGCCCCCAAAACTTTGAAAGTCAAACAAAAAACTATTTTTAAAAGCATTTTAAAGCTTTGGTCCACAGTGAGCACTATGCTCACTGGGAAGTCCAGCAAAGATGGTAAGTAAACTTTGCAAACCGTACAGAGAGAAGCAGTGTTGCCAAGACACACAAGAAGTCAGCAGCATTTCTTATCTGCCAAGTGTTTTGTTTTTTTTTCCTGAAAGTAACTGCTTTGATGTAGGAGTTTTGTTTGTTCGGTGTGCACACATTCAGGAAGGATGAGGAAACAGGGTGACAACCATGGGTGCCCTTTAGAGCACTCTGCCCGTGGCATTGCTGGTCCTGCTGAGATGATTTTATAGCTAAATATCACACATGACTGGCGATGCCCATGGTGAACCTTGGAAGAGGTCAAGTCTTTGGTGCTGTCACGTTCTTAGTTACTTTGCAAAATCTCTAATGAAGAAAGTGAGAAAGCAGTGTTAATATTTAATAAGCCCACTGGTCGATTGCCTTCTAAAATGTTCATCTCTTTGACTTGTAGAAAATGAAATTCATTAGGATTTTTCTGCTACCTTACAGTCCCTGGTTAACACTTACCCTTTTGGGAAAAAAATGCAGATGTTCTTTCCATGAATCTCTGCCAACCATACTCTTCTGCGCTGTTTTCCATATTCATTTCTCAGAAGAGTGAATATAAATCTCATTTTGCAAGGAAAATATTATCAGTTCTTTGTAATATAAAGTCTAATTCATGAAATGGTGCTTTTCTGATCCATAGAAATAATGAGTAGATTGATTTAATATATGGAAGGTAGTACTACATTTAGTTTCAAGCTATGTAGATCAGAATTATTAGGCATATTTTTATCTTTTAGTTTCATTTCAAATATTTTACCTGAAAAAGAAAAAAAAACTAGAGCTCTGGAGAAAAAGGAACTACTAGGAAAACTTCTGTTTGTGCAAAATTTTTATTTTAAGATTTCATTATTTAAAAGACATCTAATAGGAAAAATGGTAATGGGCAATTCTTATAAAATCTAGTAGTAAAGATAAATAAAAATTCTAATGGATAAAACAATTATTAGTATAACACTAAGATTTTCTATTACACATGTATTTCATATTATGTACATGGGTAATATATGTATATACTTATGGCTGGGGAGCTAGCTCAGCCACACAGCACCTGCCTAACAAGTATAAGGTCATCAGTTCAATTCCCAGTACAAAATAATAATAATAATAATAATAATGCACACGCACACACACACACACATATATACGCATTTAATTCATATTACATTTATGAGTATGTCTCACATTGAAATTGTCTGTAATGCAGAATAAAAGTGGTTAAATGTATGATAATGTAATAAGTACAAGAAATTTGTTAGCATTTAATATGTGTTATCTCATTTAAGTATCATAACAAAGAAATTAGATACACACTGCATAGTAATATTACTAATATTTTACCAATGAGACATTCCAGGGAGAGATTATGTGAGAAATTTACCCAAAGACCCACAGTTAAAAAAAAAAATCCATACCCTAAAAGGAATCTAAACCAAAGCATTGTGGGTCCGGAACCTAATAGAAAAATTTCTGTGTACATCACTAGAAGGGCAAGAAAGAGTCAGGTAAATTTGACATCTGAAAATCTACCTATTTTCAGAAAAGGTAAAGAAAAGTATCCAAAAGGAACAGCTAAGAAGCAAAAGAATTGTTCTTGGATCTGTTAAAATGAAGAACCTCCTACCAGCCAGACCTCATTCTCGTTTGTTCAACTGAAGGATGCAATTAAGGAAGCTAAATTCAGAGATTGGCTAGATTATCTCTTTGTTTCCTGTCTAAAACAATCCCAGCCATATTGAATTATAAAACGCAACATTTTGCTCCCCATCCTTTCTTGATAGTGGAGTTTTCTTGTTTATTAAGCGTTCAAGAACCAAAACTAAAGTATTCAAGAACCAAAGCTTTGCTAAGGAAAAGCTAACACACAGCAAGGACTGGCTATATACTTTGCAGGGTGCAGTACAGAATGAAAATGCTAGACTCATTCATAAATTAGGAAGACTTTCATTTGGGTGGTGTGGAGGCCCACTGCTATAATACAGTACACAGGAAGACTGAGTGAGAAGGTTTGCAAGTTCAAATCCTGCCTGGGCAGTTCAGTAAGATTCTGTCTTAAAATTTAAAAAAATTTAAAAAAAATTTAAGTGTGAAATGCAGTTTAGTGATACAATACCCTTAATTTTGGTCCTTAGTATGGAAATAAAAGAGCTACAAAATATTATATAAGAACATTAAACAAAGCTTAGAGCCATGTAACTGCCTGGTTTATGTAGCTAAGAAGACTGAATACTCACAACCAAATTCTGAGAACTATTTTGAAAACTTTTCAAAGGGAAAAGTTTCTGAGTTGTATCTCATGGGTCTTTGGTCAGACATGAATATTGGTTACATACAAACTCAGGTTGCTTTCCTCATTTGAAAAAGATTTAAGTGACATTCAATTATAACTTCCTTGCTTTCTTCAGGACACTGAAAGAAAATTATTCTATGCTTTCTGAGAGAAGTAATTACAAATTCTGTACAATCCTTAAAAAGAGTAACTTGGGGGAAAGTATATTGATGTTATTTTCTCCATTTCTATCATTGTTTTATTCTGAGAAAGAAATACATAGAACGTTGGGTAGCTTTCTAAGAACAATTAAAAACCAACCTATAATTTGGGCCAGGGATTTAGCTCAGTGGCATAAGTGCCTGCCTGGCAAGCATGAGGTCCTGAGTTCGATCCCCGGTACTACCAAAAAAAAAAAAAAGCAAAAACAACCTATAATTTATTCCATCTTCTATATAAGTGTAAGATTATCATATTATAATTTCAGAGAATATTCTAAATCTTTAGTTTATTTTCTACATGGGGACAAGAAATTAGAGAATAAAGATGAAGTTAACAATATCAAGTTTATTTTCCCTATACCTCATCTAAAGCTTTATCTGTCTCAAATTCTACTGTCTCATCAGCAGGATGAAAACAGCCAGGTAATCCTGATGGGGGAAACTAGTGAATAGATTAGAAAGCAAAAGTTATCTACCACCCACACAGCGCTAGAATAATGCTCAATATGGAGAGATATCTTGATTTTTTGATAATAATATGAAATTTGTCAAATATAAGTTCATGAAAAGATGGTCAAAATACACAAATGAGACTAACAGGAAGCAGAAGTGGATTCCTGCAGACCGCTGTCACCCTCCTTTGCTGAACCTTTGTCTAGCAACTGCTAAGCTCTCATCTCTTGCATGCGTCAGTTTGCCCACAGGGCCGTGCGTACTGTGCGTGCGCACCTCAAAGAAGCGTCACCCTCACCCAGGGCTGAGCTATCTGGAAATACTGTGTAAGATATTAGTCATATCTAATAACCACTTCCTGAGCCTCAGCAACACTCGTCAAATTCCTGACCATGTGACAGAAGCAAGAAGGCAAGGAGAGAATATTGGAAAAAGAGTAAGACTTAACTCATAGGTATATGAAGTGCCAAGAAATATAATGGCAAAAAATACTATCTTTCATCTTGGCCATTATTTGAAGGTGAAATATCAAACCACTGGAGTCATGTTTAAATTATGATATCAAAATAATAAGTTTTGTGTGGAAACAGGTACCTTGTTGTTTCTGTTCCTCCTTGAACTGTGTTCCTGAGTTTAATTTGTAAGATTTATACATTCCTCCTACCTTAACCTTCCCCGTTCCTCATGAATAATTTTTTGGTAAAATCCTGTGTTTTCTGATTATATAGAGGTTTAACTTCGTCATGTCTTTTGTTGAATGTTGAATATTTAAATACAGCTTTCATTTCAACTGCAAGATTTCCTTGTAGCTAGAGTTTTTGATTTTGAAAAGAATAAATCTCTTCCCAAATGGCTCATATTTATCTTTAGAAGCAATTTATAAGGAAAATAAATCTGTCATATTCAGGCCACCCAGACATAAGTGGTAAAAGCATCCTAATATCTGATAAACTCTGTGAAATAAGAAACAATGCTGCTTTTGTTATTGTCATATAATGGTCTTAGATGACGATGTCAATTTTGACATTAGCTGATCTCTATATCTTTGGAAAAGAAAAACCTGAGCTGAGGTAGATTCGCAGACATACTGTTTTCTAATGACTGTAACACAGTTTTTGCTGACATTTTATAATTTTTCCAGTGATTAAACTTGTCTGCTTAAATTAGGTGTATCTGCACTACTGCACCACTGTCTTACAGGCATTTGAGGGTACTCCAAAGCATACTCGGGCTGTGAGATATTATTATTTGAGCTCATTTCATTAACATAACCAAATGCAGTCCATAGTAGCACCGACATAAGACTGGAATAAATGAACATTCAGTTATTTTTCAGGGATCAGTTATTGCACATGAATGCTGACAGGACTTGTGTTTGTGTGTATATTTCACTTTCTCGCAAAGGCTTTATATATTACTCACAGTTTGTATATGTGCTTAGAAAAATTAATTATATAAAACAATAATAAGAACTTTTTTTCTTGTGAACTTAGCCTTGTGTTCTATGAGATATTTTCAATGCTATAAATAAATCATATCCATTTAATTTGATCAATTATTTTGATAATATCTGGGTCACAATCAGTTCTTTCTGACTATTATATTAATGTTACGTGAGTCAGGTAGCATTTTTACACCATGAGTGGCCTTTTGGACAATATAACATTTTTCTATTATCATATAAGTTTAAAGGGAATTTTTCACTACTTAAGGTAAAAATTACAAGCAATTTCAGAACTCTTTCCTGCTGAAGGATAATGGGATACTTCTGACAAGGGGCACGTTCTCCCAGGGAGGGTCAGAGTTCACTTTCTGAACTCATCCGTCATATTTGGTCTGGCAGGGGCTGAATAGCTGCAAAGGGTGCATATGAACAGGGGTGCCCTCACTGACCTCCTAAATCACTTTCACACAGAGCTCACTAAACCCACACTGCCACTCACAAACACCACACGTATACAATAGACATTTTTGAAAGGGTACTTGTCATTAGGAAAAGCAAGTTTTGAGGTTATTTAGATTCCATGGGAGTTCATATATTGGAAATTTTCGCTGTGTTTATTTTAAATATTAAACAGCAAAACATTATTTTATAGCATGATTATAGCTACAGGTATTTGTATATGTAACAAGTTTTAGAGCTATGAGGGATCCAAAAGTGTTTATTGATGAAGTTTTGAGAAATTTACAGTCTCATGGTACAAGTTAACTAAACCAGGAATTTAATGGTCATTTAAAGTGTTTCCAATTTCTGGGCTCAACACATTTCTTGTATCTTTTTCTGGTGATAAGGAATATTTTTAAAAGGTAACTTTGCCTTTGAAGTATCTTTATATCATCTCTTAAACTGTTTTGCTTAGTAAAATATATCGTAAACTTTCTTTCCAGTTTTTCATTCCTTCATTAAAATGTGGGTTCCATTATGTTAGAGACCAGCCTGTCTCTTCACTTTATGTCAAATGAGTGTCACATTCAACTTCTGTTAATTACTTTCTAAGTTAATTCATTAAACAGCTACCTGAGCTTGAATGAAAATATTTGCTTATCTACAAAACAATATTCCCCACTTAGAAGTACTGAATACACTTTCCAGGCTAGAATATTCCACATTTTATCTACATATGAAATGGTTTAAACTGTGTAACATATAATGACTAAGAAAAGCAACTGGGGGGAGGGAATGGCTTTTTGAGGTTTATGAAATTAAGCCTATTTGTGGTCCATATTTCTTCTGAGAGAAAGACAAGATAAGCTTTCTATGGATAGGTACTGACTTACATTCATTCCATAGCCATAGCATCGGGGCATTGCAGGATTTTAACATATTTTCCTAAAATTAATTTTACCCATTAAAATGCTTTATTTCTCACCAACATTTAGTTTCAGAAAATCATCCTTAAAAGATGATAAATGGGGAAGATTTGAGTATGGACGATATCTTTAAATATGAATCCTTGAAAATACTGACAAGAAATTTCAAATAAAGTACCATCACCACAGCTTAACAAACTCTAAATCTGAGTATAAAGAAACTTTGATTATATAGGCTTTTTTTTGAATGTCTCTTCTTTGAACAGTTACCAATCTAAAGAAAGTTCCATTAAATAAGTGTTGCAAAACATACTAAAATTTCAAAATGCTGTCAGTGCTTCTAGAGGGATAAATGTAACAATAATGGTGGCTGAATATTAAATACAATTTTCTGACTTAACAAAACTATAACCTTTATCAAAAATATTTAATTGTGTAAGAAGTGAGAAAAATAAAAAATTAACAGAGGGAATTGGCTTTTAAAACTCGTTAATGTACACTTTTATGTTGACTTAAAACAATTGTCTTAAAATTGTGTATTAACTTTCTTGTTTAATATTCATGCTTAACTGTCTACAACTTCAATTATTCTTTAAAATTCCCCACTTAAAATCAGGGGAATGATAAAAGGAATAAGTTAAGAAAAAATAAGTTCAATAGTTTTACTAAAACCTGCAATCTCCTTGTTAGTAAATTTCTAGAATAATTTCAAGCATCAGCCTGTTCTAGGCAAAAATCAACATTTGCAAATATTTTTACTGAAATTTCTTCCCTCTTGGACACCTGCAAAGTGAATAGATATTTGTGCAACTATGTATGTGCATCCAAGCACGCATGCATCTTACCTTTGCAGACAAGCCTCTGCTAAAACATCTTGGTTTCAGACTTGAGTTGAGCGGGTGGGGCCAGGTCTCATTCAGCTGTAAGGTTATAGCACCCCCTAGCCCTGCCTAGCGGAGTAGCAATCAATTCTAAGAGGAAGTGTGTTCTTTGCAGCTTTAAAAATCACACAGAAAGCTTGTAGTTTTCTTAAAGTATTCTCCCTTGGACCAAGTATTTTATTTTATTTGGTAGCGACTGTTGTATTTACTATAGCTTAATCTTATCTGACTGTGAATAGTACCAATTACTGTTACACTATAGAAAACTGATTTATCCTAAAAATCACATTGAGTATAAACGTATCAAACAGATTTCACCAGTTCTCTCAAGTTTTCTCCTCAACTCATCAAAAAGCCAAAAACTTGAAGCACAAGCAGAAATAAAGGAAACGTCCGTGGTGATGGTGATTAGCAAGTCTTATGCAAACAGACAACTGCTCTCCGGGGGGGAAAAAGGTACCTCATTGAAAAATATATCTGAATATGACACAGATAGCCACCCTCAAGGTAAGATATTCACCATTATTCTTTTATTCATATCTCGTACATTAAAGAAAGAGTTGAAAGTTGCGGATTCAGATATATTTATAATAAATTTGAACCGTTTTGCTTGTCTTATCGCCAAATCTTCAAGTTTCCCTTATTAAGCTGCACTGTCTATTTTGAGCGCATTGTAACAGCGCTGCTGGCAAAGCACCTGTCAGTACGAATTCGGCAATGCAGACCTTAAAGACTTTGAGGGAATGTAAATGGGATACCAATTTGCCAATGCAGCACTCAAGTCTATCGTGTCTATGGGGCTTACAGGTTTCCGATTATTCTGATGTTTTCTACAGAGTTCAGGAAACAAACTACTGTAAAACTTGGAAGAAAAATAGAGGTAAGTTTTCTCACCTTGCCTGGACCATTTTATGATTTATTGCTTTCTTCACTCCACGAATGCTTGAGAGTCATCATTCTTCATTTTGAGATACCGTAAAGCTAGATACTATAAATCACTTGGTCAATGTGCATTAAATCTAATTTAGTCTGACCACTGCCAGTATTCAAAGACCAGCAAATTGATTGTGTTACTAAAAGGTGATTGCATTGATACTGCCATTTAATGAACTCCATGCCTGTACACTGCTCCTAATGTGCACTATTTTAGATCACTTAGTCAACTCCACTCTAATTGAATTTATCATTTGAAACCTTGATTTGTTGCTAATGGCCCCAAAACAGTAAGAGTCTTTCCAGAGCTGTCCTATCTACAAAATACCATATACTGATATTTTCCTGCAACAAACACTTGTCTTTCTTGTCTTTTTGTAAGGGTCAGTTGTCAGTTATTGAGGTGCAATTATAAGAAAACTTGCATTTAGGAAAAGATATTATTGACCTCCTCAAACTGACTGGCAACTTCAAAATTTGAAAGTGGAGCTCAGGCAGGCTTAATGGGATCTATGCAAATTTCTGCAAGTACAGGCCTGAAACTGTCATATGGCTGTTGTTATTTTAAGATACGCATGATCTCCTCTTTCTGTTCTACCCCCTTTTATTTTCACTAAATGGAAGCAGCATGTTTGCAAGACTAGTCTGGCTTGAGAGAAATGACAATAGCATTTGCTAGGTTTCACCATGAAGAATCATTACTGGTGCCAGTTGGTTTCGTAAAGCAACACTAGGGGAAAAAAAATGAAACTGATGTAAGGTGACATTTAAACAGGAAAAAAGGAGAGAAAAGCTATGATTTCTGTAGGTTTACAAAATCAAGGCAGCATTGTAGAAATTAGAAACAAGCAGAGAATAGTAACTGATTATGCTTTAAATTTTTTTAATGAAAGAGGAACCTAATTTAGTGTTGCATTGTAGTTCAAAAATAGCTCCGCATAATTCATAAGGTGCTGTATTGGAGGAGCAC
Organism: Hydrochoerus hydrochaeris; assembly: GCA_004027455.1. Lineage (NCBI taxonomy): Eukaryota > Metazoa > Chordata > Mammalia > Rodentia > Hydrochaeridae > Hydrochoerus > Hydrochoerus hydrochaeris. The sequence goes on from PVLA01000777.1 coordinate 218,987, forward strand.
TGAAGTCCCTCATTATGATAATGCCTGTTGATAACTTTTATTGAACATAAGCATCCCCATGATTAAATCTCTTAATAGGCAGTTCTCTTCAGCAGTAGCTGCCATAATTTCAAAGCTATGCTGTGCACATTTCTGTACAGAAACAAGATGATGATATTTCTCAATGCTTGCCAAAAATTCAATTGGAGAATAAATGTATGGGAAAATAATCTAATTTACAATATGAATTTCCAACTGCGAAATTACCATCTATAAAAAGTTTTGAGGGAGAAAAATAAGAGATTTGTCATGATCCATTATATTGCGATAACCTAGGTGAAAGAGAAAAATCAAACATATTTTTTGAAATGATCCAGTTATCCAAATCTCCTTTCTTTTACATGTGTAGATGCTGTTATGTTCCCCTTTACAAGGAAAAATAGCTAATTATGCCTTTTACCTCTATCATCTCCACTCATTTGTTCCACGCAATTGGCAAATTCTAAGTAGTGGAAACTTAACTATGACAGGGAATATGTCAAACCTGTGAAGGGTTTCCCTAAAAATATATCAAACTGACATCCTGATTCTTCCCTGTAAAATATAACTTTGCCCAGAATTGTGAAGGGCCTGAAATTTTTCCCTGCTTACAAGTCAACAAGTGAGTTTGTCACAGTTTCATAGGTGCTGGCAGAAAACCCAAGATTTTTTGGTTAGGGGACATTGGATTTTATTACTTATGGCACAGAAAGTCATGTGATCTTCGTGTTCATGTCAGGTCTCTTGGTGCCGCTCCTATGGGAGGAAACAAAGGGATCCAGGTAAATACTTTGCATCTAGTGAGTTGTGAGTTTCAACAGAAGCCAGGAAACCCCAAGATTCCTTAATGAATGAACCATAATCAAACTTGCCTAATCTATGCAAGATTAGGAGAGAAATGTTATTTTATTATACAAGGTAATATATAAACTTTCCATTTGCTCTGAGAGATGCACCTTCTCTATCCTTTATATACATATTACAAACATTCACAAGAAGAAAATCTCTGACAAAGAAAACCCATTTTTCTCCTCCTGAGGAAATACAATAACACATAGAGAATTATCTCCAACTCTACTAGCTCTGAAGTCTCATAGAATGCATTTTCTGTTCTGTATCATGTTATATTATTTTATTTATACTGTTATTAACGTATCCAACCTCTCAGGTCAGCTATAAGCTAGTGGAGGAAAAAAAGAATTCCACTTTCATTCCAATTACTATTTTAGTTATTGAGTGTCATAAATGGTTTTATATTCAGTATCTAGTTAGGCACAATAATTGATAATAATTTGATTGAATAAGTATACTAATACTGAAAGATGTAAATATTATTTCAGATATTTTATCATCATAATATCTATACGTGTTTTTTTACAAACCTATGAACTTTTAAATGGTCAACAAAATGAGCCAGAATCTCTCTCTTTAGTTTGTGTTTGGTTTTATATGTTTGATGTAGAAATTATCTTCCTCTAGAAATTTTCCTGCTTAAGCACCTGAATATTACAGAATTTTGTATAAAAATTCCCCAGTAAGGAGAAAAAATAGAAATGTAAAACAGAAAGGAAAACAGAGTTAAAAGGAATTCCAACACAAAGGAATTTAAAAAAATTTTTTTAAATGCCATGCTCACTTCTAGGTAGAAAATATGGATTGTATATGGAAACAGATTTAATACTCAAAATGTTTTACTGGTAAACTGCCTAAAGTACATTGTGTTGATAAGTATACATAGCTTGGAAGTTTCATTTTATTTACTCTATTGTTACTAGGAACTCCTACAACGGATTTTTTAAATTCATTTAAAATTGATTTTTTTAATTAAGGATAAATGAACAATTATTTATAGAAAATAAATGACATGGTTTCTCTTTAAAATAATAAATCATCTTTATCAAATAAGAGGTATTTCGAAGTGAAATAAAATAAGGAGTGAATTTTATCGCTTCAAACGTATCTTCATGTTTAAGGTAAGCTATCAAATGAACAACATATCTTGCAAATAACCTGAATGTTATTTTGCATACTAAAATAAATTAAAAAGTCTGCCATATCTAAACGAAGAAAAGGCCAATTATTTCAGAGAAAAGAAACCATTTGATATGTAAATATCTGATAAATAAGGTATAGCAGCGAAGGGAATTAAAAAAGGAGTTGAGGAAGAAAAGAGCAGTTTCTAGTTGTTAAGGTAATTAACCTTTTTTTCAGGATCATTAAGAAATGTTTTTCCTGCACACTACTAATTTTCTTTCAGGTTGTAGAGGTCACTGTTTAGCAGAACAGGAGGGAGAAAAAAATGAAAGCTAGTCTTCTTCCATTCACTTCAAAAGTATACAAAAAATCTTAATAATCACTACTCATTTCTTTCTTTCTGGCATGTGTCTTCCCACCCTGGAATTCTCACTCAAGCCAGTGAGATATAACTGTAAAAGCAGTATCAATGTAAAATAGTTCTGACAGTATTTTGAATAAGTCTCAGAATGTTTAATCTAAATATTTAAGCAGTGTTCTGTTTTGCCATCCAAATGTTTAGTGTGACCCAGATGTACCAGAGAGGAAGTTTCAGACCCCCAGGGCTGATTTCTAAAGGATAGTTAGGTGAAGGTCAAAAGCTTTATTCCTGCAGGACTGTTATGAAACACAAATCCTGAAAGGTTAAAACGATGGAATAAATAGCCCAAATAGCTGTTCAAGTCCAGAATAAGTCATGTTGTCCTCCTTAATTTCATACCTGCTCTAGCTTTTCATGGGCAGAAGTTCCATTTTCACGGGCTCTTAACATCTTACATCATCTCTGACTTCGTGTGAACACAGGAAGAGACCATCACATGGATCTAGAAATGGTCAGGGCTAAGGTGGGAGTTTCTTGTAGGCTAATCTAATCCATCTAGTTGCTATGCTTTCACCCGAAAAGGAAGAGGCGTGTGATGTGATGAGTTGCTGAGGAATTCAGAGACTGAAAATCAAACCAACAGGCCATAAAGCTCAGGAGATCAGATTATAACTTTAGTTTTGACTTATGAATGAAAGACAGGTGAGACAGAGGAAAGCATAGAGACTGATGTTAGATAAGTCTGAATTTGGGTACTCCTGTACGAAAACCTATTCAATTACCTTATGTAATTAGCTTATGTCCTACAGGAAGTTCCATTGGAAAGAGATGTATGCATAATTATCCAGGACAATCTGAACAACGAACCCCTGTATGACCTCAGCAAAAACTGGCACATAGTTGCATTCTAGTGAGAGTAGACCAGGACGGGAGCCCTGAATGTTACCTCTTTATAAGATTGATTTGCATTTTGCTACGTGCTTTTTAAAATTCTTGTATGTTGTTCATTTACCTAATAATTAGTGAATATTTTTATTTATTTCTATTTCAAACTTTGGTGAGAGAAATCGAGTCTTTCCAGTGATTTTTCCTATCTGGTCTGAGCCTTCTGGTCAAGTACATGCCTATCCCTTGACTTTCAGATAGGGTGTATCCTACGTCCGCCCTCTAGTGGATAAAGTATGACATCCAGGAACTAACGGTGGACTAGTACTGTAACTGTCGCTGTCTTTAATTCACAATCTATCTTTGGGGCTAAGATGCGGGGCTCTGACATAGCTCCACTGAACCTGTGGGGCACTCAGTAACTGGTAGCAGTTTTAAACATTATGCTTAAAGAGGTAATCGTGGGTGAGTATGGTGAAAGAAGCTGCTAAACGAATTTGTTTCAAGTCATTATCTTTCTTTCAGAAGAATTTTCTGACCTTTTCCTGAAGCAACCATAAGATCCTCCTCATTCAACCGGTGCTCTTTGGATTCCTGGAAAGAAGGAGTCAAAGTCACAGAGACCAGGCAGAATCTGGACAACCAAACATTGCTGTTTGCATCAGTTTATTAGCATCGGATGACTTACCAGTTTTCCAGCTATACTTCCCCACAGCTGCCTGATTTTCTTCATCCATAAGTGCAAAAACACACAGATTTTCTGGAGTTTTTTGGGGGACTGTTTTCATTTCTGAGGCTTTTCATATCACTGTCTTCAACAAACTTTTATACATGTTATTTGTCAATTTGTGTTTGCTGTAAGAATCTCAGCCATGGAGGTAAAAGGAAAAAAGATACTTTTAAATTTTTATTGATTATATGTTATGTGATCAATAATAATTGTATGCTATAGAATACAATGGATATTTCAATATAACTGTATCATATAGAATGATCAAATCAGGCTAATTAGTATATCTATTACTTCAAATATTTGTCATTTCTTTATGGTAGAGATATTTCATTTTCCCTTTATAGTCCTTTGCTTAAAATTTTTACTAGTTCCCTGTTTTCCTCCATGTAAAACCTCAGCTTCTTAGCATATATTCTTATGTAGATTTGTGTTTAGTTTCAACATTATCTATGGCTAATTCCTTCCCTATCAACTTCAAATCTTAAGCGTGGGCTATACTGTTTTTCCTTGCTATGTATAAAACTTACTGAAATCCACACGTCATACTAACTAAAAAATGTTCAATCATGAAAATTCAGTAAAACCATTCCTGGCAGGGTAATGCTGAATCTTTATATTGTGTCGAGAACCAATGACGTGCAAACTGCAGTGTGTATGCCATCACTCTAATCTACGCAATATACCCGCCAAGGACACATTCTCATATTATTTTCTCCCTAAAGAGTCTCTGATGGGTTAGAACACTTGGCTAATTTATGATAGTTGATAAAAGACAGCCAGAATTTGACAATCCGATCTATTTAATGCTCAAACTTATTTCTTTCCCAAAGGACTCTCTCTGGTCTCCAAGTAAGGGAAAATCTACCACTTGTAGTCAAAGAAACTATGTTATACTCATGTTTTGCGATAGCATGAGATAATCCCAAATTTAGGGTTATACAAATTTGAGCATTTAAACTTTACTCCTAATCTTAGCTCTCAGAAACAGGGTGTGGACAACCTCACACAGCTTGATGTTCGCTGCAGTGTGGACCCTGAATGACTCCAAATGCCTATGTTGCAAAGCCTTGGTGTTCAGGGTGGCATGACTGGCAACTTACAAGGTGATATTTAGGACAGAAAGAGACAGTGCCCCAAGAGCATTATGGGACACTGATCCGTTATCATTTTTGTCTTTCACTTCCTGGCCATGAAGTGGGTACCCCGTGCTGCAGGCATCACGTGCTGTATCATCTCAGAAACAAGTATTAAACCAATTCATTGTGGACTAAAGCCTCTGGCATTGTGAACCAATATGAACCTTTTCTCTTTGTAAGCTGGCTGTCTCTGGGGTAGTGTTACGGTGGTGGAAGGCTGACTATCACTCTCTCTCTCTCTCTCTCTCTCTCTCTCTCTCTCTCTCTCTCTCTAGGGTACTTGTTTTCACTACTATAGTCCAGAGTCTCTTTTAATGAATGATGAAAAACTTGTTTGCTTATGTTACAGCTATGGCTACAGTGTGACAAGTGGGTCAAAGAAGCAGGAAATACACACAAACAAAATGAGGGAGATAAAAGAATTCTTTATTCTTTTGGAAATGAAAAATAAATTCTAAGATATTCCATTTTAAGATGTTTTTTAATCTTGCATATTATTTCCCACTATTGCTGCCTTTAAAAATAGACAAGCTTATCCAGTATAATTTTCAAGATGGTCAAATCACAATGTCTGTTAAAGCTTGTATTAAGGCAAGAGTGGGGCCGAAACTTGTAATCTAGGCTATTTGGGAGGCTAAGATTGCAGGATCATAAGTTCAGGCCCAGACCAGAAAATTGAGCAGTTTAGTGAGATACTGCCTTGAAACAGAAAATAAAACATGGCTGGAGGTTCTGCTCAGTGCAAAGGCTCTGGGTTCAGTCCTCAGTACTGCAGGGCTATAAAAAAGTTTATTTGGCTTGTTAATTAGTGAGAAGACAAGAAAAACATTAAAATTGATTTAAATGAATTTGCCTTTTAGAGATTTAATCTCTACTATTTGAAATTCATTCGCATTGCTATTTAAAATAGCATTTGCATTGTTATCAGTTTGCTACAATCTAGTTTTTATTCCTGTACCGTTATAAAATAGCATCCTCAAGGCAAGACAATCAGAGGTACACAATCCTCTAGGATCAGATTATCCCAAGAGAGTCTGAGAGATAATGCCCAGCATTCCACTGAGAGGAATTCCAGGTGTCTAATTTATGAGTCACTTAAAAAACCAATTGTGACCACTTCTACATCAGTATTTTTCAGCAGTTTCCTACTCTTAAAATTTATCTGTGGAGGCAGCATCTCTCGAGAGCCAGCCATGTTGGAACTTAGAGTGCTGAGCAAGAAAGCAACTTGCCCCCCTTCCTGGTAAGTGACTGTGTCATGAGGGAGCAGCAGGCAAGCCAGGAAGAGAAAAAGTCAGCGTCTCCCGTGAGCCTACCCATGCATGGGCTGAGAATCAAACATCCCATACCCCTGTTAGCAACTGGGAGCCAGAGGTCTAAGCATCTCTTGAAGGATGACCACATGCAATACAGCAAATATGGGAGATTTCCTTCTATCCTCTCTCTGACGATATTGTTTTCACTGGCAAATATTGCAAATATTGTTTTCACTGTTTTGATTTGTTCTGATTAACTGTTTTGCTCTATTCAATATTCTATTTTGGTAAGTTTTATAATTTTCTGTTTTTGGTTTGATTTTGCTATACCTGACTGAAAGGACAACTATTGTAAAGATAATGAGATATACTATGGTACCTATTACTGTTATCCCAGTATCCTGCTATGAAGTTCTATACCATTTTCACTGCATTGTCTTGATTGGCTGTATTCTGTCTTGTTTTTTTTTAGATTTTACTACCCTCAAAATTAAGAAAATCATCTGTGACTACAACTTCAATAATCTTTGCATTCTCACCCACAGTATATGCTTTGTACTCTAAAAATATGAACCCAATTAATATACTAATGGCTATTTCTCAAAGAGAACCTTATGATAGAAAACACTGCTCACCACTGGGCATGGTAACCCAAGCCTGGAATCCCAGCAAGCTGTGAGGTCAAGGCACGAGGAGCGTCAGTTTAAACCCATTCTAGGCAAAGTAAGGACTCGGCAAGACCTTGTTTCAAACTTTTTAAAAACTGACTGGGTATGCAGCTCATTGCAAAGGCCCTTTTCTCACAAACAAGCAAACAAAAAACCACAAATTTTTTTTTCTTTTGTGTCAAGTATCTCAGACCCAGCACTGACAAAACAATAGCAGTCCTGCCTGGCAAACACAAAGTCCTCATCTCAACTTCCCATACCAAAAACAAAAACAAAACAAACAAACAAACAAACAAATACAGTCAGATTGTTTTTCCCAATTTCATTCAATAAATGTTCAATAAACACCTACTATATACTTCTTAAATATGGGGAGAAATCTACCTGCAGTGACTTGGTTTGCATCTCTTCCTTGATTGCATGCTGAGTTTTCCTATCTTCTCTTAACGTCGTTACCATGGAATCACTTTTGGAGTTATAATTTTGTTCTTTTTTTTTTTATAGGGACTTTCTAGTTCTTAAGTACCAAAGGACAGTATAAGAATAATAACTACCTCCTGCTGGTTTATACCGCCATGCTGCTAACAGTCCTCTTAACGAGCTTTTGAAGTATTATAAAATGCTTCAAGAAACAGTACAAAGTGGAAAGAAGACTGAGGTTGGAGTCACAGGTCATGTACATTTAGAGGGACTTATCTGCTCTTCTGCTCTTTAGTCTTGGGACCGTTTTTTTGTGTCCACCCTGACTGTTCCTTCTCCTAATGAGGCAACAGCTGTTTTTTTTCCCTTAAAGCTGGATTCAGAGCAGAGAAAGCCCCTCTTCGTGGTTTTCCTTTCCCTTGTGTTTCCTTGTGTTTTTAGGAGAGAAAACACATTCGTACCTACTATAGACCCAGGACCCAGTCAGGCGCTTTGAATAAATGAGGCCTCACACTGGGTATGCTGCACAAAATAAAATAGAGCCCAGAAAGGCTAAGTAATTTATCCACAATCACAAGAGTGGCAGAGGTATAATTTAATTTCTGGGTTCAAGGTTTGCGCAGAAGGTACAGTGCTAACGGCCGAGTTGTGATGTGCATCAGGGACTTTAAAGAAAAACAATGACCTTTATTTGCATCAAAGCCAACCAATTGCTGTGTACTTACACAAGTTACCTACCTTTCCATTACCTCATGAATTTCCTCTAGAAATAGTAACACTCTGTATCTAGCAAGATAGGTTTCAAATTCAGTTAGATATTACCTAAAGTCTTGCAGTCACTAATGTTTTAAGTTCCAATATTATTACTTGTTGTTAATGTTGCCTATCAAAACTCACTGATAGTCAATAAGAAGAGCTAAACAATAACAAAGGTAATACACATTAACGATTTGCACAAGTCAAAACACAAAATTTATAGGGTCAATTTTGTAATTAGACTATACAAGTTTTCTACTTGCCATATTTTTAAACAGAAGGTAGAATTCACTAATCAATTCCATCAGCACCCCACTTCAGTTCTTTCTTAATTTCTGATAATTTGGAAATTATCAGGAAATGCCTCTTTGCTAGGTCTGGACCATTTATATGATCCCTTCACTAGGTAATTTCCATTTGCAAGGAAGAGACCTTCATTTCAGTGGTCACGGTACTAAAGGGAAGGAAAAAAAGGCAGGCAGGGGGGGGAGGAAAGGAGAGAGGGAGGGAAGAAGAGAGGGAGGGAAAAAGGGAGGGAGGGAAAAAGGGAGGGAGGAAGAGAATCGCTAGGCTTTATATTTCTCACTTTCAAGTTATGTGTATTTCTGACATTTCTTCTTTGTGTATACTCACAGGAAAATCCTCATGTTTCTTGCATGTCCCAACCTGTGCTGAGAGAGGAAAAGGTGTCATTTGAGTGGAATCAGGTTTCAAGGGAGTCCGGTATCAAAGTTAACTTTCTCTAGCACCCGATTTGATGATCCACATCCTGTTCCACCAAGCTGAATGGACAAACTTTAAGCTGTAAACTACCTGCCTTAGTGGTTTTCCAAGTTTGTTTGCCAAGAACACAAGTGTGATTCCCTTCCTAGCTCTAATCCCATGTTTCATCTCAGAGGTGATCATTTTTGACTGGTGTGTACTGACCCTTTTCTCCTATTTCAGGCAATTAGTAACTTCCAGCTGGACTTTTCTGATTGTCGTAAATTCATAGAAAGACAGAAAATTGACCCAAATATGTCCAAGGACAGAAACTTTGCTCCTATTATAATTTATAAATCCTTTTTATTCTGAAAAAAATCATCTCTGACAAAAGATTTAATTAATTTTCATACATTTTAATTTGAGTCAGACAAGTTCTGAGAATTCCACTATACTCTCATTCAGTGGAACCTTAATTTTAGGAGGAGCCTGGTTACCTAGTCTTGAGGGCTTTGTCTAACAATTCCTAACTAGAGTTCTTCTTCTTCTTTTTTTTTTTTTTTACTTTTTTGTAGTACAACAATGATTATCTAGCCAACCACCTTTATTATAGTATGTTCCAAAGAAAAGTGAATCTAATCATTCTGCCAAATTTCTATAAGTATTTTCTCCTGCAACAAGACTATAATAAAATTCTGACATATACACAATCCTAAATTATCTGGGAAAAAATTGACAACACTTAAAATTACTTTTTGTTTCCCTAGTTTATAAATTCTTTCTGGTCCAGGATATACAAATCATTTATTGTAAGTTTTGTTTTTAGCCTGGTACCTAGCACAGATTCTAACGTGTAAGACCTAAACATCTTTGCTGTCTAAATGAAGATCAAAGAAAAAAGCACATAAAACAGACAGAGAAGTAGGACATAAAACAATATTGAGGAAACTTAGGAAGGAAATACAGTTGACATTTCAGTATACTTTTGCGGCCATTTGTATGCAACAGGCAAGACAGTTTGGATTAGGGAGAATATACTGTATTCCAAGAATTGTTCAGCGGCACAGACAGGAAAACTGCTGCATGGTATATGCATTCTGAAGACAACCCTGACCTGAGAATTTGATTTTAATGTAAACTTAACCATCTGTGTCATCATAAGAACCTGACTCCTCACATCATCCAGTGGTTTAAGGAATTCACAGCCAGCCTGAGGGGAACAGTAAGATGTTCTCCATAAGATTTTCTGGATTAGAGCCATTTGTCAGGTGTATGACAGCATCAGTTGGCTCACGAGTTGTTTTCTAGTGACCAGTCTTAAATTGGGTGGTCATACTCAAAAAGAGGAAGAGAATCCTTGGTGATAGTATCCAAACATTTCTTCATGCAGTCTGTCTGTCCCAAGCCGTAATGCAGCAAGAGACATTAGTCAGAATAGCAAATAGAAGGAAGAGGCCTTTTTTTTTTCATTTTCAATAAAATATACTGCACCAGCAATATGGTTTTTATTAAGCTTGGGTCATTTAGATAGAAAGCAGAGGATCCAGACAACATTCAAATTTCATTTACGTTCAGTGAGAAACAGCAGACAGTTATATGATATTTTTTTCTATTTTAGCACCAGAATGAAAAAACAAGGGTCCTTTTGAAATAACAGTAGATGATCACATACATAGACTTATTTTATGCCTGGCACTGTTTGTTTATAATTTATTCATCAATTTACTTAGCTCTCGAAACCAGTCTGTGATGTGGGTTCCGTCACTGTCTCTGTTTCATAGAGGAGGTCGCTGGGAGATGGGAGGTTAAATAATGTTTCTGAAGTCCCACAGTTGGCAGAATAAGCACCCCAGCTCATAAACCATAAAATACACGCGCTTAGCATATCCTTGCCCCCCTGTTTTATTTAATGATCTTCCATGGAATCCTGATTTACTACCTCTTATAACTTTATAAGGTTCCTCTGAGTTTTATAAAAGGAGTAAACTAGTTAAAATCTGGGAATCTACTCTGTGATTTAGGTTAAGCAGAGACACTGTATTTTCCCTTCTCTGTTTAACAATAATAATAATAATAATAATAATAATAATAATAATAGTTCCTACTTGTCTGGGATTTTATAACAGAAGTAAAATGTCTAGGGCTTTCCTTCATATATGGCATATCTATACCGAGTTCTAAAGATTTCTGTTTCAATATAGATATAATTACAGATGTAGATATATGGACAGAAAAAACTTGGAGATATAGGTATCTGTTATTACTGGCAGGGCTATAATTATTTTAAAAATGAAGGAAATCCAAGTGAAGTTCAAGCTTGAGTCACACGATTCTTTGAAAAGAACTTAAGCCTAACATCCTACAGAATTTTCAGAATGCCCTAAGCATAGTATTTAGATAAATGAATTATCAGCAACATGTAACATAAATACATGAATCTGCAGTTTTACAGTGTTAAAACCTCATAGTTCCTTTCTTAATTCAAAAACTCGCGCGTGTTACAGGCGCTTCGGCACACGGCCAAATGTACTCTGCTGTAGCTCCCTAGCCCACGGCTCCTCCCCTTTTTCTGCTCTCACGATGAACATCATTTTTCTTTTCTGTCTTCCCTCCTTTCTTCCTGCCCCTTCTGAGTCTCTTCTTCCTTATATCTAGAAGTCGACTTTCTGGTTTCATCCCAACTCTGTTTTTTTAAATTTATTTCTTTATATCTTTTTTTAAGTTAATTTGATGTGGGCTCTTTTGTCGATTCTTAATAGTATTTTCTGTGCTTTTGGAGTCCTCTGCAAGAAGTCTCTGCTGGAGTCTAGGGCTTCAGACGCTTCCTGTATCTTGTCTTCTATAAGTTTCGTTTCTGGTTTTCTATCATCCATTTTGATTTGATTTGAGTGCAGAGTGAAAGAGAACAATACCAATATAAAAGGAAAAGAAAAGATAAGGAGAATAGAGAGATAGAAGCAGCGCTATGGAAGGAAATAAAGAAAATAGGGGAAAGAAGAGAATATAAATGGGAGGGGAGGGGTGGAGAAAGGAAATCGTATCCACTTGTTGATCAGCCAAACAGACTTAGTTCTTCCTAAGGAGCAATTGGTGTGGAAATACATGACAAACAAGGTTCAGTGTAACGGAGTAGAATGTAATACAGCCCTACCCTCATACACGTATAAAAAGTTGAACTCTTATCACAGGAAACCAACGGGCAATAAAAATCAAAAAAAGCAGCGCGTACGAGGAGAGAGAGAAATGAAGACTTGTCTATTTTGTTAGTTGACAGTATTCTTGTGCAGTCGTTCACTGCCTCTGTCTTTACCCACCATGTGCAGGAGTCTGGTGGGGATTCTCTCTGTTTCTCCACTGGGTTTCCCGCCACCAGCTTCTAGCAGGCACCTCTCCATCTCCTGTCCTCTCTCCATCTGTGGAATTCTGAACTCGTGTCTCAGCACACCCAGAACCCTGTGATTCTGGTGGTGACTGGGGTCCAAGATGAGGTTGTCTCAGCCACTGCAGGCTGTTTTTCTGTCCCCAGTGTCCTGGGCTCCCTCCCAGCTGCCACGCGGCTCTGTGTTCTCCGAGGTTCTCTCTAGTCTTTGCTCACCGTTGTGCCCGGGGTCAGTGGGAGCAGAAGACCTAGCCAAGATTCTCTGGCCTATGCCGTGCTTCCTCTAGTCCAGCTCTGTTTCTTTGAGACTATCACTGGCCTGTCCCTTTGGGCAGTCCTGCATGTGGCCCGTCAAGTTCTTCTCACTCTGTTCCTGGCATCTCCTCTTTGGGCCCTACGGCAATCTTCCAAGCTTCAGACTGACTTGCGGCCCCCAGAGCACCCATTTAGGTAAAGCCTCTCTCCCGCTGGTCTTGGACTCCACGCTGGGCAGTATGGCTGGGCCAAATCCCTGGTGTCCACACCCCTGGCTTCTTCCCACCAAGTTTTTCACAGAATACCATGGTCTCCAAACCTGTGTTGAGAGCACAGCTCATGAACAGGGAAGTATTCTCCTGTTATTACCTCAATATCTGGACCCTGTCCTGGCAAGAGGTCTGCAGGAATTGGCTGGCATGAGGACTGTGGTTTCTGGGGTCATTGCCCAGTTTTGGTCCTCACCCTTGAGGTTTTCCCCGAAGGTACTATGTGTTTCACACGATGCCTCAATGTCCAGACTTGCACGAGAAGTGGCACCTGGGTTGGAAAACAGTCTTGATTCACATTCCAGCTCCCCCTTTTTCGGGATCTCATCAGTTCACTGCCACTCAGCGTGTGTTCAGCAGCTGGTGTCGCTACCCCAGCCCCCATGTAGGCATGCACTGACCGTCCTTGGTGTTTTTCTTGACACTGTCTGTGAATGTTGCTTCCTCCACCCCACCATGATCACCCTACTCTGTTCATCTACCTCACCATCCACCCAGAAAATCCTCACCAATATTTCTGGTTCAAGCACATAATGTTTTCTGTAATAAATTAACAGCTGCCACAGAGGATCAAGTATTTCTCCAGTTTGCACTGTCTGTGTGTGTTTTGCATTTTCTTATTATTCACAGTAATTCTGTGAGTCTATGATGATTTTAGAGAACATTTATTATGGTTCTTAAATTTTTACTTTGCAATGTTAAAATATTTATAGTGGAGTCACTTAACTGTGGTCTTAAGTGGACTCACTTTAAGGGGAGTGTTCTCTTATTTCTGGTCCACTGTTTACCCAAATAGAATCTCTCGGTCTCAACAAGTATGCATTCGCTGAGTCCCTCAAAGCCTTTTTTAATGTCATTGTGTGGAACACTGGGATGTCTGAAACATGTCGTACCAGATCTTAAATATGTTATATTATATTAAAAATTAATTTAAAATATTTTAAGAAAACTAGGGCCACAGAAGAACTGGTTCATTACTCTCCAGAAAAAGAGAGAGAGAGACAGAGACAGAGAGATGAGAGACATTAATTCAGCTGCAACTTCAAGATTGGATGAATGTTTTCTAAAATCATGAACTCTTGCACAGTACAAAAAAACTTGAATGTGTGGATAAGGTTTGAAAATTGACTAAAAATGTTAATAATAACTTCTGCATTTCAAGGAATGGTGAGGTAGAACCCTAAATGCTGAGTACTGAAATTTCCCATGCTGCTGGGATAACACCCTTTCTAGTGTCACGCACATGACTTGACATCAAATAAAACTCCTTTAGCATCAGAGTTAAACTATAAATAATCTCTTTCTTGGTCTTCCGCAGAACAGGTTAGAAAGATTGGCTAGGTTATGAGGTGTCTTATGATCTTGGTATTTGCCTTTTGTCACAAATTATTGTGCTCAAAGGGTTCATGTAGGCAGCAAGAAAAAAAAAACTTCATTTGAATTACATTATTGGATTCAATCAGAGAACTCCATTTTATCTGCTGGGAAACGGTCACATATTGGAAAAGTTACGATTTCCATTTATACATTTTCATGACAGCTGCCAGCTGAAAATATCGACACAAGACAATAGGTCAGAATATGTAATTTTAGGCAATGACTTAAGAATTTCTAAAAACACTGATGGCTGAAATTGTTATTTGTTCATAGGTTCTTTATTGCTTTGAGACTTCTCTAAAATAATAATTCTTTATTTTTAACCTATAGATACTTATTGGTGGAGAATATATCTGAAATGCCTACTGACCTTTTGCTGTAAAACATGTTTCCACTGATTTCTTATCTCTGACTGTAACACAATATAGAATGGGTCATAATTCTAATTTCCTAAAACTTAGATTTAGATATGGATGGGAATTTAGTATTTATAATATAATAGGCATGCAATTAACAATGTTGAAAATTTAGGAATTTGAAATCAGAAAATTTAAACTTAAGTCTTGCCTTCACCCTCATAAGCTAGTGAATTTTAAAAAAACAATAAAACAAGTTCTTAGCATCTAAGTTTTCTGACATGTTGTGTAGGGCAAATGAAACACTATGTGAGAAAGTATTTGCAAAACCAGGTTATGATACAAATATTTGTAATCGTTCTCACCGTATTTTGTGGAAATGGACTTGGAAAATGCAATGTTTAGTTCTTATGTCACCTGGGTAATTAAAAAAAAGAGAGAGAACTTTTCCATTTGGCTTTCATATATTGGATGTTTTTCTGTCCATTAAGCACTTTCAGCTTATATATTTTGAGAGTTTTATGAGATAACGATAAAGAGCAAATCCAGGAAGCCCTGAAGATTTTCCTATTCAAAGCGTAGCTAGTTCACAGCTGCACTAAGAGGCCAATCAGAGGGCCAAAGAAGTGTTTTACTCCTTGTTTATATATTTGAGTTCATTCCAAACTGACCCAATTCACTTGACACTATCTGAGCTGCAGGTGGCTAGTTAGTTGTGTAATTACAGTTCTGCGGCGGTTTCATTTTAATACTATGGACTCAATTTAGTTGGGCAAAGAGAATGCAAGATCTCCACATAGATTAATTTTTTAAGGACTTTTGATCCTTTTGTATTTTAATAGATTTCCCAAATGCTATTATTGCTTCTCTTCAAGACTTGATTCCTGAAAGCTTTTGTTCTTTACAGGCTTAATATTTGCTGAAGAAAGCTGCAGAAAATTGTTCAATAATGGAAATGCTAAGCCTTCATGTTCATAATCAACACGAGCTTTGAATCTTTATCAAACCTTTATCAACTGTTCATTACAGTCTATCCTTTAAGCTCATGCTGATTTCACTATTGAACTCCCCATATTTCTTTCTTCTGCTTTGACAAACATTTTTGTATGTGTTTTGACTTTTTGAGGAATTGCTTCTTTTATTTATACAGATTTTATTGATGTTAGGTGTTAATAATAGTTTTCAATTTAACTACATCACACATATAGCTAGCAAAGTTTATCACATAGAATGAAGTACATAATTCATATTCTAGTTAAATAATTACCTGCCTATAGTTGAGTTGACCTTAAAAGGCATTTAGCAAAAGTTGTTTTCCAGAATTCTTTGAATGATTTATCCTCATTTATCTTCATCACAATGTACATACAAAATCAGTTTCTTTCAATTTATTATTTTATACCTCAAAAGCAAAATTATTGTCAGCAAAATAGTAAAGGTTCTTTAAATAAAAACATGTTTTTGTTTATATGTTTATTACTTTATATTACTGTCCAGTAATCTCTCATTTGGATCTATACTGCCCTGGCATCCACCTTGGATACTGCGCACAAGAAGGATGTACCTGCAGAAGGTGTATCCCAGGCCTTCGGAGAATTTTGCATGTGTTTAGTGAGATAATTTTTTAAATAGTATAAACCAAAGTAACTACTTTAAAGAATATAATATGTAAGAACTGATATGTAGCTTCCTCTGCTATAGAAATTAGAAAGAAATTTGCTGTACTGTTATTGAGCGGAATTATGAGAGCACATACAACCATCAGAACAAGAGAGTGTTTTGAAACTTTAAAAATGAAATAAATAAAGAAGTAAAGGTCATTTGAGGCAAATATATTGATGCCCTTTGAATAGCATGGGCCCTGGCTTTTCCCTGTTATAAATGAGCTGGTGTAGTCCCCTGTTTTGCTGTGTGTAAATGTCTGAAAATCATATTTGCAGATCTAGTGTCTCAAAGGGGCTCAAGCCCAGGGCCAAGCCATGGCTTTATATTCAGATTGCTTCAGCTACACAGCTGTGGAATATGAAGAATTATTTCTACTGTTTAAGGTATTTCAGAAGGTCAGAAGGGTAATAATAGTTTCAATAATCTAAAATATATTTATTAATGATAGAGTTGTATCATAGATTCACTTTTTATGCTTTACCACATTTCATATGTAAAATTGCATATTGTTTTGTTATCAATAAAACTACTTTTCCTTTTCATTGAAATTTTAAATAATGAAATTTTAAATAATGATTTTATACACTATTGTTTTTGTGTGTGGAATGCCACTATTCAATCCAGTATCCATATAATACTGTTATTAGCTAATACTTAAGGTGTACAGTAATTGCAAAGTTTTAGCTTTGCATGTATGCAAAACTTACTGTTAAACTAGTAAATATCAGGATATTGAGAGCATGCTTTGCACTTTGATAACCTTGTTCTAGATTTTCTACCAGTCACATTCCATCAGTGATCCTTTTCTTCACCGTGAACTCCTAGTTTTTCAGAAGTGTCAGAAATTCTTGTTTGGGTAAATAAAAATGCAATTTTAAGGGAGTTGCACATTGGTCATGGTTTGTTTCTTAGTTTTCCACATCTATGCCAATAACAAGGACACTTCTATCTTTAAGCTTCTTTCATGGCTCCGTGTGAAGGGTGCTCAACACTGTCAGCCAGGTGGATTTCAGTGGAATTATAACTGCTCACAGGGCAGCCGATGCTGGTGCTGGGATATCTAAAATCCCAGGGACAACTGCCTTAAATGCTTGGGCTAATGGCCTCTGTTGCCCATCTGCACATTCTGTCACGTCAAATCCTTATTTCTGCCCTCCTTTTTCTAATTTTAATGCACTATTTCTAATGATCTGACTAGAACTAGATCCATAGTGACAAAGCAGTTTATATATAGAATCGCTCAAGTAAGTTTTCCCTGGAGTAGATCACCTTCCTGTGTTTAAAAAAACAAAATCAATAGTCCGTCTGAACTCGCAGTCCTTTATCTCCCCCAAAGAAATGATCTGAATAGTAATTTGTAGGCGAAAGAGTTCTAGAGTTTAATAGTCTGCCTTCTTTTGAAATATTGCCTAATAGGTACTACCTGTTATTTGTAAAGTTAATAGTATTCATTGACGACAATAAAATTACAAAATTAACATGCAAAATTATCCAAAATATACAATTCTCATTTATTATTTACCCCCTTTAGTTGAGGATTTTATGTCTTTATTGTAACCCTAGAACTGCGTGAAAATAAATTTCATCATCCTTTGTGGATAAATTGATGCTAATTCAGGTACAGCTACCTTCTCATGCTCTTACTGTGGTGGAACCAGGTCTGAAAAATCTGTAATTTGGCTGAAACCAGCACTTGCCTCATTGGGAAATTCTATAACTAGACTATTATAATGATGGATTAGAAAATTATTTCATGTTCAAAAATCAATGAGGAAACTGTGTGTGGTAAAGAATTTCAGATCAAAAAATATGCACACTAGATGAAGACAAATCTCAATGAAACTGTTTATTCAAGACATTTTTTCTATTGAAATGTAACATATCTCACTGATGTCAAAATTCTCGGAACATTAAGACATTTATTTCAGCTTAGCCAAAATTTAATGAGCACCCCATGAAGTACTTCTGACACTGTAATAGTTGCTCAGATCCACTAAGTCCAAAATGAGACTACAGTAAATCTCACTGTAAGACTCGCTCTGTAGATACCAGTCTGCAGGAACAGGAAAGAGTGCCTCTGGTCTCCAAGACGAAGGTACAGTTCCAGGCAGCCCTGATTCTATAAACAATCGAATGGAAATCTTAGTTCCCTGCAAACCAGCATGGACAGAATCTCTACACCTTTACTGTTATAACAAGAGCTGTTCACGTGTGATGCTACTCATTAAAACTTCCTAACCTTTAGGGCTATTTGCTAAAGGGACAAGTACATGGGTCCCGTAATCTCATTACTGAATTAGAACTGTTAGAAATATTTTCAATCTGTGTTTTTGACAAAGGAAGACATAAGCTGTTTAATGTGATGCTCTTTGCCAGCTTTTGCAATCTGTGCACTGTATTTTCAAAACCTTTACCTCTGTGGCTGCGATGACTCATATTTACTTATTTATTCTCCAGTGAATGAGATTGGAACAAGTAAATTCTAAACACCAAGTCAACAAATTCTTTTGATAGTCTGTTCAAAATTTAGACAGAAGTGAATCACTGGCTCCACCTGTACCACACTGGCACAAGTTACCACGTCTTCCTGTACAACTTCCAGAAAAATTGTAACCATTTTTCCAGCTTCTACTTTTTTCTCTCTTATGATCTGTTCTTAATGAGATAACCAGCACTCCTTGGATTATTTCTCATTTGTCTGCACTGGATTCCTGTAGATTTTAGTAACACTTAACTTAAAGGGTCTCTCTTCTACTCATGAGTTTGTATGGTCAAAGTATTATCTCTCAGCTCAATTTTAATGAAATCTAAATTTGATTTTTTTCTATGTAAAGAATTGTCCAACAAATTAGAAACAAGTAGAATATAGTCATTTCTACATTCCAGAAATTAATTAAATACATTCTCCTACCTATACAGTTGTAGGTGTACTTTGAATTTGTTTTTATATCAGTCTTTTATTTTAAGTTCTTATAGCTTTGACTCTGACACAGGCTACAAAGAAATACACTTTATAAGTCTCTCGCTCCCAAGTCTCTAAATTGCACATTCTGAAAAACTGACTATTTCCATGCAGAATATAGAGATTGAATGCAAGGCTATAATTCACTTTCAGATTTTCTGCTGATGACATAAACCACCAGAACTTGTTGGTTTATGAACAGCAACATAACCCAGAGCCTGAATTATGGCACGTGTCAATGATGAGCGATAAAGAATTGGGGCTGGCAAACCAAAGATAATAGACTCACTCCATTTAAGTCCGAGCCATGGAGCAACAAATATTTTTAAATATTTAAGAAGAGGTGCATCCCTGAAAAATTTCATACTCTATAAAGATAACTATCCAGAGCCATTTGAGAAAATATCAAATATATTTGAACATAAAATATAGAGACGATGAGAGACAAGCCAAAAGCAGGTCTGGCAGTTTATGTAACTGAGAGGATTCTGAATTTGCTGAAACAATTATCAGTTTTCCCTTCTAGAAGTAGCACTTTACGGACTTATATTAGCTCATTCTTGCCCCTTACTTCTGAATATGATGTGCTTATTAGTAGTGTGAAAAGATTTCTCCTTTTTATTTCTCAATGTGTTTTGAGAGGAAAAGAAGGAGAGAAAATACAATAAAGATAACTAAAAGCCAAATATAGTATTTACAAAGCTAGCTGTAGTCCATCCATTCTTAAACCATTCTTTATTTTTCAAGTTTTCATGATGTGAGCCAATGCTAAATTTAAAACAGCTAAACTACTAACCTATGCAGACAGTAAACTTTGGAATCCATCTCTGTTTGGTTCTTCTAATGGTAATCCTTGACATAGAGATTCTAAGTCAGTTATTGATTTGGTACGAGAAATATGGGTTTCAGAAAAACAAGGCACCTACTAACTGGTGGACTATTAAGGTCATTGTCTATTAGTGCTCAGTCTCATAGGAAAACATAGCAGCAGGGTAAAAAGTTATTACATGGGACCGAATTAGTGCACGTGTGGTGTTGACTGGTTGAACAATATGTAGGGTGGAGGAGGCAATGTTAATTCAGCAAAAGCCTTCAAGCACAGGGGAATGACGCTGGCAATACGTTGCCAAGTGAGAAGGCTGCAGACTAGACATTGTAAGCATCTGTTACCGTGGGAATGCTTGAGACTAGGAGATCCAGTGACCCGAACTCTTAGTCACAGCTCTTCACTCTGCTGTACTGTGATTGTAAGACTGAAGCCCCAACTTCCTGTCTTTCTCCAAAAGAAATGGAAGAAGCAAATTTGGAATTTTCCAGAACCAAAAGAGAGTTTCCACCCTAACAAACAAACAAATGAGCAAGCAAACACTAAAGGATATTGGAAGGGTTTTTACGGACTAGTTCCTGATAAGAATGACTATTGCCAAAAAAAAAAAAATCAAAACTCAACCTTTCACAAAGGCTACCACAATTTCACAGACAAAATATTTCTGCAGGGACTGTCTGTTCAGCCTCAGACAAGTGCCACCCTTGTTACTAATCCCAAGCACCATTGCTTCAAAATACCTTATGCCATCTTCATTTTGAATTTAAAACTTTCTCTTGCCTCATGGCACATAAATTACTACTATAATGTTACATTTTCCCCAGGTAAATAATATTCTTTGGAGATTCTTTGTCTGCTTATTATTTCAACTGACACATAATTTTTAATGATTTATCCCTTGAGATAGTTAATAAACTTTTACTAATTTTCCACAGCATTCAATTATTACATTCTTTGGGACCAACACTGTATCTCTGATGCTCCAAAGCTGGGTTTAGCGTCTACTACATAGCACCATTCTCCCTCCCACATTTGCTTTTCACACCTGTGCCTCCATATGGGAACAAAGCACCGATACCCCCCACCTTTTTATTTTAAGATTAGGATTTATTTCCTCCGCATGGGCTGTCCACTCAGAGTCATCTTGTTTCTGGTCCTAAAACATACACCAAATTCTCATCAGCTCTTCTGTTACCAAGCTGTCGCAAGTCACCGTGATCCCTACTAGGCCTGCAGAAGAGCCTTCCATTATTTGGTTTTATAATTCTCTCTTTAGATGGCAGCAGTGTGCCTTTTCAATACATAGATCTGTTTTGAAGCATGAGGAAATTTCTACTGCAATGAAACTAATTCCCATGTTCTTTACCATGACCTGTTAGGCACATCCGTTCCCTGCCATACTCTCTAATATTTTTCACCACTCTTATTCCCTCCACCTCAGATAGTCCAGCCAGGTTTTTTGGTCTTTTTTTACAAAGCAATCTGACTCACTTCTCACTTTCTAACTGCCTGGAATATTTTTCTTTGAGCTTAATAGGATTATATCACTTCAGAGTTTGCTTTAAATTCCCCCCATACAGAGAGAAAATAGTGTTCCCAGCAACCATCATCTATTTCCATTTTTTCTTCAGAGTATTTGTCATTAGCAGAATTTTAAGAAACTTTTCTTAAAATTGTGGTAGCGCAATCCTGTAATCCCAGCACTTGGGAGGCTGAGGCAGGAGAACCATTTGCAAATTTGAGACCAGCCTGGGCTACAAAGTGAGTCCAAGGCAAGCCTGAACTGTGTAGAGAGACCCTGTCTCAAACAGACAAAATAAATAAAGAAAAAAGAAATGAAACTTTTCTATCTATTCTTCATTTTCCCCAAATGAAATTTAAGTCCCAGAACAGCTGAGGTTTATGAAATCTGAGAATGGACACTTTGTATAACTAATGAATGGTGTAGTAGGGAAGGGAAAACTTTCCCTGTAATATATAATTAAAGGATACCTGATTAAGTCTGTGAAATAAAATGACAATTGATAAACTAATAGGAGAAAGAACATATGAGCTTTTTATGTGTATTGGGCATCATGGTAAAGAAAAGTCAGTATTTCAAAGACCAAGAGAAGCTTCTAGAATTTAGATATTCTAGATTCTTGAAACTTCTTTACTGTCATCATAGGACAGAGAGGATAGGAAATGTAGGCAACTAGGAGGACATGAATTATTTATGAAAAAATAAATGGCCCCTTGGGAGACAGGTCTCAACCTGTGACCAATTTTGTCTAGACCCATGTGAGTCTCCAGTGTCCTCTTCAGTAAATCACTGCTGATTTGAACTGAGCAGCAAGTCTGATTGCCAGATACGGCCACTAATTCATTAGGCTTCAAGAAATTGATACACAATTGGAGTCATCCCACTTTACAAACAATTCTAAGGTGATAATTTAGAGAATTAACTTTGAGGAGTATATTAGAGAAAACAGATATCATGAGATATACAAATGTATAAAAAACGACAAGATTGCCTTATGATGGTCAGCCACAGAGTTGGATGACCAAGCGTGCAGAGGGTGTCTGCACATTGAAGGTCAAAGGATTCTGTCCAAGGTCTGGAGTTCACCCCAGTGTCCCATGCAAGTCCACACCAGCAGGCCTATGAGTCTGTGATGGAAGATTGCAAGGCCTACACTGGAAAGTTGATGAGTCTGTGCCAGGAAGCTGAAGAATCTACACTGGAGGCCAGAAGATGACATCCAAGCCATAGGTGAAGACTGGGGCTCCTGAAAAACATGGAACTCATTTGTCCTTTCTCCTTCCCTTTTATACCATCCAGGTGGTGAGCCATACTATGTTGGTCTTCAACTCTGTAGGGTGTAGAATTGATAAATCAATTTAGTTAAGCTTCTAAATGTCTCAGGTTGACACAATCAATCAACCACTACAAGGAGTGTTGTAGCAGGAAGCATAGCACCTCACCCCAGAGATGCCCATATGCCAGTCCTGTGAGTATGTCAGACTACAGGACCACTGATAGGTAAAGTTGCACACGGATTGAAGATGGCTAACTAGCTGAATTTAAATAGATAAATTGTCTTGAATAATGTGAGTCAGCTCAACATAAATTTATGTGTTTTTTGAAAGGCATAAAAGAATGCAGAATACACTAGGGAAGTTGTAACTACTAAAGAATTACCAGGATAGGGCTGGCTTTGAAGTCTGAATAATGAGTGTGGCCTCAGGACACTGAAAAACCCTAGGTAACAACTTGATTTGAGCCCAGTTAGACCCATTTTGGGCTTCTAATGTCCAGAACTGTGAAATCATAAATTTGTACTTTTAACCTGCTGAATTCGCAGTAATCTCTTAAAAATAGACACCAGACTCTAATCTACTGAGCACACTAACAGCACATGTGAAACTGGAGAAAATAGAAAAAGAAAAGAACAATGCAAATAATTAAACTATTATTTATACTCTAAATTTAGTTGTATACCATTAGTGGTTCCAATATGTGATATACATATGTCTGTTTAAATTTACTTTTGTCTCTAAATGGATCATCATAACAACCCTCTAAATTTTCACGGTTCCCATTTTACAGATGAAGGTACTGAGGCAGTGATAGGTTAAAAGTGTTGTCCAAAGTTGCAAAAAACCTAAGTAGCAAGCTTGTGACACAAAAACTTTGGACAATGTAGGCAGGTGATAATAACAATCTCTCCTTGAAGACTAGAATTATAAAACCTGAGAGTTACAAAATCATTGTCAAAAAATTATTGAAAATATATAAAAAGCCAACTTAAAGAGAAAGTTTCCTGCTTAATTTCATTTTGTTAGGGTAGTCGAAGGTCCAGAGGTGATTGATATATTTATGTTTTTAAAGAAATATGTAAGTTATTTATTATTTTCTCCGAAGTGATGTTGGCAAGTAACAGAAACACAGAAAGAGAAGTAGGAAAAAGAAATAAAGTAAACTGACAAATCTCCTTCAGGTACTCACAGTGTACACCGTAAAATCAGACAAACATTATCCTTCCTTTGAGAAATTTATATTAAGTGTAGCAAAATAAGACTTCATTATTCAACACTGATTCTGATTCAACAACATGCTACATGCTGTTATCATTTTCTTTCCTAAGTATTAATGAAGGAATCAAAAAACTTGACCATGTATTATCTCTGGTCTTCACATTCACCTCATTGGGTTACTCAGGTAAGCATATTTTGCAAAATAGAAACAGAAGGATAAGAAAGGGCACCTCTTTCATTGCACACCTCTGTTTCCCGACGCCCTGTGCCCAGCTATGAATGTGTCCCCCTGAGGGGCAGATTAAGCAGAGAATAAGTGGGCCTCTTCAGGAGGGGGCAAAACTGGGAAGTTCTCACAATGAATTAACACTTTTACATTTTATTATTTTATTGCTTTGTATTGTTATGTGTTTTGTGAATGTTTCCTGGACACCAAACTGAGTCAAGATATAGACTTTGGCAAACTGGAACCAAAGAGCTAGAACACTGTGAGAATATTGCTTATAAACTATCACTGTTTACTAAATTACAACCATCTAATCCCACACATGTTTTTTCAACGTATAACAGAACATGAGCCTTCCAAAGCCAGAAACTTTCAAATAGACTATCATGCAACTGAGGAAAAGTGAAGACTTTCCAAGCTTAAGGGAAGAAACAATCTTTCTGGGGACACAAGCTCTTAGTTATGTGTTAAACAACAAAACATTGTGACTTCAAAGATCTAGAATTACCAGGAAAATAAGAACACCTGATTAAACTTTAATTTGATTGTTTGTTTTGGTACCGGGGATCAAACTCATGACCTTGTACTTGCCAGGCAGGTGCTTAAGCCACTGAGCTAAATCCCCAGCCCCTAAACTTTAATTTGAAATGAACCTTGAATAGTGTATGAAGGTAAGTATGTGCCAAATATTGCATGGAGACAGCTCTATCGCCACGTTTGCATGTGGCATGCTTACATTCTAATAGTATTCATCATCTATTTACAGTTAAAATTTGATTGTCGCTTACTTTTTAATTTGTTTAATCTGGCAGTCCTTGGAGTGGAGAGTAGCACAGTTGCATGGAAATGCATAGGAACATCATTGAGTTGAAAGGAGATTTCTGGTACAATGCAAAAATCACCATAATTCACACTTTTGAAGGTACCTAAAGGCCATATCATTCTTTCCTGCATTGAGGGGCATCTCCCAGCCTTAAAGTCAGGTAGACTTACCTGTGAATCCTGGCCTCAACTCACACACTACTTGGGTGACCTTGAGCAACTCATTTACCCTCTCTGAATTTCAATCTCTTCCTATTTAAAAAATAAAGAAAATAATCTCTCAGTGTTTCATGAGGAATACATGTAATAATACCCACAAATTAATTTTAACACATTCTCGATCAGAGTTCCTGAAGGAACCTTCTTGACACTGATGTCCACAGACTGACTTTATTTCAGCCTAGCCAGAATAAACAGCAGTTTAAGACATGACAATTAGAGCAAAGTGTTGAAAAATATGACTCAAATATACTCCAAGCATCAAATCCTTGATACTGTTAAAAGTATACTAAGAGGAAAGGCACTGAGGTTTAGGAGATAGAGAGAGAATTTTACCTGTCATTTCATAAAAATGTTCTTGGAAATTTTTTTTAAATTTTTGTTTTTTTATCTGAACATGGATGGGTTACAGAAAACACTGAATAGAAAACTGTCTAGCAGCTCCTGCTGAAACTCAACATCAGACTTTCTTATAACCAGTCCTGAGATTAGTTTTGTTCTGGGAACCTCTGAGGCACAGAGAAAAATCACAGAAGAAATTCAGAGGCAAACAGCAGGCGGCTTCCTACACACTTAAGTCCCGGAAAGAGAAGCACAGGCCCTAGAAACGCTGGAAGTGCAGCTCCTCCGGCCCATCACTAAATCTGTCACACGGAGGGTCAGCACACTTCCGCTGACATTCTGCCTGAAAGTACTGTTTTCATTTTCTTTAGTGACATTTTACTAAGGAATTGTTATCAAGAGCAAAATATCCAGATTGGACCTCAAAACTCCTACCAAAACAAGATACAGTCTACAGTATTGATGACACCTGCAAGGTAATTAAGAATTCTGTTTGTGATAATGTTAAGAAACCTGGCATATGTTCAATACCAACTGCCATTACTCAAGCCAAAGGCATAACTGATGCTTGTTCAATAATACTCAAGTATATCATAGATTTGTGCAACACAATATCTACCACAAACGTACACTTTAGTATTGGAGAAATATATTTCCCAGACCAGCGGTATTCTTTTCAGGTATGAGATAGTTGATGAATGTTGCATTAATCATGAAGAACAACACTGTCATTTGATTGTGGTTTAGAAAACAATGATAAATGTAAAATAGCCAGTCTATTGTAGTGGAAGGCACTTGGTACTGCAGTACTGGAGACTCAGCTTGTGGTCAAGATTCTTTTCTGAGAACAAAATGGTATGGAATTGTCTGGCACTGTGCTATGTTAATCTCCAGTGCCTGGGGAATTTCAGGAAGTTTCCAGGGTTTGGGGCAAGTCAACCAGTTTTGAATGTAGACTGAAGTTTGTCCCAATCTTTGTATTATTAATATATTGCTGACTCACTGATTCCGAGATGATGAGAAAGATCTGATATTCTGTATTCCCCAACTGTTTATAAGTTGAAACCTGTAAATAAAGCTAAAACTGGTGTATTTATTGCAGGCAATCAGAAGGATGTTCATTGAAGAGAAAATTAAACATGTTAATTTTAATAAATTTGTGCAAACTATATAGTTGAGTAGAGAATTTGCAGGAATCTTAGCCACTTGAAGTCTTGTTTTCCTTCTTAAAAGCAGATATCATAAAAGCACATACATAAGTGAATTTTTATGAGACCTGAAGGTAAATTTCACGGTAGTGACAACACATAGCTACAGCTTGAGGATTTTCTCTCCCTTCTTATTATTCCTTCTCTCCCTCAGGTGCTAAGATCAAATTATGTGATTTTGGCATTCAGATTTGGTATCATTCCTTTGCTTTAGACAGCAGCAGGAAGGGAGTCACCTGTAGTTATATTCCTACACAATTTATTTTTCTTATGAAATATCAATCGAGTGCTTATGAGGAAAATAGGAAATGTAAGGTGAGTAACATTAAGTCATATGCAATAGTATAGCAAAGCTGGATAAAATGGAAATCTTCAGAATGGTTCTCTGAAATTATAAAGCAGATTACAAACAACCACTTGCCTATGTAGTAGAGCCAAGTGAAAAGAGAACAGTTTCAGCCTGGATAGTTAGGAGGGATAGCATCTTGCTGTTGGTACATACAAATTGGAAATTGTGCTGATTGCAGAGTTGCTAGAAAAGGTACACAAGACAGAGTAGAGCAGAGACACTGAGTTTGAATATTGCTAGAAATGCATAGAAATATGTGAATACTCAGTTTTGGCTGTAGCATACAATACAAGAAAAGGAAGAGTGACAAGTCTGAAAAAAATAAATTGGCAGGAATTTTTGGAAAGCTTTTAATGGATTCAAGTAGTTGGAAGTGTTTTCAGTTAACAATAGAGAATCATCAAAGGTTTTTCAGTTGGAGGTGGGAAAGAGTGTCATCAGGATTTTGCTTCAGGAATTATTAGTCCTGCAATATGGAGGTGAATAAACTGTGAGAAAAAGAAACCGGAGACTGGAGGAACATTTTAAAGCAGTGTTTGTCAGTTCTAGGAGATAACAATATGTCCATAGACTTGAGAAGTGGAATGAACATGAGTGTTCAAGTTGCCATAATAAAGATTACAGATGTGGTGGGTTACAGGTAAAAGAAAAGTATGTCTCACGGTTCTGAAGGCTGGAAGTTTAAGGTCAGGTATCTGCATAAGGAAAAGAGATATAAATAATTATCTGAGGTTACTTTTATCAGAGCTTCTGCCCTTATAAAAATAATTCCATGGGGTTTCACTATCATTATCTGATTACCTTGAAAGTGCCCTATCACAAAATACCATAACATAGGGTTTATGATTTCAGCACAGGAACATTGGGGAACACAGCATTCAGTCCATGATGAATGCAAAGATGATTAAATAAATAGGAGATATTTATTGCAATTCCTCAACCCATCTAAATATCTTAATTCTACCCCACCTCAGCTCAAAAGGTCAAGTTTTCCTTATGCCAAATACTTAATATTTGTCATAGCCAATTCTTGGAATAGGTTTTTTCTATTTTTCTCTTGAATTCTGGTTAAATCTTATTCATGTTCTTAGAAACAACACAAATTTTCTCCATTTTGGAAGCATTCTTTGACTTTCTATGATTATTATATAGACTTATTTTTAAACTTTAATGACCATCTCCAATATACCAAGTAACAAAGTAAATATAGTACTAATTCCTTATTTTCCTTATTAATTTCCTTATTAGTAAATACAGTACTAATTCCTTTTGCTCATTAAAATATTAAAGTATTTCTTTCATTTGTTACAAAGGTAAATCTTTATTGAATTCCTACTATGAGTAGGATATTCTTTTAGGTGGTAGGCTTAGAGAAATAAGTGAGAGAAGTAAATTTCCTAATTCAATAAACCATGTATATCACTAAAGCTACAGGATAATTGTAGGTAATATAGGGTCGCTTTAAACAGTTAAATGAGCCAGGAATAGCTCAGTGGCACAATGCCTGCCTGGTGAGTGTAAGATCCTGAATTTGATTCTAGGTACAAGGAAAAAAATTCAAAACGAAAGTTAAATGAATAAAAGTATATTTTCATGTGAAGATGGATATTCATTAAACCATATAGGTTCAAAGTGCACAGTAAAGTTAAATAAGAAATTTAAGTGGAGATGCTGAAACCTAAATAATAAATTACAACAAGCCATAATTAGTATCACAATGGAGAAAGAGGACAAGAAAAACTATCCAGTAGAGAACCCCATCGGTAGACTAGTTGGATATGCCAGAAATAATTAGAGGTAGTTTGCAACAGAGAGAGGCAGCAGTAGTGAAGAAAAGATGAAAAGCTGGAGAAACCTCTTGGAGTTTAATTTGAAGAATTGAGAGGGAGGAAATTGAGAGGGAGGAGTTTTTCTTACACAAACTGAGAGATAGTCATTATGAAGGAGGAAGAGACGATAGCAGAACGGATTGGAAGGATACTTGCAAATTATTTTGAGTTTGGATTAGCTTCCTATTTCAGTTAAAAATGCAGGTAGTTATGTAAAGTTGACAGTTTGAAACCTAAGGAGATATATATATATATATATATATATATATATTATATTCAGTAAAGTCAATAATATAATCATAGAAATAAAGACGAGACTCATGACCAAAATCTTGTATAAAACTGAATATTTTGTGGTCTAATAGCACCAGAGTGGGAAACAGTCTGAGGTAGCATCCAACCTGGAATTGATGAAAAAATTCGCATCTGATAGTATAGAGTCTATTGCTTGACCTTGATAAGAAATATTTCATTGGGACCCTAAAACCACCTACGATGGATTGAAAATTTGAATTTGAACTCAAGAAAACTAGTGCAGAGGAAAAAAATTAATAGCGTGTGACAGTGGGCTTTCTAGTGTCCCTCTGTGGGGATACTTCACTCTGCCATGAGGTCAATTTTCATAGAAAAACAAGCCCTTATAAGTACTAAAAGTGGGTAATGAGAAGAAAGAGGTAATAAGTGAGTATAAGTTAAGTCTTAAAGGAAATTTCATGGTGAAAGAAAATAAAGCATTCTAGCTTGAGAGATTAGCAGAACAGAAGAAAAGCAGAAATATAACTGCAAATATAGTTATATACAATGCTGGATGTGCAGGGAAGAGAATGCTGATATCCACATTGTCAGCCACCGTGATTTTTTTTTTCCTGATTAACTCCAACAAGTACTTCACTGCTCTCCCTGCATCCATTCTTGCTACTGCTCAATCAATTCTCTTAAGTGTGGCCATAATTATCTTCAAAGTATCCAAATCTGATAGTCATTCATCTTATCACCCTTACACAAGGAATAATTTCAAATGCATTAACATAGCAGATGGGACTTTCCTAATCTTTTATGTCCTTTAGAACTCAATGTCTTGATCATGTCTTTGAGAGTTATTTTCCTGACTCAGGAAATAAGTTATGATTCTCACCTTTCTGTATTCTCACATTGCATGCCTTTCTCCACTTCTCACATCATAATAATCACTGCATATGTTTTCTCTTTAATTTTCGAGCCTAAAGGAGGTGTCTTGGTTACTTTTCTCTTGTTGCTGAGACCAAATACCTGACATGCAAAATTAAGGAAAGAAAAGTTTATTTAGCTCACTCTTTGTACAGGTTTCAGTCCATGATCAGCTGGCTCCAAGGCAGGGTAGCATGGCACTGGGGCAACACTCAAGGTGGCAAAAGACAGCAAAAGCAGTGAGAGCAAAAGGGAGGGGGGAAGCAAGCTTCTTCTTTCCTTTATATTGTAAACAGGCTACCATTCCCTTGGGTGAGTTTAGCACTCACACCACCTCATGTCCTCCTCCTTCACAGGCTCAGGATGTTTACAAAATAAGGACTCTGAGTCGCTTCACTTAACTTCTAAACTTCTCAAATTGACACAATGTATCAACCATTACAGGTGGGGACCTGAGTCCATATCCCATAGATGAATCACACAGAAATGGTACCTGGATACCATTATTCCCAGGAAACATTGACTCAGTGGTGACTCAATCCTATGTGGGAGGATGAGTTTATGATGTTAGAAGGGGGAATGAAAAGGTTAAGGCAGAGTGAGGATAAGTATGATACAGAACACAAGATAACGAAACAGGTGAAGAGGAATAAACATGAGTTTCAGGACCTAAAATATGATTTTCTTATCTGGAAGATGATTTCTCTCTACTCTTAACCATGTGAATAAATCCTACTTAATCTGTGAAATTCCAGTTGGGTCCCAACTCTTCACTCTTTATTTCTACTTTGATGTAAGTAGTCACTTTATTATAGTGATTTTTTTTCCAATACAGGTGATTGAACCCAGAGTCTTCATAATGAACTACATCCACGGGCGTTTTTTCATTTTTTATTTTGAGACAGAGTTTTGATAATTCACTGAATTTCCCAAGCTCCCTCATTCTCTTGCTTCAGCCTCCCAGGGTGGTTGGATTATAGGAATATGCTAGTACATTCAGTTAAAGTTATATCATTATACAATTTAAAAATACATTGACAATCTCAATGTATTATATTATAGTCTATCCATAAATTGCTGTAAACACCTTTATGGCAAAAACTACAATTTAGTTATCTTCAATATATACAGTACAAACCTCATATATGGTGAGAATTCAATTTTGTGTGGATTGAATAGCCTGTTCTTACTAAGAAAAAAAACCAAATCAAAACATGAGCATATATTGAAAATATGAAAAGTAGGGTGAAGTACTTTTGAGTAGAATCAGTTTCTAATACCTGTTCTTCAGAGCATGTTTAGTAATCCACTAGCGATTAATGAAAACGTTTATGAAAAGAAAAAATGAGGTTGAAGATGAGAAACATGAAAATGTAATCGATTTTTCTTGTGCTTTATTGGACACACACAATTCGTGTTGGTAAGAATCAAAGAGTAATGATTAATGTGGTTTCTGAGGTATATAGAAATTCACACGAAGTTTTATGATGTCCACCCATAAACACAGAATAAGTAGGAGAAACAGCAGCGAAGTTGATAAGAAAGGCTCAAGATGGTGTCTCTACTAATAACAAAATTGTGGTTGGAAAGTGCTGTCAGATACTCTCAGCTTCAAAGTAAGGGAAGGAATATAAGAGAGAAAATGATATAATGAATGGAGGACAAAGAGGAAGACTGAGAAGTTTGAATAAAAACAAGTAAACAGAAACAGCATAGGGGATTGTAGCCCAGAAACATTTTTAAATTGACCTTTAAATTCTTAGGCTTCTGGTTTAAGGCTGAGTTTTTAAAAAGATGTTATAAACACAGCCTGGTCCACAATGTGTTATCT
The DNA here is from genome assembly GCA_004027455.1 of Hydrochoerus hydrochaeris. Lineage (NCBI taxonomy): Eukaryota > Metazoa > Chordata > Mammalia > Rodentia > Hydrochaeridae > Hydrochoerus > Hydrochoerus hydrochaeris. The sequence continues at coordinate 250,995 of PVLA01000777.1, forward strand.
TATTGAAGAAACCAGTGATGATCTTAAATAAGATTTTTTAAGGAAAGCTTTTGGGCAGTCATTACGTGTGACAACACTGGAAACAAAATTGAATATATTCACAGATTTCTGCTTCGATGTGAAATGACAACTACAGATGGACACAAAGATAGTTGCTTTGTAGCTATGAATCTCAAGTTACTTCAGTTGTTTTCAAAATGTTTAGATCAAGTATTCTGCTTTCAAAAATCTACTGAGTAGGGACAGGGATATCCTATAGAGTACAAAAGTGGTCGTGGAAATAATCAAGCTATTATTAGCAGAGTGAAAAGCATTTTGGTAAGTGTTTTTGGAGAAGTAGAATCTTTTATCATATTTTCTATCTTAGGTGTGTGTGTATATATATATATATATATATATATATATATATATATAACTTGTATTAAATGTATGAAGAAAATAAAGGACCAATTGATGGTATCAAACTTTCATTTCAAGTAAGTTATGGGGAATTAAACAGCTGAATAACAATTTAACTGGAGGACATGTAGTGCACTTACCTGCTGAAGTATCTAATTATAGATGTTAATACAAAAATTAATGTACAAGAGGTCACCCTGGCATCACAGCTACTCTGGCGCTTTTCTTTGATGAGTAACTTTCAGCACAGTCAGCATGACTAAAGCAGTCACTTGAAGTTTCAAAAACCTTTCTATTTGATAAAAGAGAGAGGAAGGACACATCACTGTCACAGCCAGTAGAACCCTATATGTACATCATGCTGAGTATTGTGAACAGGGAGGTGAGAAGGCAGATTTCAGTCTAAGAGCTCAAACCTAAATTTTCAATAGAGCATAGAAAAAGTGATTTTAACACTGATATTCAAAGAAGTGCTATATTAGGAAACCGGTATGGCCTGCAGAAAATGATGAATTTACCAGCTTTTAGCTCTAACCGGCTTCCATACATCAGGACAGGAAGGACACATTAATGTCATGGGATCTATGCACAGGAAGTAGCCCCCAGTGTGAAGGTGTTTAGGATCCAGGTAGCCATATGGGGTCAAACTTCTCAGGGGAACTGTGAAGAAGGAACTAGAAAAAAGGCCAGCAAATAAACAGAAGTAACAGAAAGAAAGGAAGATAGCAAGTTTGCAAGAGGATGTTTATATAGATAGCCAGTGAATTATAGCCATGAAAGTCACCCAAAACCTTGATCAAAAAGGCAACACATTATAATGGATTTAATTCAGTAACAGGGATGTGGAGGGTGAGAGGTGGAATGGAGTCAGAAATCACAACTCCGCCATGTGACGTGCACTGTTGTATGAACTTACTACGCTACTTATTAATAACCCTAGGTCTAAAAGGAGGACAACTATAATAATCATTTATTAATACCTAATATTGGTATAATAAAACCTATAGCCAAGAAGAAGTTACCTTGCCCAGTGTAATAGCTGATCTGAACTCTAGTATCTGAACTTGCACCCATTAAATCCAGATCTACCAACATATCACATTGGGAAAATCCTCTGCCACATTCTTCTGCCTAGGTTGGTATCTGTGGCTCATAGAATTAGTGGAACTGAACCTGAAAACTGGAAGTTATTATTGCTGCATCCATAAATGGTCTAGAATTTCACTTGTAACACAAGGACATTTTAAAGACAAAGCTTGGCTTTGGTCTCCTCATTCTTGGAGCCATCGTTTAACTCCTGCAAACAGAAATGCCAAAGGAGTAATCATAAGAATTACTTTAAAATGATTCCATTGCATGAGAAAAGTTATTAGTAACTATTCCAATAACCTTAGTTAATGAACTTTTAGTAAATAAAATTGCAAGGATGCAACTTGCCAAGTCATTTCAAGAGTCAATAATGTTTACATACCAATATTAAATACATATATAGATACTTTTAGCTCAGGGTACACCACACACACATGCATACACACATGCACACATGCAGACAAGTAGTCATATATTCAGAATGAAGCACCATTATGAGATCGTGAAAAAGTCTGGAAAAAGAAAAGCAGGTGACCCTCAGGAGCTTCCAGAAAATCAGGGAAATAAAGCATTATACGTTTGCACCATGAACCATATAAAAACTGGGGTCTGAATGAGAATCAGTAAGCACATAGCCTTTGCCACAATTGTACAATGATGAAGAAGTATAGTGAAATATAAGCAGGAAATAATCATAACTCTGAAGAAATAGGATTTTAAGTAGTTGATATAGAACCTGTAATGAAAAAATATTATTCCAATAAGGGTTGAGATACTGAATACCTTATTAAATGGAAGAGAAGACATAAGAATGCTTGCGAGAATGTGAGATAGTGCCATTAGGAGACTGAGAGAAAAAGGTAGTTTTGTAGTTTAAAATAATCCAAAGGAAAAATTTGTGTACAGATGTGCTTAGAAATGGTCCTAAAATGTATTTCCAAGGGGGAGCCTAAGCCTACACTTAAAAGAGTTTAAATTAAATTGTTGAATGGGGAAAAAATCAGCCCAGATTTTAAATATCAGAGAAATTTCCAGAAACCAGAGTGATCTGAAAGATCACCGGGTTTCTGTGCCCTTCCTGAGTGAAAATACCGTCATTTTCACAACCTCTCCCATCCCATCCTTTCAGGGGAGTGTGTGTGTGCTCCTGTGTGTTGTAGTCTGTGTAGCTGTGAAGAGGAATGGGAATGTGTTGGCAGAGATAAAAGATAAAAAACAAAAGCACAGTATATGTTTATCTGAGTCACTCTATATTTCATTTTCATTGTTTTTGTTGCTTACTCATGTTTTATCCTTACAATGGTGTAGAACTTAGTGCTGATGTTGGTGATACTCACTTATGAAACAAACTGAAGGCAGGCTAAAAATAGAATTCTTAATGCAATATGAAGAAAATGTATTAAACAGCCACCATGGTCAATGACAATCTTCACGAAAGTGTCTTTACAAAGCACCAATGCAACAAAGAATTCTATTTGCACAATACCCACTGCTGTAGGACTCACTATTAATAACACGTTAGCTGGTAGGATGAATAAATCCTACAACCATTTCTGACTCCGAGTAGAAATTACCTAAATATTTGAGATGACTTTACCTTAAAATTTAGGAGTGCTTCTCACTGTTAGGGGGTAATATCGTTACTTCTCAAATTTTGAAATCAAATGGGTCTGAATTTTAATTTTAGTTAGTCATTTACTAAACATACCAGTAAAAGTTTTATATTTTTGATTTACATATATGATTTCTGGACAGTGCTTTTATATAGGTTTAGACTAATAAGGTAGTAAGTACTAAAAGGAAAAATTCTCATGAAAAGTAGGAGGATACATGAGTTTATCTAAAGGAAGTATGGAAGTAGGGAAAACCTCCCAGTAGCATCATTTTGCTTTGTCTTTCACTGTATTAAAATATCATCATCAATAGTTTTCAGACCAATAACATCATTTCTAGCCCAGATTCAGAGAGAGGGAAAATGAATAAAAAGCATAACTCTGGTTAACCAAAAAACTTAACTAAAAATCTCAATCTTGATTTCACCAAGAAGGAGTATATGTCAGTATTAAAATATTAAGCTACTATGTAATGCTGGAGGCAGCATTACTCAGTGGAAAGTCTAGGTGTCCCTGGAAAGAGGAAAGAAACAAAAGAGATACTGAATATGTTCACATCAATAGATTTTCATACAAGCACACCATATTTCAAAAATAAAGCAATTTTATCAATATCTGTTATTAACAATGCTGAGGTTAAAATTCACATTTCCTTACACAAAAATAGTGATAAGGATCCCTTTTACAACGTATAAAATATCAGTTTTAATGGCTCACTTAATGAGATTTAGATTTGTCATCTTCAAGAAGATATAAAACAAAAACAGCCATGCTTTTTAATCATACTGTTTGAAAGAATGTACAAACACAATACTCACAGAATTTAAAAGTTGCTTCCATTGTTATTGTGACAAAAGTTATGCTTGTTAACATGGGCACAGCTGTGCATAGCTTTATGAGTAAGCATGTGTGCATATATGCAGGGAGAGTGGATACACAGGACACAGCTTATAACCTCTGGCCTAAAATTTTAAATGTGTATATGAATGAAACATGGTGTCATGTAATATGCGAAGGATTGGAAATCACTGCCCAAAACCATCATCATTTTAGCAACTAGAGAACTGACAGATATGCCTTTAACATCTTGATAGCCATGTAAAAGCATGTACATAGAAAAAATCAAAGCCCTGTTATTTCTGCATTATAGAAGTACATACAAGTAAATTTAAATGCAAAACATCTATATAAAAAGAAAATAATTGCTGATTATTTGACTGTGGTAAATATCTGGATACACTGAAACATATTTATCTCAAAAAGTTTCAGAACTACCTGCTTTTTAGTGGAACATTTATTGTAATTTAGATCATTTAATTTTTTTTGTATTTTTCCCTAAGTATTTCTATACATTTGACTTACCAGCCTCAATAGACTATGATAGACTGTCAGATTCCCTTCTCAAGGCCTCATAAAATGCTTCTCAGTTTATCCAGAAGAGTCTCATTCTGTGGTGTGGTGGCGCAAGCTTGTAATCCCAGCACTCAGGAGGCTGAGGCAGGAGGATCACTGAGTTCCAGATTAACCTGGGCTACAAAGTGAGTTCAAGGCCAGCCTGAAACGCATAGTAAAATCCTGTCTCAAACACACAGACACACACACACAGAGGACAGAAGAGTCTCACTGTTCTGCGTTATTATTACTACCATAATCACCATGGGTTAAATAAGTAGAATTTTGAGAAGATACATATTCAGGATTAAAATAAATTATTTGCAGTAGGCAACTGATGAAAACTCCATGATTTTTTAATGGTGATTTTCAACTTGTCCTCCAGAAGATATTTGGCAATATTTCCAGGCACACTGGCTTGCCACAATTGGAGTGTATTATTCTACTAAAGTAAGAAAGGGTCAGGAATGTCATTTGATGGCAATACGTGGGATTATACACAAAGTGTCCAGCCCACAAAGCCAGTAATACTGAGATTGAACAGTCTGAGAATGCTACGTAGCTTTAAGATGACTGCTTCATTCCTGTGAAAGTGCTAATCCAAGAACTAATTTCACTGATCTAGATTAAGAAATCACTCAGAAGAAAAATGTGGTAATACACTAATAGAAGGACAAATCTAAAATTTTATTTTATTTCATCTCTACATACTAATATACTTATCAGCATAATTCAAAAGAGGAATAGATTTCATTGAAAAATGTTCAGTTTTTCTTACACCGACCCCGCAATTATCTGTAAATGCATACATTTGAAGACCAGAGTTAAGAACTCTAAGAAGTCCAGTAAAAGCTGGAACTTTGCAGATTTGGTACTTTCATCTTGATGAACCGCTATAGGAAGGCATCTCTGTGAAGATAGAATTGTCTTTTAAATTGCAAAAAATCATTGAAGAGGTAACTGCACAATCTGCTCTTCCATCATGTACCAGTTGCAGAATTTTTTTAGATATAAATGCAGGTAACATAAAGAATAATAACATATCTCAAGGGATATTATAAGTCTATAATTCCTTTTAGGGTACATGTAATGTCATAAATTGTAGGAGCAAACTCAAGCAGTTTAGTCATAGGAACCCTGAGATGAAATTACAGCTTTTATAATCCCCTGAGAGGATATTCTCTTGGTATAATGGAAACTGTAGTCATTTAGAAATACCCCGCTCCCGTGGCCCCAGAAAACTACCATGGTCATTTGAAGATTGAAAAGCACTGAGCAGGTGTCTGAAAATCAAGTTGAACTGATCGTAAGAATAATAGAAAAATTATATTGAAGTCATTATGGTATCTACTAAATATAGTGTGCTATTCTTTCTAAAGTAAGAGTTACAAGAGACACCTACATAATTACAGCTATGAAAAGAGATTGTGCAGGTGTAAATACAAAGATACTAAAGTGTGTATTACTGAAGCTTAGCCAGCTTTGCATTAAATGTATGAAATAACTTTCTCGCAACAGGAGAAGACATGCTCTTTACATTAAGTGCCGATAGCTAAATAAGCAGATTTTCTAGGTTAGAGAGAATGGAATTAAATAAATAATATAAAGTTCACAAAATATTTCAACTGTAGACATGCTTGAATTATGAGTGCTAAGAAACCCAAGGGATAATGTTCAACTTCAAAACTTTTATATTATGAATTATATAATGTGTCCCTCACCAGGGCTGAGGTCTCCATCAGTGTGGGCAGGCCATTAGGAATTTAAATGTAGTATATATTTGAAATAGATTATAAATATCAGCATGTAATACATTCATTTTAAAGAGCTAAGTAAGATCATTTTTGTGTCATATTGCTATAATTTTCTATTAAAACCCTCATAATTCTAAGGTCTTATACAATCTAAGTCAATATATAAAGTGCATTCAGTTTCTTTCATAATTAAAATAAGGATGTAAAATAATTGATATTAAAAAGAGCTAAAAGAGAATAAAATCTTAATTAAGGTTCTAAATTTACTTTCACTAGTTTCCTTATTTTTCTCAGGAAGAAGTGTAGCCACAAATTTCATTAAATGTTACAGCATCTAAGTAGATCATTACTCTGACTATTCAACACTATATTGTCTTAAGCCTGGAATTTTGAATGTTTCTCTAGAAGCCAAAACTGTGTAATAAGTGAAAGCAAAAGAATTTAATCATGAAAGTTACTTTTTAAAAATTATATTTATGATCTGCTTTCTTCCTTCAGCAAATAAAAGTATTGTGAAGATTCTTCATGTCCAGTGATTGAAGAAAATAGATTCTAGGTTGTGAGAATCACCAATAGGGAAAAACATCTCACACCATTTTGGTTTCTATCTTATCAATAGTTATAGTTTTACACTGGCAATTTAAATTGCTCCAAAAGCAAATTGAATTGCCCTGCCTCGTAATATTTGGAATCGTTTACTGCCCAGTTATAAACATCTGGGCATTAATCATACCATTTTATCCCAAATTGTCACTGATTAATAAACTTTATAAACATTAATAGTGGCAAAATTCAAAGGCTTCCATCAAATGAACCTTCTGCATTATGGAGAGCATTATATTAAGGGTACTGATGTGCAAAAATGTATTGATAAAAATTTACCATTGAACAATACTTTCTGAGAAGTTTTAGAAACTCTGATCTAAGAACTTTCCAATTAGTTCATAAGGAGCATTCTATAGGAAGAATTTGGTAGAAGCATATTTATGGAGACCTCATTAACTTTAAAACCTAAAAATTACCTGAAAATTACCTGAATCTTCAGTCCTTTATGTATAAGAGCAAACTTCATTGGACAAATTCTTCCTACAACAAATAGTTTACCTCTACAAATTTTTCCTTCAACAAACACGTAGAGTATGATATCGACTTCTCCAAACTTTCATATTGCAGGCATTCCTACTTGTGTCCTAGCAATAACAATCCTACATATTGCAGAAGAGGAAAAACCTTTAAGCCAAAATTATAACTTCACTAGCCAGCAATTAAAGGAAATACTCATTTAATGTAACTGTAGGAGAAGGGAGTCAGAATTCAGCATGGGACATTAAGCTCTTGAAGGAGAATGCAAAACGTACACTGGAAGGCCGTGATTCCTCCCAATTAGCTTTGGCATAGCTCCACAATTTTGCCTAATTCAAAATTGAGTTAGGCTCATTTTGGGAAAGGGCTCAGGTTTACCTAATTTTTGCTTTAACTTAAGTGGTTTTGTGGTTCTCCATGGAACTTGTAGTCAGAATTTGCAAGGAAAACAATTTAATACAGGACACATCATTTATACTATTATTTTATAATGCACAAGGTTCACACACAAAAAGTGCAGGAAATCAGTCCTCACACTAAAGACCCTAAAAAATCCAGCTGAGGGCCCAGATCCCATGGCAACATCCTGCATGTATCCAGCTGAAGATCTGGAGCCCATGACAATGTTTCATGCAAGTCTGTTTCGTGGATCTATGCTGGGAAGGCCCGAGGGTCAGTGGTGGAAACCGGAAGAACTATGCCAGCAGTATGAAGGATTTGTATCAGTAGGCTGAGGGTTGTGCACTGGAGCCAGGAAGCAACACTCAAAGTAAGGACCAGAGCTCCCCCAAAATTACCACAACCATCCTAAGTGACAACAAGGTCCTAAGCTCCTCCAACAATGAGAGCAACTAAGTTCATATTAGGAAGTCAGCACAATAAGCTTCTCCTGGACATTGAATAGCACGTACCTTCCCCTCCAGAGCCTTCAGGGTGAACTGCAGCCATTCGAGCTCCTCTGATGATGAGAACAACCAAGTTTGTATCAGGGAAGAAGCTCAACAAGCTCTTCCAGGAGAACCAGCAACACCACTTCTTCCTCTGTAGTTCTTTTAGGTTGGCAACCATTCCCCATGCTGATTCGGTTCAGCTGATACTGCAGGTTGACCACCAGTTGTCAATCCACCACAGAAATGCCTTTAGTTGTGTAGTTTTTTCTATGCTGGATTTACATCGTGGGCTGCATAAATTTACTTCGGGAGTTTCTCAAAAGAATATTAGAAGGCTTTCGGTTGAAAGAATGACACTAAATAGCAAAACACTTTGAAGCACAGTATTAACATAAGCTCTCTGATCATAAGAGACATGATCATTATGAAATGAAATCAATAGAGTACAACATTTCGGTGTTGTTTTCCCCTTGACTATAATGATATCTTTTAAATAATGTCATTTTATAAAGTGACACTGTAGTGCTTTTAAATTCTAATTTCACTTACATAATTAATAACCATCTATCATAATGTTCTGGATTACTATTAATTTCCTCATTAATACTATCTTAAGTCTTTCTGTATGCAGAGAAGTAAAGGAATAATTACTGCAGTGCTGTACTACATACTATTTTAGCTCCTAACAGAATACATAAAACTGTACATACTTAAGAGTATTTAAAATGTATTTATCTAACATCTTCTAATGTGTAGATCAATTCCAAGTATGAAATTCTTTTTTTACATTATATGATCATTTGGAATAAATGATTGTTTTAAAATATTGTAGGTAACATCATGGTTTCATATTTTAATTCTGTAGTAACCTATAAAGTATATATAAGTAAACTAAAAACACTTGAGATTCTGTATGTCCATTTCCTTTTATGTCATTTATTTTCTTAAGTATTTTAGGAGCTTTTGAACATAACAAGTGTTATAAGATTTTAATCTATGGATGTGTAAAGTTTCATCTCAAGTGTATAGAAGATACAATCTTGCAAGTAAAAAGCTTAATTTTTTGCTGAGTGTGTGGCATAGAGCTGCAATCCCAGCATTCTAGAGGCTGAATCAGGATGATTGCTGCCAGTTTGAGGCTAGCCTGGACTACGCAGTGCACTCAAGAACAGTGTGAACTGCATAGTGAGGCCCTGCCTCAGAAAACAAAGCAAAACAAAACAAAACAAATCAGCGCACTTGTAATAGTCAAAAGCTAACGAGATTTTGCTACAATTGTTGTTCTTTGTATCCCTGAAAATGAAATACTATAATAAAAACCTGGGCTACAAACTTAGGTGAGATTCTGAGAAAATTTAGACTATCAATATCACTTCTGTAACCTCCTAATTTTGGTTCATTAACAAAATGAACAGAAATATTAGAAATTTTCAAGAGTAATGCAAGGAACGTGTTTTTTTGAGGAATGTAAATAAGTATTACATTACAATGTGTTTCATGGGAAAAAAAATCTTGGACATTTTTGTGGTAAAAAATTCAATGAGTTTTCTTGAATAAAACATGAAGTTTTAGAGTCCTTCATATGCTGTTATGAATGAGAAATCTCTGAGATCATCGTATAATAGTATTGAGGATTTTCTAAACATAACATTGGTCTCTGAGGGCTGCTGGCACAAAGTATTACAGTCTAGCATCTTTCAAAACTTGTTCCACAGACTGGTGCCTGTTTTTGAAGTATTTGACCCACCCACAAGGAGTTACATTCAGAAATTGACATATTTTATAAACTTTTATAAGAATATTACCAGAGGATTTTAATTTAATTTTCCTTATTTAGTATGTTATTACTTTAGATATTTCTCTCATGTTTGGCTAAGTAAAGCTGTTGATCTGATTATAGTAGCCCACAAGGAGTAATTTACCACAGAAAATACTGAAAAAATTCATATAAAAAAGTAAACATCTTGTGTGGAGCTTTTTGGTTGGAAAAATCTCCTTTTTGATGAGCACTCTTTTGAAAGGTTCAATCTCACTTTCTCTACCTTCTAGAGGAAGGTAGAGAAAGTAAATAGTAGGGGAGGAGGGAGGATGAGGAGGGGGGGCAGAAACCTGAGTTTCAGCTCCTATCTGCCTCATGAGAGAAAAACCGTTTGTGAGTCTAGATGATCTGAAGCCAGATTAGACTCCGGAACCCTTTCTTCATAACGCTGAGAGAAGACACAGTTCTAAGGATAAAAGAACATATAACAGTTACCAAGGTGGGTAAATAAGGCAGCCAAATCCTGGGACACTCAAGGCAGTTAAATTCTGACATCTGCCATAGAGCAGCTTTCTTAAAAGACAGTCTACAGACAGTGACAAAAATGAGGACAGCTTGATGGAGAGAAAAATAGAAGGAACACTATCTGGTAGCTTTCTATTTTTGTGGTTTTAATTTCTCCTTAAGATTTGTCTGAGTTTCTGTTCTTCAGGTCCAAGAGACAGGGCTGCTAATCTAATAATAAAATCACCCTTTTGGCTTAAAGTAGTTTCTATATTGGTGACTGAATAACCTTGACTAAAATAATATATTCCATGTGTTATATTATTCATAACACCATCCATAAGTGACCACTATCCACAGGAGGGTTTTGTGATATCAACATTATTGACATTTTGAGCTGGTTAATTCTTCGTTTCAAATTGTCTTAGTGTTTAGCTCACCTCTGACATCTTCTTTCCAAGTGACAGAAATATCCTCAAGTTATGCTAACCAAGAATTTTTCCAGACATTGTTTGATCTCTTGTTTCTCAGGACAAAAATACTGCTGATTTCGGACCACAGGACCACAGGATAAACCTAATGCCAACCAACTGTTCCCACAGGAGACCTCATTCACATCTCCTGATGTTTTCCCTCAATTAATTATGCTACAAAATCAGGGGTCTCTTATGGGACTCATTTAAAACCATAGCACTTACCAATAATGGCTACTTTTAACAGATTTTTATACCTCTCTAGTTAGACTGACTGATTTCCCTCCTGTAGAAATTTCTAGTTTACAAAAAACAAAAATTCACCTTTGTGTATTCCTCTGTTTTTGTTTTTTCTACCTGTTTGTTATGATGCTGAGAAAATTTCCCTCAAATAATGGCTCCCATAGAGATCCATTGGCCCTTAAAGTTTTTTTTTTTTTTTAATTTTCTATGCTACACTGCATTCCAGCCTCTTCAAAGCTATTTCTAAAATCTCTGGCCCTCTAACAGGCACAGTTGTATGATTGTATGGATGGACACTTGCATACTGCCCTAACTACACAGAGTCACTCACTTTGCTTCTGTGAGGCTTAAAGTTGCAGGCTATGGTGAAGAAGGTCCTAAAATTGCCCAGCATATATGATTGAATATATGCATTCAAAGATGTGGGTGCTGGTAATTATAACATGAACAGAAGAGCCGATCAGGGAATCTAGTCATCCTTCCTGGTCTTGAGTAGGCTTCAAACTAAAGGACAAGGAACACTTCTGTCAGGGGCTCTGTACCATCCACTGATGTGTGTATTCAGCAAGTATTCTTTGAGTATCTGCTGTGTAACAAATATGAGTCTAGGAATTGAAAAACACAAAGCTAATAGAAAACACAAAGCTAATATGACTGAATGAAGCTCATATGTTTTAAAGAGAGTTAATATATAAAAGTTTGTCAGCATATAAGTAGGAATACCCATCAATACATCGAGGACTATGTAGTCCATACTGCTGACACCGTGACAATGGGGGAATGTTTGAAGAGGAGATAACTGAGCTGAAATTAGTGGTGAGTGGAGGAGGGGAGCTTTAGGAAGAGCTGAAGACCATTTTGAGAAGAAGAGAAAAAAAAACACTCGGGGCTAAGCCTGTTGTGTGTTTTCAGTGTGGCTGGTGCCTGTTAAATGAGAGACAGGATGATAAGAAGTGAGCTGAAGAGGTAAGCAGGGACCAGATCACAATAAGACAAATCCTGGAAGACTTTTAAAAAGTTCTTGATGGGATCTGAATCACATTTTGAAATAAATCACTGATGACTGATTTTCCAGATATATAGTGACAGAGAAGAGGTGACATTTCTGTGTCTTTCCTGATACAGTGGGCTCTGTTGAACTATGTGAGAATTTGGTGTCATACAGAAATTGGCTGTGTTGCCTGACTTGGTGGCACATGCCTGTAATCCCATCGCTCAAGAGGCTGAGGCAGGAGGATCATTGTGAGTTCAAGACCAACCTGAGCTACAAAGTGAGCTCAAGGCCAGCCCGAACTGCATAGCAAGACTTTGTCTCAAAATGACAATAACAAAAAAAGGAAGGAAGGAAAAAAAGAAAGAGAAAGAAAGAAAGAGAGAAAGAGATAAGAAAAAAGAAAGGAAAGGAAAAGAAAAGGAAAGAAAAAAATTGGCTGTATTCCTTATAGAAGCACATTCTTGATTGTGGAATCATAATATCACATTTATTTCTACATTTCTTTGATAAGATTCTAGTAAAACTTTATTTGAACTGTCCTATATATGCCTGAGGTCGTGGGGAAACGTGAGAAATAAAGAACAACAACAAACAGAACAGCTGCTTTATAGTCCAGTATTAACAGTTTTGCACTTTTCTCTTTTGATAAAGCTGACACTGTGTGCCATTGTCCGTGTAAGCGAGCTTTTCATTCTGTATCACTATACACTGTAGTAAAAGGAAGGGTGGTATTGAAAAATCTTATGTCTATATTTGAACATTTATAATGCACCGAAAAGTGTCCAGCATTTCAATTCTGAAAAACATTGTGAAACTAGACGCCAGAAAATCCTCTTTATACAAAATACATAGCGATGCTGACTAGAAAAGAAATTCTCCTCAGTGCACAACCCAACTCATAAAAATGAAAAGGCCAAAACCAACAGGGAAGTTTAAAGAGAACTGATGCCACCACTGATGCTATGCCTCAAATAATCTCTTGACAAGCAGCTAGAAGTGTAATACAGGAAAGATTTGGGCTCCGGCAACCGGGGGAGTTGGAACTGATGCAGGCATGGAACTGATTCAGAGACTCTGGATTCTACCTCAAGTGAAAATTGTTCAAAAAAACTAAACATCCCGGCAACAGTAAATAACATGAAAATTAGTGTGTTTCCACCTTTGCTCTGAGAAAGAATATATGTCTTCAAATCTGCTGTATGAGTCGTGTATTTGAGTATTCTAGAAAGCATGTACTCAGAAATGTACAAAACAGCCCTTGATAAGAAATGACCATGGCACAGTCCTTGGTAGGCAGCACCCAGGGACAGACTGGAGGTATCAGGCGTGTCTCTTCCCAGGCTTCATGGAATTCTCAAAGACTATAAATTTACAATTTAAATTTGTATCTACACTATCCGATTTTCTAGAATGAAAATTTCTTAAAAGATCAACTTATTATGAGAAAGGAAGGAAAGAGGGAAGGAAGAAAGGAAAGGTAACAAGAAAACAATAAATTTTTATGCAGCCACCTCGCCAAAATAATGAAACAATCTAAAGGAGATGAAGAGATGAAAAACATTCAAATACAATATTTAAAAAAAATTGATAGCATCAAAATTTAAACTATGAATACCATTTATCTTTATTCACTTTACCTAAAAAATAGTATATACACCACAATTTCCCTTTTTTCATATATAATTTAACATTCTTTATATCACTTGTTAAATTAGTCATGTCATTTAAACAAAGATTTTGTATTAACTTTTGAAGCAATGAAAATATTAACCCCGTGTCAGTTTATTATTTCACTGTTGTTTCCACAGCACATGGTACTTTATACACCCTCAAGGGAAATCAGTGTATGTGTATGTAATATGCTGCCCATAATATAGTCACAAATATGCCCTATAAGTGGCTTTTAATATATCATGTTTATAATTTTATATATGTAAATATATAAATACAGGATATTCAAATATACAACCCACCTAGCAGATTTGAAAACACCTTTTCTCCACCCAGAGCAAAGGTCAAAACACTAATTTTCACATTATTTACATATATATATATATATATATATATATATATATATATATATATATATGTATCTATTATACCATGAGTAATATTGAGCAATATTAGGGTAAGTTTTAGGGTCATGGTTCAGAAAGCAAAATTTAGAAGTAACCAACTTGTCCAAAATGAAGAATTAAAATGTTTGATCATGCTACATTAATATCTACAGTGCATCTCTGTGTGCTGATATGGAAAAATGTGTAGGACATAATAAAGGAAAGCAAACCATAGAAAGAGACAAATATAGAAGTTATGACATTTATGTAAAATATTTTTCCATTCTAATACTTTTTTAGAAAAAAAAATAACTGCACATGTGTAAATTTGGAGGAAAAGACCTTACAAAATTCCCAGGCTAATAACACCTGGAGAAGACAAGGCGGAGACAGCAGTGCAAGCAGGCTCTTCACTAATATTCTAAGTTATGTTACTTTAAAAAAAGAAGAGTGAAAGCTATAAGGAGGGTAACTACAGAAAAGATGATTAAAAAGCTTTAAGGGTATCTTTAAATACATCTTTTTAAATATTTCTGATAGTTTGCCCTCTACAAAGTAAGACAATTTGGTGCATTTAACTTCAAGTTAACTATTCCTTAATTGCATATCTGGGAACCCCAAGTCTCTGTAATACATAATCGACTAGTTGCAAATTAGTCCAATGACAGCAGTGCCATAGGAACTGTCTTATATATATATGTGAAATAATATAATACGTAATAATACCATAGGACCTGTCTTTTATATAAAATTTATAATATATCATTATAAATAAAATATTATATATAGATTATTAAAATTTCAGCACAATTTGTCTACCAAATTATTGATCTATCTGTTACCTAACAATCCATCTGTTTATCCAATCAACTCTGGTAACAGTGTTTCTCAGATCTTGGAACTGCCTATTTAGAAGCTGCTATCTGTGGTCTATAATTTTTTGCACATTTCCTAGATGTCCATCTTCTTAAAGCTGAGAACAAATTTTGTGTTAAAATGTTGAGCTCTGAATCAAGATTAAAGACATGAAAGATTTACGAACAAATGGAGCTTCCCTCTAGTACTCCAAGGAACACTTGGGCTATTGTGGATAATGCTGCCATGAAGATAAATAATAAAATATCTCTTTGAGATTCTGTTTTATATTGTTTTAGACATACAGCTAGACGTGAAATTATTGGATCATATAGTAATTACTTGAAGACTTATCCAAATGTTTTTCATAGCTGCCTCATTTACAGTTACAATAATACATAAGAGTTCTAATTTCTCAATTAATTCTCAATTAGTTTCTCAATTAGAATAAGTTCTAAATCCTTAACAATATGTGTTCTTTTCTCTTTTGGTGGTGTTGTTATACTATTGAGAATGATGTGGTCCTCTCTTTTTTAACATGAAATACTAACATATTTACTAAATATTAAATGCATAAATAGCATTAAACAATAATTAACCTTTTCATGAAAGTGATTTGTTTTCTAACATCTTTTCACTAGCTGTTTATTTGATTAAGAAGATTATTTCTCACATATTTGTAGAACCATATTCTTTGTCATTTTTGTCATGGTTTAAAAGAAAGACTTTGCTGAGAGGCCTTTTCTAGTTGTAATAGAGAAAATAATCCAGGTGATGTTTAAGGCATCATTATTTTAATTATTTGCATAAAACCAACCAATGTCACAATTTTATTGTATGTGTATATATGACTATGAATGACTTTTATGTTTATTTTAAATTTATTTTCGCTTAAATTTAATTCAAACTTAGATATTCAATTACCATTTAATATTCATGAGGGTAAAGACCATACCTCTTTCACTCATTATTATATTTTCAGTGCTAAAACTTTTGAAAAATGCTTATTGAACTTGAGCAATTACAAGAATAAGATTTTAATGAATGGGTAAAAAACCAGATAATCACTTCAACTTTTCTTAGTAGTTTGCTTTTATACTCATAGATCTGATGCTTCTGGTTTTATAAGTGCAATGGTACAACAGTCATTTTGCAATTCACATAAAATTAAAGCTGGAGATGGAGAAAAGTAAAGGCCACAGCCAAAGTAATGGGTCATGTCTCCTGCAACAGGAATTACTGTGTCCACCAGGTGATGGTTTCTATCCCTCTTTATACTTAGGAAATGCATAGTGAGTTACAATCGAGCAAGAGAGGGTTTAAATTGTGGAGTTAAGGACAGCTCCTTCCTCTTCAAATCTTTATTTTATCACAATGACACAAAATAAAGTCAGAGCATATAATGGGGTGAAAAGAATAACATTTTACAGTTCCCTGGCAGGCACATCTTTCAGTTTAATTCGTCTGTCAGCCCTGGAAATGATCATCGAGCCCGTTATTGGCAGCTCTGTGCCGTGGTAACTTTCAGGCTCTTGCTCCTTTCTGTCTACACAGGAGTTTGTGCTCTCTACTCCGTCTTCACGGATTTCTTTTTGAAATTGTTTTTAAAGTAAAAATCTCCATTAGAACAAGGTTGCATGTCTTGATAAGAACATATTTAATTTGTTTAGCATGGCAATGTAATCATTTGAGCTCAAACATTTTATCAATTTTGGTATAAATGAGGAGTGGTCTGCCTGTGCTTATACCATTAATCACAGTAAAATAGTTTTCTCGTTTATTTTACCTCATGTGACACAAAGTAAAAAAGCTAGGTAGAGAGAAAGAAATGAGAGGATTATAGAAAAGGAGAATTAGATCTGTGAGTCAGTGGCTGTCTTTCCTTTAAGTCAGATTATGAGTTCACGGCTCATTGTAGTCTGTTTTTGTACTGCTATAACAAAACACCCGTGAGCAGATCATTTTTGTAAAGGTGCTTATTTAATTCACAATTTGTGTTAGATAGATTTGGCCCTTGTGAAGACTTAACATATATGTCATTTCTGTGTCAACAGCAAATGTGGAAGAGATTTCACAGAAAGACAGGGAGCCAGAGAGAGATTCAGGGGCTGGGCTTGCTTTTGTATAATAACTCACTCTTGTAAAAACTAACCAGGATTTTGTGAAACTACCTTAATCTTTCCCAAGGCCAGCAGCCTCAATGTTATATTCCTCTCCCACTAGACCCCACACTTTAAATTTTTCATTATCCCTTGCTATTACCACATCGAGGACTATGTTTCCAGTTAAGGCACGGGGAAGACCGTCACAGAATAACCATACCATAGCACTTCCCTTGTTCTCTAGGGCAGCACTTGACACAATACCACACAGAAGCTCAGCTCATTCAGTATGTGTGCACTGCATATGTTCAAGGATAGATAAGCAAAACTGCAGTTTGATTGTCAAAAGATCATATTCCAACAAAAAGCTAAAAGTCATGGCGCTTGTTCAGATATAAAACTGATCACATGTTCAGGATTTTATATAACTTATTAATGAGAAAACCAGTGAGGTGTTACAGTCGGTTCAAGGGAGAATTCAAGGACAGACACACTTATAGACAGGAATATTAAAATGAGTACACAAATGGAAGCAATACTGATATTTCTAGGAGTTAGGGACATTTCCCTGCTTCCAGCTATTATTAATTTGCATAGAAACATACACAAATTATTTTGCATTGCTATCAGTTTTCTGCAAATTTCAGAATAGTTTTATAACCACCATGCAATTAGGATTCAGATAACCTAGAAGAATATATTACAGATAATGAGAACATTTCCCTGTGGACTGAATGTGCATGTAACTTCTTTCCACTCAGTACTACTTGTTTCTTTCTTGGTTCCTCCTCTTCCTGCACTAATTCCACGACCACTGGAAAACACTGCGCTCTTGGATCATTACCAATGTAAGTTTCGTAATTATGTAAGGCCAAATAAATACAGGAAGATGAATTTTCATAGAAAATTTCGAAAGGGAAATACTGATAAATAAAAATCATACAATATTCTGGCCTCATGTTAGCTAACATTTCACATATAAAGAGCTTTAGGATTACAGGGACTAAGTGGCATCTACTTTTTCAGTGAGGAAACAGGAGCCTAGAAAGACTGAGGAAGAGAGTGGATCGAGCACTAGGGGAGGGTAAACCCAGTTCATGTGACGTGAGCGGGACTTTTCCATTTCTCTGAATGAGACACGTAGGTGAACACCATTGCCCATGAATTGTGTAGTCACAATGATAACTTCCAGAAGATTCATTCCATAGCTTTTGTTTTCTCCATTATCTTCTCTTTACTGGACATTTTCCCCAAGGATGATGATGTCAGGCATGGACCAGGAAATAGAAAGTATTACTTTAGTCTTCACAAAAGGCCGAGACAGGATTCTTCCTAGTATTGGGTAAAATAATTCATTCAGAGTACATAGGATGGTGCTGCACGCATGATGAGAACCCGGTATTAGTATATTGAAAATAACAAACATAGCTGTTTTCAGCTCTACAAAATAATAACTAACTTTTGATGACTTTTTTTTTTGCATGAACATGACCTAGGTATGCCACTGGTAGCCCCAAAAGTGGGGTGCGAAACTGCACAACATCTTAGCTTCTTTCCAGTTCAATACTGGCTTTATCATATTGGCTGTGGCTTACTTGCACATTTCCTACAGATAGAAATTTGTAGGCTGCCTAGTTGCACACAAACAAGGGCTGCAAGTATTCCTGGAACTGTGTCAGTGTTCCACAGAGAGACTCAAAAGTCAGCAGGAAGTCAAAACTTTTCAGGAACCGGTGACACCGTGTTGTCCTGCCTGATGGGTTGAGGTTTTCTTTTAGTAACCGCACTAGGACAGGAACCAAGAGCAATAACTGGGACACACATCAGTGGCCATTGTACAGTTCAAACTTACATTCACATCATTCTATTCTGATTGCTATACATAATTATACTAAATGTTATTTTCTTAGAACTATGAGCTGCCAGAGGCCCAATCCATCTCTAGCATTGAGGAAGAAGAAAAAGATTATATATAATAAAAACAGGAATATTCTGTTTTTAGCTTCTTATAATTAGTACCCATATGACCAGAGCTATTGAAATCAGTTGGTCTACAATTTCTGCCAAGTCTACAAAATGGACTTTTATCCAAAAAGGAGAATACTGTATTCCTGTGAAAATAAAGAAGAAAAAAACATAACCTTTCAAAACTATTTTTTGCTGTTCAAACATAAAAGAACAAAGTGACCTGTTTTGTTGTTAAGTTCTCACACATTCTTTTTTTTCATTTTAATGAAATGTTATTCATATTCGGAAGCCCTGCTGAAATTGGGCCCACTGAGTGCTAAAGTTCCTGCAGGTCTTTGCTTCAGGTCTGTAGAAAAGGGCAGATATTTATTTCAGTTAGTTCTTCAAACTAGTAAAGGACATTGCCAGAAGAAAAAGTACCATTAATTAATTTTGCATAGTTCTTAATTGTGTTTAAGAAGAAAGGCAAATTTCTGTGTCTTGGGGTCATCTCTCAAATCTTGCTGTATTTCTTCATGATTTTGCTTCCCGTTTTGAAAAGTCATTTTCACAATATTCTTTGAAAGCATCAATTTGTTCCAGATCTCACTATACCCATAAATTGAAATACATTTTATTATAGATAACAGGACAATTGTTTTAAGAAAAATTCCCCATACACATTTTCTATTATTCCCATTAATATTTATTACACAATTACACAGCATTAGATGCAATGCAATACACCAAATATATTCTCACTAATCCTAAGAGATTTATGCTTTAAGGTAAAAATATAAATAATTCACTTCTTTTTTGGTGTTTTTTTTTTCCTCAAGGCACTAAAGAAATATTTTGTAGAGTAAGCTACATTTAGAAATTAAAAGCAAAGAATTCAAAAGAAGCAAGTCAAAACCACTCATAGCAGGTACGGCTTTCCGCACCATAAACACAATTTCCTTTGGCTGAGGACAGAGGAGAATCAGCAATAAAATAAGGGGAAGAGATTGTGAGGCACAAGCCAAGGAAAGAGACACCGAGTGTTTCCAAACCCTCCCCACTGCGCTTGTGGCAAGGTTGGCAGCAAGGGACAGGTTCAAGAGTAAAACGACACAGTGAAGAGTCTAAATAGAAAGCAGCGGTTAGAGTAGCAAACAATTCTTAGAATAGCCAACAATTCTTAAAAGGCAGTAATGGCTTTGGAAGTAAAAAAAAAAAAATTCGCAATTGCACAATGTTACGAAAAGCTCCTTAATTTAATATGTCCTAATCCAACACACACACATAGAGCATTGTGCTTTATTCAAGTCTTGTTTGCTTCTCTTTTCTACTTAAAACAGAAATGAATTTTACTTTTTCCTAAGGGAACGAAAGTGGGGTGTGGAGCTGAAGGACAGATGAGTATACTTTTTGTCATTGTGATAAACTTTGCAATTAAACTTAATTAAAGCTCATTAGCCACCAAGGGAGGATAAGAAATAAATTTCTAAAAATGGAATATTTCCTTTAGACATATTTCAGAACCAGAGGATATATTTTCATTAAAAGCTAATCTGCTTTATCAAGTTAATAGTAATGTTGACAGTAACTGTGTTGCATCTTTTATGAAAATCCCATAAGATATTAAACAAAGCTCTCTATTATCTCAAATTACTCAAACACAAAATTACAGAGGACACAAAATAAGAAAAAAAAGTGGCTTTTTTTGTCTTAAGACAGAAGATTTTTGTATTATTTTCTCACTGATATGCAATCAAATAACAAATACCAAGGAATTCCATTTTTAATTTTACTGAAGTATAATTGTATACTGTCTGATAGGTTGTGTACATGTTTCTGCTCTTAGCATTTTCTGATTCAATATCAAGAATAATTCTATCATTCCAGAAAGTCCCCTCATTTGCCTTGGCAAAGCAAATGACTTCAGTTCCTCTGTCCAAGCAATCCTTGACCTGATTTCTACCCATAGTAAATTAATTTTGTTTGTCTTACAGGTCATAGATTGAAATCTACGTTTGGTATTTTCATGTGGCTGGCTACTTTCACTTGAAATGTTTTTGTCATTCTTCAGTGATGGCATAGGTACCAGTAATTAATCTAGTTCACGAGTAAGGCACTATTATATGAATATACTGCAGTTTGTTCATTAATCACATTGTTCACTGACATGCTTAGTTTTGTTTTTGAAATTTTTGCAAGCACTCATCGACAAATATTTTTGTGGATGTATCTTTCTACTTCTATTGAGTGCAGTCTAGGTGTTTGACTTATGGATATGTGTGGTTTGACCTTTATAATCTATTTTTAGGCAGCTCATCAACAGCGGTGTACAATTTTGTTCTCCTTTGAGCAGTGAGTTACGTCCTCGCCGATGTTTCAATAGTGTCCATCATTTTGCTAGTTATTCTGCTAGCTGTGTAGTTGTATCCTTCTATGGTTTAATTTACTAAATTTGTTGAGAATACATCATGTTCTTAATGATCATTCAAAAAATTTTCGTGAAAAGATTTGCTGAATCTTTAGGTCATTTTTCATTTTATGTTTTCATCTCTAGTTATTTTTAGAATATTCAAAGCATTTTTAATATTCTAGACATAAGATTACTCATATATATATATACTGAAAAATTATTTCCAAGACAGTAACCTCCTTGAACTTCAAACCAATCTTTCAGTGACACTTTCGGAAGAGCAGAAAAAAATGGTTAATTTTGTAAAGCCCAATTTATGAAGCTTTTATTTTATTTTATTTTTTGATTCTGTGGATTGAACCCACGGCCTTCACCCTGAACAATGTCTTTAGTCTTTTTTTGCTTTTTATTTTTGGGACAGAGTCTTCCTAATACAGTTTTAGTCTTCATTATTTTTCTCTATTACTTATTACATTTTTCATTGACTTCTATTATTTATTAACATTTTCCTTCCACTTATCTTGATTAAATTTACTTTCTTTTTCCTAGGTTGCCATACTTAGAACATAGCTCATTGACATAAAATCTTTCATCATTTTAAAAAAGTTTAAACTTTAAAAGTTTAAAGTTACAAATTTCTGCCTATGCACTCTTTTATCTTCCTCACACAAATTTTGATATATTTTGTTTTTATTTGCATTCGAGTAAAACATGCTTTCTAGTTTTCCTTTCAAGTTATTTTTAAGTGTGTTGCTCTTTCTAACCATTTAAGAATTTTCCAGACATCTTTCAGTAATTGACTGCACATTTAATTCTTCTGTTGATGGAGAATATATCATAGAGGCTCTCAGTTTTTTGAAAGATCAATGAGAAGTGATTTTAAATCATTTTGATGATGATGGCATCATCATCATCAAATTCGCCATCAGTTTGAAACTTTTCTGCCAATATTTTTCATTACCTTCCATCTGTAACTGAAATTGTATCCATCTATAATTTGCTTCTCTGTAAGTCCCCCTCAAAAGGGCCAGATTTTCCTCACAAATCTCTCAGAATATAGTGCTGAAAGTGAGATGTATTTTAATCTTTTCAACGTGGCTTCTTCGATATCATTCTTCCTCCCTTGCAAATGCCTCTCATTTCAGACCAGGTTTTTCATATTGTATTCACCTGCCAACTTCCTAACTACTAACCTTATTTACTTGCTTCTTAAAGATTCTTGCACCTGGATCATTGATAAGATGTTCTAATACCGTTCTTAGGTGATGGTTATTGGCAATCACCGTATTTACATAGATTATCTTTCCTTGCTGTATCCTCTAAAGATTCTCGATTTTGCCTCTTGATGAATTTGGTCTCTACTCATTTTCAGCCCCATTTTATGAAAGCTACCTCATGAACCTGAACTGTGGTGAGGTTGCAGGTCGTGGCCATAGTATCGGTTTCAAGCATCAAGCTCTCTGCCCCTTGGTTGTCTCACTCCTGTTTGTTTCTCCTCTTCTGTCAGCTCCAGTAATCCTTCTTTCTTACACCTTGAGACCATTACCTGACCCATGTCTAGTTCCTTATGCCTTTCAAGTCCCCTTTTCTTCCCATGCAAGTCACGTTTTACAAACAGCCATAATGTTCATCTTGCTTTTAGCTTCACTTTTTTTCCTTTATCTTTTTAGCATGTTCACTTTGTAAAACAACAACCTTTGTGTAGTCTGATTATACTCCTTTGTGCCAATACTGGTGCTACGCAAGGAAGGGTAAAACATACAACCACACAACAAATTTTAAACTGATGATTACTTAACATACATAGGTCTTTAACCTGAAGATCACAAATATATTCCTTGAATTTTCTTTCTTCTCTTACAAATTGCTGTATATGCTTATATTTTTTCCTTCAAATCTCTAACACATCTTGTCTCACTTTCTCCATGCTTGCTTCATGGATAAAAGGACAAATGTGAAAGTAACACTAAACCCTGTGGTAGTTTCAATGTCAAAACCTGCATAGCATATTATCTTGGGTTTTAGTATGAATGTCTGTAATGGTTGACATTGTGTCAACTTGAGAAGTCCAGAAGATTAACTAGGTGACTCAGTAGTTCTACATCCTAGGGCATAGAGGACATGCCCTAAGGTGGCTGTTTTTATGCCTCAGGATGTTGTGATGGTTGATTCATTGTGTCAGTTTGAGAAATTTAGAAGTGTACCTAAGTGACTCAGCAGTTCTGCATCCTAGGACATACAGGACCAACCCTAGGATGGTAGAATGGATACAATATAAGGAAGAGAAATAGGCTTGCTGCCCTTTTTTGTTCTTGTTCCTTTTGCTGTCTTAATACCGTAAATGGTTAACCCCACCCTGCCTCAGAACTAGCTGGTTATAGACTAAAATGTCTAAAAACTGTGAGTTAATTAAACCTTTCCTTCTTTAATTTTGGGTGTTGGGTCCCAGTAACTAAGACAACAGTTTTCCTCAACACAGAGTTAAGGCTAGTATCTTGCTGTATATTAAGCCTGAGACTCCTTTTTTCATTTTAAAAATACTACAGCAATTATTACTTTGTGTTTTCCTGCTCTCTTTTTTCCCTTTATGATGATGAACATAAGCTATGCTATTGTCTCTCTCTCTCTCTCTCTCCTTTATTTCCCTCTTTAGAGCAAAGTTCTTTTATCAGTAGTTGTCACTCATTAATTCCTCTTGGAAGTTTTTAAAGTAAATCCACTTCAGTTAGGATTTCATCCTCCCAATCCACTGTATGTGCTTTTCTCAAAGACACCAAAGACTTGCTCACTGCTAAGTGTAGTTTTCACTTTTAAGCCTTTAGCTTACTTGACAGCAACCATCTACAAGACTTTAGCATTTTAATTTGGGGATTCTTACTTATTTGGTTGCCAGTAATTTATACTTCCTTGACTTTTATTTTACCTTCCTGACCACTTCTATATTCTTTTCTGGTTCTTTACATGTCCTCAGCCAGAAGCAGCTACATAGGTTGTGCAGAGTTGCTCACAATGAAAATGCAAGACCTTTTTGTCAAACATGGGGAATGACAGGGCAAGAACAAACCCTAAATCAAACATGGGAATCCTCCAAGTGTAGGATGCAGTGCATTTACATGGATATCAAGTCTAAGAAAATCAGCCCTTCCTCAGACCCTTACTTTCAGAGTGCTCTACTATTCTAAGGCTGAAACTTAAGACATTATCTCTTTTCTCTTTGTGTCTACTCCCTAAGTGATCTCATCTAATTTCTTGTATTTTAATCTAACTATCTGATGATGATTTCTGAATTTATATCCCCCTATGCAAACTATACACTGAATTTCCACTCGTATGAGTGATAGGAATTTCAACTCAATATATCACAAACCAAGATCTGATTCTCCTTTCAAAACTGGCTATATTCTTACTTTTCTTTGATTCACTTAATGTACAGCTCTATTTATTTCTTCAATAGCTTGGAACTAAACTTCTGTGTCATCTCAGTGATTCTCATTCATAACCAAATCTATTAGTTCCAACTTCCAAATGCATCCAAAATATGATCTCTTCTCATTCCCATCACTGGCTGTATTACTGCAATAGTCTGCTTATTATTCTCCTATTTTGTCTCTTTTATTCCTGTTTAAGCCCAGCCTCCAGAATGATACCATGATTCATGAAAAAGACAATGCAGCTTCTCCCTCAAAACTCTTCAGTCTGTCCCAGGTCAGGCAGAAGGGCAGACTCTTACTATGTGTCTTCTCATTCATCTTAGATGTTCTATGTTTTGCTCCATAAAACTAGCACCTATTGACCTCTCAAACTCTTCCATTGCTTGCATTTTGTCCCTTGAACATGCTAGAAATGCGCCTCCTTTGTGACTCATGTTTGTTTCCATTCTTCTAAGAAAAAAATTTCCTAAGAAACAATGTGTGGCAGGATCATTCATTCTCTTAGATCTTTACTCAAATTTTACTTTCTGAAATAGGTTGAATAAGTGTCCGCCAACTGATTTCAATATCCTAATCATTAGAATTTGTGAATATTCCACCTTACATGGAAATAGCAACTTCATAAATGTGATTAAGGATCTAGAGATAGAAAGATTATCCTGGATTATCCAAGTGGACTTATTCTAATCACCAGAGCCCTTATAAGGAGAATTCAGGAGGAGGAGGAGGAGGAGGAGGAGGAGGAGGAGGACTATAATGAGTAGTAACAGAGGAGGAAATGGAAGAAATGGTTGGAATCTTGTGAGGACGGACACACAGCACAAGGAATGAAGGCAGTTTCTGGAAGCTGGAGGTCAAGGAAATCACTTCTTGCATGAAAGCTGGAGAAGAAATATGGCTTTTCTTTTTTGATTTTAAACTAATGACCTCTAGAAACACATAAATTTGTACAATTTAATCCATGAGATTTGTGATCACTGTCATTGAGCAGTAAGAAAATTCTATGCCTTCTCATTGAAGTCTTCCTTGATCATCTTTTGTTGTCTGAAAGTTGATACATTTGCTGAAGTATCTATTTTGATAATCACTCCTCATGCAGTATGATATACTGCTGATTTTATTTATTTATCTAGTAGAGTATTGATTGCCTCCACAGAAATATGAGTTCCATAGTCAGTGGTCCAGGCCAGCAATGCATTTAATGCCTTGTAGGTAGCAAAGAATCTAGAACATGCCAGGCACATAGCAAATGATCAATAAATCTTTGCAAAAAAACAATAAATGAATAGATTAGTACAGTCTTACCATTTTTCTCTCTAATAAGTGATTCTTCTTCTTTCAGTGATCGTGCCCATGAATCTTCTGTCAAATCCAAGTGTATTTAGAAGAGCAAATGTGTTCGTGTGTGTGCATTTATGCAAGCATACCATAGTAATACATCTACATTTAACCAATCATGATAAATGAATTGGACCTTATAGTGATCTTAATGTATAATCAATGGGATAGACTTAACCATGCCAAAGATTTCATATTTGCTATCTGATTATGCCTGTTATGGAAATGATGAAGTCAGCTGTGATGCTTAATGAACATAACATAGTAAACAAAAAGACATAATGATAACAAAGACAGATGGTATTGATTTTTATTTAACTTCAATATATTTCTTTTTAGATGTGGTAAACAATATGGTGAAGAAAATTCAATCCCTCTCTCTCACTTCAAAATAATATATTCAGTGCTCTAAGCACAGAGCTATCACTCTTTCCCACTGGCATACAGCCTCAAGCATGCCACAGCCTTATAAAAGAATGTATCACCTTTTAAGCACTGTAGTTGAATATCAATGTCTTAGATTTTGACCTTAAGGAAAACATGAAACTATATACTCTATTTTTACATATGTCTGTGGAACACAAGATTAGAGAAGCAAAGTAGTCTTTGAAATAAAGCAGACAAAGCTAATATGAGCTGACTATATACCAAGTTTGATTTTTTTATAAAGAAAATATAAAAAATTAAACTATGATTGTGCATCATTTTTGTGTAAGGTGTTTCTTAATACAATGGCTATCTATGCTAAATAAACATGTATTCTCAAACAGCTTTGTTATTTACAATCTGTGACATATCTAAATACATTATGCCAGACTACAGGGAGTAGCCATTCCAAACAGAAAGCTATTTCCTTTGTGGTATTTTTATTTACAGATTATTACAGAATTAGAAACTTCTAGAATAATTTCTATTTTTCTCTCAGAGTAGACTTGCTGATGTAAATTTAAAGTACACAGATTACTTTCAAGAAGAGTATTTCATTCTACTAATAGGAGTCTTCACACTGACTCGGTGGTTAAAAGAAAAGCTATCATGAGTTCTTTCTGTCTGGTATTTCTATTTTTCTATCAGCTTTATTCCCACTGTTATTTTACTGAGCAGATATGGCATTAGGATGTTAAATGGGAAAAAAATAGGCTTCTCACACAGTTCAGGTTTCTGGTTCATTTTGTACAGTGGCAGAAAAAAAGTAATTAGGTATTACTTGCAGAATTACACTTGGAGATAAAAGATGAAGAAGAAAAAGATTAACAATTCCCAACTCTTCTCAGTGTAGTACAGATATGCTCACTGAAAGAGGTTTACACATGTGTACACACAAAATCAAGTGCCCGTGCACAGCCCGTGTATATTCCCTTATCATGCAAACTGCTTCTCATAAAGTGATCTTACCAACAATGGATGCAGAAATGCTTTCAAAGATTAATAACAGCTTCACATATATGACTGTCGATTTTAACCAAGCAACTGAAGTCATGTCACAGAATGTGCTTCTGTAAGTAACCGTCTTCATTACAGAGTTAACAAAACTGAGGAAAAAGTAAATAAAGTGTTTATCCAAGGTCAATTTCATGGGTCAGGAACAGGGCCAAAACCAGACCTTATCCATTAGACCAGATCAACACCCTCACTTGACGTTGGCATGTTACACCGAAGGTAACATCATACGAGTATCTAATAAAGACTTTAAGCTATTATAGTAGAGTGGCTTCAGACAAAATTCGAATTGATTGAAACTTTCCTCTGAAACTTGAATCAAAGCAAACCCCATCTTTTCTTTCCGTACCTCTTCTCTTATAGTGAAGGATCCAAAGATAGCACACAAATGGACGTTTCTCTGATACCTGTGGCTTATCAGTAAGGATAGAAGTAATGGAAATCTCATGAGAAAGCCTGCTCTTAAAAGATTTCCAATCCAATTTTTGAACTCAAAAGGCTCGAATTAGTTTCAGATTAACATCCAAGTCTTTCAAAGTACCTCTTCCTGGATTCAGTATCAGGAGGACATCACACACTGGACTTTAGGTTCAATTTTTTGTGACAAGGAGAAGGAAACGGGCAGATGTGGAATTTCTTTTGTTGTTTAAATTTTACGCTTTAAGTTCTATATCTATGTCTTTTTTTCTCTATATGATTGATTTTTCACTTTACATTTTCATTATCTTTTAAGAAAATAATTACCTGCGTTCATAAACATATGCACAAGCCCATATATGGAATGGGGAATTTCTGATAAAGTAACATAACTCAATGGGTCATCTTACCTCCTTTCATACATGAAACTCCATGGCTAAACCTTAAGGGGTTCACTTTCCGTGTCCTTCAGATGCTTGTCAGTGGAGGAAAACAATGCTACAGTCCCCACAGGATGACAAAACTGTCATCTTTTCCGGTCTCTGTGCCTCAGGTTTTCCTCATTGCAGCTATGCTCGGGCTTGCTGCCAATTTTTCCTCAAATTTCTCTTCAAACTATAGGTCAGCTGCTATTGCTTCATAACATTTCTAAGACAGCCAAACGATAAGGGTTGCAGAGAGCTACCTCCTCTTCTATCTTCCCCTGGAGAATTTGAACCCAAAAGATGAAAAATGCACTTCACAATTCAAGTCTTCTGGAGATACATTACAGACATGACTAAACACATTGGGTACTTACTCATTAACCAAATAGAATCCAGTCTTTTTAAAGACTCTGCTGAAGTATTCGATCAAGGAGAATTCCATTTCAGTCTACCTTCAGCAATCCATCCATGTCCTCTTGCAAACCTTCCTTTGAGAACAGCTCTCCTGCAGAGGTCTAGTAACTACAGAAGGTTAGAATTACCTTGAAGTGTCACTCTATAGCCCTGAGTGCTTCGTTAAATTCCAAACAAGAATGTTTTGCATCTCACCCTACAAACTGAGGCAAATGCTAATATGATTTTTTGGCCACATGTTTATTTTCATTGAACTAATATTTAATATTTCAGTTAAAATTGACTGCATATTATTTGCCACCAAATTGCACATGTTGGAAAACTGATAACCACTGTATAAGGACAAAAGTTGGAGGCAAACAGGTTTTGTGCAATGCTGAGTCAGGTAAGGTGAGGAGCGTCCCTGCTGAGAAGCTGCTAATGTCAATACTGGAGGAAAGAAAAGAGGCCACATAGCCTCCAGCACTGTGACCCAATAAATTTCTGTTGTTTCAACCATATATTTGGGGTTCTCTGTTAGGGCTGCCTTGGGAAACTAATATAACCTCTTTCTTTCTTTCTTTCTTTCTTTCTTTCTTTCTTTCTTTCTTTCTTGTCTTGCCCACAAAACAACACAGATAGATTTCTCTAGCCTGTGTCTTTTTCCTAAGAGAATTTAATGCAGCTGCCTTCATAGGCTGATACAGCCTGCAAGCTTTTTTTAAGACAGAGGCTGCACCCCTCAAAAGTGGTCATTTTAATTTTTCCCTGAAAAGAAATTTCTGGGTTGCCAGATAAGGAGTGTCATATACTCTCTGTTTAAAACACTTGGCTCATCTGGTCTTCTATATATCCAACTACCTGGGGGTTGCTTCCTACCGTGAAATACCAAGGCTTACAACCCTCCAATATTGCTGTTGCAATGCATGCAGCTCTATTTCTATTTACCTCCAGACAATAAACAGGGCTAAATGCTTTATCTAAAAATGTCTTTGACTATGTCTCATCTGTTTTTTGTTGTTGTTGTTGTTGTTGTTTAGATTCTTCTGACTGTGTAGTTGAATAGTTTTTAAACAAACACAACTGATAAGGTTGGGGGAATATCCCAGGATTCTTTTTCCTCTTTTAGTTTGATCTCTACAGAAGATACTAAAAGATAATGGGCTAATCCAGAAGGCCTTTGCTCTCTCTCAAGGGTACTCTGAAGAACAATCCCGTGCTGTGTGTACATCCGCCAGGACAGACGCAGAGCTCTGTGTTCTTTATGTTGTCCCCGCAGCACTATATGCCCTTTAAATCCCACCTATTTTCTCTAAAGATCGGTCACTGTTCTGGAGTAATATCTTAGTAAAAAGAGGGGTCATTGCAGGTAGATGAAAGTAAACTAAAAACTTTAGGTGTTGTGGGTGAGCCCCAAATCCAGTGGCAGCTGGGCAAAAGGGACAGAAGAAAGGAAGAAGTCAAGTATGCTGAGGTTTGAGAGATTCAGGCACAAACCAAGGGGAGCTTGGAGCTACCAGAAGCTGGACGTATGTAAGAACAGAGTCTCCCTAGATACTTTATTTATTTATTTTTGGTACCTGGGATCAAACTCATGATCCTGAGCTTGCCAGGCGGGTGCTTGTCCCACCGAGCTACACCCCCAGCTTCTCCCAAGATGCTTAGAAGTGAAGACTCCTCTGTGGTCTCCTAATTTCAGATATGTGGCCTCCAGCATGGTGAGAGGGTAAATTCCTGTTATTTTATAGCACTGCAGTTTCATGGCACTGAGGTTTCTAAAAATGCTTCAGTCTTAGACTCTGCTTAGATTTTGCCAAGATATTTTCCTGTACTTTCTCACCCTCTTAAGTTCACCCTTTTGCCTTCAAACACTAGCGGTCCTGATTCGTATATGACAGTAACAATAACAGCAACAATAATAAATAAATGACAACAACTCTGAATCATATTATGATATGATAATGGCATCATAATCTAACTGTATCATACCAATACCAGTATGTTCCACTGTAGAAAATGATTTAGGGAGTTTTCCTTAATATACTCTTTGCATTTAATATACAATTCACATTAAAATGAGGTCCTTCACTCCAATTAATGGTTCACAAAATAATTCCTAGATCACATTTCATTCCTGCATTGGAACTATGCTGATCTGTTCTCCACCCTCCCAACACTGTTAGCACACTGTCATTTGCCTGTGAAGCAGCACATGCCACCCTCAAATAAATCTTTTTGACATAAAGACATAAAGATCTTTAAGAGAATTAGGGAGAAGAAGGTGCAAGAAAAGTCTCTGCCCTCCTTGAATTTGCCTAAAAGTAGGCTATAAGTAGAGAAACACAAAAGCATCA
The DNA here is from genome assembly GCA_004027455.1 of Hydrochoerus hydrochaeris. Classification (NCBI taxonomy): domain Eukaryota; kingdom Metazoa; phylum Chordata; class Mammalia; order Rodentia; family Hydrochaeridae; genus Hydrochoerus; species Hydrochoerus hydrochaeris. The sequence continues at coordinate 282,357 of PVLA01000777.1, forward strand.
TGGCCCAGACCAGGGAGAACTAAGGTTAACTATGGAGAACAGCTTTCAAATCTAACAGGTTGGCAGTGTGACCTGAGAATCGCTATTCACCAGCTCTAGAATCTAACTTTCCCTTCCAGCGTGTTGCTACTCCTGAGGACTCAGACTCTTTTACCCTTGTATTGTGTCACTCCTTTAAAAATTTATGGTTCGTCATTCAAAATGCCACACAAGCAAGAATTCAAAACTACTTCTTTGACAAGTGATCACTTTTTAGGTATCTTCCATTTGTACATGAAATACATATACATAAATGTTTGTTTTCCTCTTAATATTTTTATTCCTCTTAATATTTTTATCTACTCTTCAGAATTCATAATAGTTAGGGAACTATATTTCTCTTCCCTGAGTTGGATGTACTGTATCTGTTTCTCAAAGTGCTACTATACAGTAGCTGCAAATTGGATTCTCCTAGTAGTGTCATTACCAGCCACTTCTAAAGCAATCCATCTTCACTTTTCATTTGTGATCTTATGTTGAAAAAACTTAACATCCAAGCTGTCTTCTAATCCAAGATGGGGATGTCACTTTCCTTTTGAGATGTATCAATATTTATTCGTTACTTAGCTTTTTCTTTAACTTTTGGTTTATGATTTGTATCACTGTCTTATGTGACTCCTGGTTTTGGTTGAGAAGTGTCAGGTTGACAGGTTTTTATCAGGAAACTAGCCAAGATGCCCAATGGCCTGTATGAGGGGTATGGCAAAAGGATGAAATAAGAAACAGAGGCTGATTTAATAATGTACAAAGGACGCATCCCTAAACAGTTAATAAGAAATCTCACAAGAATGATACCGATAACCCCAAACCTCTAGGGAAGTATACAAAATTAGCCGTTGTGAATTTCTGGATATCAGCAGTTCTTATGTTCACATCTTACTCTCCTTAACATTCTTCCATTGTCCTCATCGCTGTTATTTATCTTACACACGCCTTCTCTATCTAGCTCCAGATCCTTTCCCTGGTTTTCCTTTTTAGACACAGTGTTTGTGTTTTCTCTTTAGAGCTCCCACTGTTTAACTTCTTCACAGTGTCTCGCTGGCTCATGCTCTTCTTTGCTAGAACTCACTGCTAACACTTCCTGCTGTTCAGGCTCTTAGTTATAACATCTACACAAGAGTTTCTTTTCTTGCATTTACTAGCAAAATTTCTGTGGTTTTGGGTCCTCTGCATACCCAGGACACTACAGGTATTAAAAATCCATTTGTTAGCAGTCTCTAGGTAAAAAGTGAAGGCTGAGATGAGGGCTAGATCCAGGCGGCAATAATTCCCCAGCTGTAACAATGTGCTCTTCCTGAAGTCCTATGTACTAGTCTGGTTTGGTTTTGTCTGTCTAGAAAATGAATGATAATACTGATTTCAGAGGTCGAGGGTGATGATACATTTTTTTAAAAATGAGTGTGGAGAGTCCTGGCACACTCCTGTACTTTGAGCACTTTGGGAGGTGAGGTAAGAGGATCATAATTTCAAGGCCAGGCTGAGCAATTTGGCGACTCCACAAGACTCTGTTTCAAAATAAAAATAAAACAGCTGGAAATGCAACCCGGTGAGAAGGACCTGTGATCAATTCTCAGTAGCAAATCAAAAAAAAAAAAAGTGGTGGAAAGTAGCCAGGAAAAGAACCGGCATGTTCAATGTCAATGTCTTGATAGCTGGTATCAAAGAGAATTTACAGAAAGATTTCTGTGATAAATAGATGTCTGTTTTTTATTTTTTTTAATGACCATCCTCCTTTCTTGAGCCTAGAATATTGCAAACTACCTGAGAAATATCCTCAGGGATTTGGTGACCATTCTTTTGCTTTTTATTCTCTTCTTCAGCAACATTTACTGCCTTTGACAGGCTCTGAAATTCTATATTCAACCACAAACCAAAACAAAAATAAATTTTTTTTTTTTGTATTTTCAAACTTAAAATGTAAGATCACATTAATAGAAAAATAATGAAATGTTCAAGTGTTTTCAGGGTTACAAATGAAATATACATGCTGTTATGAAGCTATGTATTAGAGAGACTTGCTTAGGCAAATCAGAGAGAACTATATTGAGACGGTATTAAAAAGTGTAGTCTGATGTAGTTAGAAAAGTGAGCAGCCGCCAGGCCACCAGGAGCTCCTTTAGGAAAAGGGGCAGCATGACTGGATTTGCAGCACAGAAGTATAAATCCTGCTGAAATATTGTGATGGGTAATTTTATGTGTCAGCTTGGCTGGGTCACAGTGCCCAGATCTTTGGACAAACATTACTCTGGATATTTTCTTCTTAGTGTTTTGGACAAGAGTAACATTTAATTTGGTGGATTTTGAGAAAAACATTTCCCTCCAGGGTGTAAATGTGTTTCATCCACTTAGATGAATGCTTGGACAAAAAAATATTTTCTTCCTCTGAGCAAGAAAACTGCTCTGCCAATAAACAAAACTTGCACTTGAAATGTGCAATCAGCTATTCTTGGATTGGCTTCCAAGTAGCTGGGCAGATTTTGTATTCGTTTCCTTCTTAATTGTGTGAGACAACTTGTTACCACAAATTTTCCATTTATTGTTATGAATAAATTGTATTTTTGTATTATGTATTTTACATGTATTCATCCATCTATATGTGTCATATATATATATATATATATATATATATATATATATATACCCTGTTTATTCTGGAGACGCCTGACTAATAAAATTTTAATTATTTGTTGACAGAACAAGACAGACAGATGTTTGTTACCGTAGTACTTCAGCTACGAGTTCATGCCAGCTTACTTTAAGACAATAGTCCTAGAAGTCTGACTGAAGAATCAATTAAGTACTATATGCAGGGCACGGTATTTTATTGGCTACTAAATCCATAAAAGAAAGTGGTAACAGACTTCCTAATTTCTGATCTGCACATCTAAGTACATGATAGTTTCATCTAGTCATATCACCCTGCAAAAGGACAAGTTTGGAAAGAAAGAGTCAATTTGAACACGTGAAGTCTGAGATGCTTTGGAGGAATCCAAAAAGTCTGTATTGGTTGTGAATTTGATAACAGATGAAGACTTAGACAACTTAAATTGAGAATGATCTTATAAATGGTAATCCAAAAATAGGAAAGGATAAAAACATGATAACAGAAGAAGAAAGCTAGGACTAAATCTTGAAAAAAATTGCATCATTTAACAGATCAAAAATATATGAAAGTATAAATAACTTAAGAATTTCAGTGTTGGAGCTGGGGATTTAGCTCAGCAGCATAAGTGCCTGCCTTGCAAGCATGCGGTAGTGAATTCAATCCCTGGTACCGATTTAAAAAAAAAAAAAGAATTTCAATGTTTTAAGCTTCGTATACCATGTATGTTGATGTGTTCAAGTGTCTTTGCAAAGGGCTGCTGGTTCAAGAAATGATTTATTTAACCTAACTTGTGTCACCTTTCTTTTTTATTCAAAGAATAAGGAGGTTATTTGCATCATTTTTTCATTTTCTCATTAATCAGAAAATTTGGACAGAATGTTGCATAACTATCATAATAGTACCTAAATTTGAGTACTTATTCCACATTAAAAAATTTGCCCTTCTTAAACATAAACTATGAACAAGATACAGAATTTTTCAAGTTAATCAAGAACTTAGCTGTTCATTAATTTCATAAAATATCTTGGAAGTCATTTCTGTGGTTTGTTTTATAAGCTCTTCAAGACAAAAATCACAAAGAATTTACCATCCATATTGAAAATATTCCTTTGTCAGATATATAAATTCTATTAGCATGAATGGTATCTTGAGTATTATTAGTATTTTGACTAACAATAAACAATATTTTTGAACTTACAATTTTGCACATTTAACTGTTATTTGATCTGTAAATAATATTCACTTCTTTTCTTAGTTTTCAAAAACTATTTTTACACTAAAATGTTCTAGTTATTCTAGGAGACATTGACATACAAATGAAATTAGCACAAAATTCTTGTGCAACCAATAAATGCATAGGCTGGTGGAATATAATGACGTTCAATAAAATGCATTATACTCCTTGTTAAAGCTACTTCATTATCAGAACAAGGAAGCAGACATAAACAATCCCATCCTGAAATGGATAGAGACAAGAGTCAGAGAAGTTTTAAAGGAAAACATTAACTAGATCAAGAGGGAATGACAGAAAATGCATACCAGTCAGGAGAAACAGAATGACCAAAAACACCTGGGAATGAAATTTTGGTTTTATCAGTATTACACATGCATAAAATGAGGGTGGAAAATGCAAAAATATACATTGAATGTTCACATTATGGAGTGAAATAAATGGCAGGTTTGGGGATTATCCTGGTGATAAGCGAGGTGACAGAATAAGTTTAAGTAGGAGAGTCACAGTAATTAGAGTGGCAGAGCAGAAAGTATTGTCACTTATGGAATGAATGGGAGGCAGCATAACTGATGGTAAATGATATGCATATTACAATTCTTTCCACATTGTTAGGCTTTTATACTTTATTTCATTTCATTTTATTTTATTTTATTTTATTTTATTTTATTTTATTTTATTTTATATGTTTGGAGCACTTCTGTGGAGTTCATCTTGGGGAATAGGTGCATATACCCGATTCAGTTTCTTTTTATTTTATTTTTTACCTTATTTATTTACTTATTGGACCCAGGAATCAAACTCATGACCTTGCAGTTGCCAGGTGAGGTGAGTTTATGAACAACAATATAGGAATCCAAGCAGTCAAATTGATAAATTTGGAATTTAATTAACTGAGCTCAGGACCACTTGTATACGACCCCCCTGGTTCAGGGTCCAAACAAGTGGCCCCAAACTGGAAAGTTACAGAGGTTTTAAAAGAGAAAATCACAAAAGACATCCTGTTGGAGACAATTTAGCTGGAATATTTCATTGATTTTCGGTTGACACCTGTATCCTGCTTCTTCTGTTGAGCAGGTTATTTTTTCTTCTGCAGGTACAGCTCATTCTGCTTTTCTCATGGGACTTATACCCTGATTAATTTTCATTTTTCTGAGCCAAATACAGGGCACTAGTTAAATGCAAGGCTCAAGATGGCATCAGTTATGCCAAGCCACAGCACCAGGCAGGCGCTGTGCCACTGAGCTAAAACCCTGACCCAGTTTCTTTTTTTTAAATCCCCCTTCTTCCCAAACAACTCTTTCGCTTTGCCTCTAAATTCCCGTGCCCATTTTTTCTTGTCATTATTATTTTTCTCAACTCATGTTTGCACTTACCGAGGTTGCTGGGTTCCTGTGTATGGTGTATTCTTATTCTACTTCCTCACCTTTCCCTTTCTCCTTTCTCTCTTCCCTTGGTCTCCTGGACTCCTTCCCATTTGCAAGCAATCCCTGCTTTTGAGTCATAATTCCTAAAAAATTATGATACTGTTTTAACTGCTCACCAAACATGTTACTCTGTGATCCTCAGGACTGGTCACGTGGCTTTAGAGGAAAAACTTGTGAGATGACAAAGCATTAGGCATCTATGCATTTGGTACACGCTGTAAAAATCCGCGCATGGCAACCGTCTATCACTCACTCTTCTTCAAGTGGCGATGGTGAGGGATGTCTGGACTCTGTGTCAGTTCAGCTCATCTATGAGATCCTGACCGATACAAGAAGTCATTGCAGTGGTGGTTACGCTCAGACCCAGCGGTTTTTGGTAGAGTCCTTCCTTGATCTTACTTGACAGGTACAAACGTTGGTGGGTTTGTTAGTTACTTAATTTATTCACGTATTTGTGATGCTGGCCCTCGAATCAGAGCCCTGCTCACATTAGGCAATTGCCTTTTTACTGTGTTAAAATCCCCAGGATCTTACTATAGTCTATGTAATCTTGCTTCTCTCAAAGAAGCTAAGTGATATGTAAGGAAAAGAGTAAAGACAGAAGAAATTTTAATTTCAGTTATGCTGTATTTTATAACAATGAAAATAGTTGAATATTTTATACTTCTTTAGAGCACTGAATGCAATAGAATATAGTTATATATTTATAGTCAATTCTTTTTTACTTTCCAACCTGTAGTCATTATTTTCTGTAGTCAGAAACACTGAGGTATCCCCCACTGCCCTCTCTCTTAGAAAAAGCAGTATGCTAAGCCTTCAAGCCTCTCACACACATTCCATCCGCTGGAGTGTGATCTGAGTTGTATGGGCCATTGGTCACGTCCTTCTATAAATCAAGCGAGTCTCATCAGGGTTGAAAACCTGCTGTTCCACATACCCTCCTTCCTTCATGTGTGACATTATTTTCTAAAGTCCGTTACAGCTTCCAGATCTGAACACTTTGACTCACCTGTCAGTTTAGGATGTTTCATGCCAAAACTCTATGAAACTTTCAAGTTGGCAGAGAATTGTTTAATATTTCCTCACCCTGGATACTACACTGTAACTTTCTGTGGTTTTCAGTATGTTGACAATACTTTCTATTCTCCTTTTCTTTGTATCTCTTTTTTAAATCAGTGCACTCCACTAAATTAGTCATTTCTCTTATCCTTTTCTATAGCTCCTCCATGAACTACAGAAGTTATTTCAGCACATTCTGGAGCATCCTCAAGGACAAACTGATGAATTTTCTCTTTTTTTTTTTTGGAGCCCATGGGTTAATAGTAATAGCTTTTTTTGAATTGAAAGACAATATACGAAACTAGAAGTTCATTTTATTTATTAATTTTTCTCATATATTATCAAATTACTTCATATAGAAAAAAACAACCAAAAATAAGAACAGAAAAGCAAAAAAAAACCAAACAAACAAACAAAAAAAAAAAACAAAAAAAAAAAAACAAATACTTATCTATGGTGTGAGATCTGAACCAAGAAGGTAGAATCTCACCTTGTTCAGCCTTGACTGAAAAGGCTTCCATCAAAACAATCGATTTTTTGGCAACTCTACATATGACTGTAAGTTAACCAAAAGCTGAAATATTTTGACTTGGGAATTGCAGATAAATTTTGATGAGTAAGTAAAATAACAGATATTTCTTGAACATGACTAAGTCAGTGTGTATTCTGTGCTGTAGAATCACTGTGAAAAATGAATACACAGCCTAATAAATTTGGTCCTGGTCACCAAATTCTTGGGCTCACATCCAGTACAGGGCAAGAATCATGCTATTAGATTTTATTCACTTAATTAGGCTAATGCTCATTAGTTATCAAGTAATTTGAAATAGCTAGATAACATTATTTATTATTGTTTCAAAAAGACATTGACTATAACATAGTTCCCAAGCAGGAACTCTCACCAGATATAGAAAAAGTACACAAAGCTTCTCTGACATTTCATAACATGCAAATTTACAGAGAGCAGGTTGTATGATACACACAGTACATGTATAATAAATATATGAGACAAACTGATTTTGTAGCTATGAATCTTATTCTAGCATCTGACTGAGAAATATAGAAAGCTTACCAGAGAAATCTGTTTTAAAATGTTGCTTAGAAAGAAGAATTACGCAAAATGATTTCTAGTCCAAAAGACAGAGTGTAAAATGAAAGTGGATAGGTAGGATCTCTTTGAATTTAAACAAAATGGATCAGATCAAGTAGGTATTTATTTACTTGTCAATTACAAAAATATAATAATGTACAATAAAATTTTGACTCCATGCTGTGTAAGTATTCACATAAAATGTCAGATTTCTTAAGAAACTTGGAAGACTTGTCAATCATCAATTTGAAAATGAAACACTGCTGATTTAGGAGTCTTTGATAAACAAATAAAACCTGCTTTAATAGACTATGATCTCCAACTTGTCATGTCACTTATCAAATGAGTTATTAGTTTTGTCTTCCCAGAAACATAAAGGCGAAGTCAATGATGTACAATTTCTGCACAATTATAAAAGCATCAGCGTCATTAGGATGACATTGGTTATGGAATGAAGGACTTTCTCCATTTACTACCAGTACCACAAGTGAACCCACATTTTCCAAGATAAACTCTTCAGCATTAGGAGTTTTGACAGCTCTGGAGGGAACAAAAAAAAGCAGTTTTATTCTCAATAGAAAGTACAACCACAGGTATTGATGCAGTTATAGCTTGAAAGCATATTCTTAAGCACTGAAAATGACTCAATGGGGAAATGGTGTGGGTTTAAGTTGGGATAATATCGCAGTAAAGAACAGAGCAAGAAACTTAAATTATATGCACTCCAGTAAAGCAACATTGAACATTTACTTTGCAACTCTTGACAGGTAGAACCATACATGACCCTCAGTTGACACATACAACTCCTGCAACACTGGCTAGATTACAGCTTACCTGTTGCAAATTGTGTTTCTTGCTACGGTTAGAAACTTTCCAATGATGTATGAGAGGCTATATGACACAAAGATAAGACATCTTCCTCTTTTTAAGTCACTTTTCAAGAAATTACTACACCACTTTTATTCTCCCTGACTCAACATGCTCCATCGCTGTAAGCTCTGGGATCAGCTCTTAGCTTGTATGATTTTGGTTCAATACTTGTCAAAGCCCAAGATCCATAGAAACAATAATGTGACAACAAAAAGCCATAAGAGCCTTTCCACAAAGTTTCTACAACTAGCAGAAAAAAACGTCGGTGGATATACATTTGCCTCCCACAAGAGTTGGAATGGATTCTTGATGTTTCACGCTAAATTTAGTAAATACAAGCCAACTGCTATAGTGGTCACTACTGCTGATTTACATGAAAATATCTGTGAATTTTTATTTGGCTCAAGCCAACTAGTCTCAGAGTCCAGTCTCAAAAAATGAAACAGCCTAATGACATGGTCTCTGATGTCTCCATCCCAGTTCCCTTTCCAGAGTCATAACCACCAGGGGAAGTACACTGCCACATGTGTTCCCCAGACACCTGCTTCTCCCAAGATGTCCTAAGAGCAAACAGTTAAGGAACCTCATCTAGAGAAATTCTTGTAGCAATTAGCCAGGAGAAGCCAGGAAAAGGACTTGTTCTCCAGATAACAGTAAAGCACGAGAGAGTTCCACGCTATCCACAAGCATAAGGGCTGTGGAATCTCTGCAGAAAGAGCACCCTGCTTGTTGCTGTCCATACTTCTAAGATAAACAGCCTTATCTGGTAGGATAATTTCACAGTAGGCTACATTAATTTTCACTCCACTGCTTGGGAAAGGACTGTGATTCATACACAGGAAATCAGACAACTTCAGGCTTCCTCAGCGGAAGGATCATTTTCCTATTTTTAATTAATTAACTAACAAGGACAGAAACTTCTGCATTTTCTTTCCAAAACTCATTTGCTACTTTAAAGACTCATGGATGCTGAAGGAACATATAAAAGAGATAAAAATAAACTAATATAGCCATTTACGTCACTTAAGGAAGGTCAAGAGTGCAGCTAAGAAAAGGTAAGTAGAAAATATAGACCAGACCATCATAGCAGCAGTATAAAAATCCCAACTGCATGAGGGTTCCACAGTTCTCACCAGCTTTAAGTCAAGCTTTGAGAAATGGCTGATCTCACAGCAACTGATCTGCTCAAAATAAAAAAGATTTGTATTGGGCCATTCTCAACCTCCAGAACCCAAGCTGCTATAACAGCCACTGCTACCTGACACCTGCTTTAAGAACCAGTGCCCAACCCCAAGACACTGCTTGTGTGAGGCTTGTGTAAGCCTCACAAGGAAGAAGTCATCTCCCCCAGCATCCAGAGCTCCCATAAAAACAAGACTGAATGTCACAAATGCTTGTTCAACACGAGGAGAGTTGGTGTTCTCTCCAGCCTACAGAATGAAGATTGCACATTCTTGAAAAAAAGGGGATAAGGAAAGTCTTAGTTACTCTCTGCAGCTCCAGAAATGAAACTACCAGTGCCCTAAACTCTGGCATTATCTTCGTTTACCTTGTGAGAATGAGGGAAGGTTTTCTTCCCAGATCATGGCCTTCAGACTGAAGCTGTAGGTGCAAAGGATCCCACCATCTCCAAAGCTTGACCCTCAAGACCAGAGGGAGGGCTTACCCATGTCCTTTCATCTCAGGACCATGGTTACCAGTGTTACAATTCAGTCTCACCAAGCCTTCCACCATATGACTTAGGAATCTTTCTGCTTACATCCTGCAATTTGAGAACCACAAATACCAAAGCTGCAAACTCTACTCAACCTAAATTAGGGAAAGTCTCCTCTGTGTCCTACAAGTCCAAGAGCATAGACAGCAATGACATGAGCCAAATGTCACTTGCACATACCCTGGAGTACCCAAGTCTCATTAATTTAGAACCATATCTTCTTATCAGGGACCTGGCCAAGAGCCCCAATCTTTCAAATGAGGGTATGGTGAAGGCTTAAAATAAATAACACATGTGGTATGATTTTAGGGCCCCAGGAGGATCAAACCCTATAACAGAGTGTGGGACTGGGGGCTAAGACAAGGAATAAATATGGGTCCCTTATATTTATTTAATTTTCAAATAAGGAAGGGTTTAGAGTAGAAAATGCAAGAAACTGAGCAGGACTTTGGGAGTGGTTTAAGGACTTTTCTAAGTAACACATTATATTAATTTAGGAGAACTATTTTACATTAATTTAGGAGAAGTATCTCAGGAGAAATTCTCCAGGTTGGGAAGGAAATGACTGCAGCTACAATCTCTAGCTTGTTCATCGGGGCTGGAGCCACGTGTCCTCAGCTGTGGCCTGATCTTGGCCTTTGAGGCATCTCTTTGTCTCAGGTCCCCCATGCCTCAGCCATGCCACAGCCCTGCACTTTTGTTCAATTTCCACCTTCAGTGGCTCCCAACTTCTTTTGATAATGAAAGCTCTATCATCCCTTGCTTGTCTCTTGAGATATAGGGAAGATACCATCTGGGTCCTGCAGTGCCAAGGAAGTGGCCGCCAGTATTGTGCACATCAGCACCAACTATAAATAACCCAGAAGACCAAAGGAAGATCTGCTTTGGATCCCAAAACCTCCCATCAAGAGTTACTGGTATCACAAACTCCTGAATTTCCTGTACTCTTGGACTCAAAGAATGTTGCACAGCACTGTGGGCCCCACACACATGGGTTTTGGTGCCTCAAAATCAAACATGTCCCTTCCATCATGAAGGTCCTCTAGAAGAACTTCATATCCTATGGCTCTGAAATGCTGGCTACCATCACCACCACCTTTGGTGTCACCAGTGTTTCCTCAGAGGAAACTGAAAACAGTCCTTTCCATGTCCCACATCATCAGGACTGTGGCAATAGATCCCACAAGCCCTAGTGCCATCTTCGCTTGATAAATGGGCCCTGAGGGCATGCACCTTTGAAAGTCTATGTCACTGCAGTCACACAACTATCTATCTTCTTGAACTGCTGTAATCTAGAATATTGAACACTGATAGACATGGCTAAAGAAATTGCAGAAGAGCTATATTTTCGGGCTGATCCATAACCAAATAAAAAGCACCTTAGCAAACTGAAGCCATTATCTCATCTAAATGAAAAATCTTTATCTACAAAATCTACTGTGAAGAATTATAAGTTACGATGGTTACATCAAATGTGTAGACATCGATTTATAAGAAAACATTGCCTCCAAAGGAAAATAATGTTTTCATAGATCAATAGATCAATTTAAAGAAACTCTGAGATGTCTGAAGAATTAAAAATACTGATTATAAGAATACAGGAAAATATGAGGGAGTAGACTACAGGAAGAAATGAGAAAAAATATGATTCCAGTTAAAATGAGAAATTCTAAAAAGAAACAGAAATCATGAAAACAACCAGCATTCCTTTTACTAAACATTTTAATAAATGAACAAGCAGAAGAAAGAATTGCAGAAATGGAGCATATGTCTTTTGAATTAATTTAATAAGAAAAAAGTAACAATAGAAAAGAATTTTTAAAAAGAGAAACTCTATAATAATAAGTGAAAAAATATTCATACTATGAAAATTCCAGAAACATAGAAAAGGTCAAAGTCATTGAAAACAATGACTACAGTATTCTCAGTTCTTTGAAGAGATATAAACATCTAGAAAAAGCTCAAAAGACGCCAAGTAGTTTCAACCAAAAACCATCTTAACCATATTGCACTCAAAATGACTAAAGTACAAAAAAAAGGGACAATTGCAAAATCAGCAAGAGAACAGAATCAATTTATATACAAAGGGAGATCTATTAGACTTACAGAAGATTTCTCAGCAGAAAACTTAACAGGATAGAAGACAGCAGGGTGATGTGTGATATATTCAAAATCCTGAAATTACAAAAAGACAAAACTTGTCAGTCAAGAATATTATATATAAAGAATCTATCCCTCAGAATTGAAGAAACAGTGAAGTCTTTCTCTCATAAGTATAAATTAGAAAATTCATCACTACCAGAAGCATCCATATAAGAAATACAACAGGCAATTTTATACTTGGATCAAAAGAAGGATAAACACCATCATGAATCTTCAGGAATGTAGAAAACTTGCTAGAAGAGATACATGAAAAACAAAATCAGAAAAACGTATTATGACAAAAAATACTAAATTCCAAAAATTAATGAGAGGCTGAACTGAAAAAAATATGCAAACCAAGCAGAAAAATTATCAAAAAGACAGAAGGATGTTTATATCTACCAATAATTTTGAACATAAATGCATTAAATTCATCAATAAAAGAACAAAGCATGGCATGATGGATTAAGTGATGACTTATCTTGACTGTACACTTAATTGGGTGGGGAAAGGCCTAGGGCATTAGGAAAGTACACTTCTGGATGGCTTTTCAGAAAATGAAAGGAATATGGAACAGCAAACTGAAGGGGAAGATTTACCCTGATCATGAGTGGCATTTTCAGATAGGGAAAAGGCCTAGAGCTAGAGATAGTTGATAGAGACATGACAGATACATAGACAGATATGGATAGATATACATGAAATCTAATTAGAAATGGAAGCTTCACTCACTTCACTCCCATATTTATTACAGCATTATTCACAATAGGTATGAATGGCAACAACCCAAATGTCCATCAGCCAATGAATAGATTTTTTAAAACCTGCTACATAAATACAATGGAATACTACTCCACTGCATAAAAGATGAAATCTTATTGTTTGCAACAATGTGGATTAAACTGGAGCACACTGTCTTCAGTGGAATAAACCAATGCTGGAAAGACCAGAGCTGCATGATTTTACTCACATGAAAATTCTGAAAAAGGTGATCTCATAGAGTAATGAAAATAAAATGGTGTTTAATAAAGGCTAGGAAGGTCCAGGAAAAGTACAAAGAAATATTTATTAGCAGGTATTAAGTTCCAGCTAACCAAAAGAAGTTCTGACATGCTATTGCACAGTGGAGTATCATAGAAAACATAAGGAGCTGTGCATTTTCAAACGCTAGAAGGAAGTGTACTGAAAGTTGTCACCACAGAGAATGACACTTTTGTGGTGACAGATATGCTCAAGCTGGCTTAAACATTACCCCAAGTAAACACGTATCAAAACATCACATTTTTCATCAATAAGTACAAAAAGTTTTGTGGCTTTAGGTATAGTTAAAAATAAATTTAATTTAAGTGAAATAAAATCTATAAATGCATTTTATAATGGAAAATGGACTCAGTACATGGTAAAACTTGTACTCTTGGATTGAATGATTTAATGCCACAAATGCGTCAATTATTGCATGTGCATCTTTTGCTATTCACTTATGAAAAAATATTAAGATTTAAAAGTTTACATAATTAAGAATATAATAGGGATAGAGATAAGACAGAGACAAAAGCAAATAAAATGTTTTATATTAAAGAATGTAAATACTGTGGGAAAATATAAATCAGGAAAAGTGAATTGAAAGTATTGTAAAGAGAGTAGTTTCTGTGTGAGTAGGAAAGACGGTGGTGAAAAGGTGACATTTTAATATAGACATGACGAAGACAAAAGAGGAAACCAGAGGCCATCTGGGTATAGACCCTCCCAGCTGCAACGTCCTTGAGTTGAGAGTGTGTTGAAAACTGATTTTCAATGAGCCAAATGTTGAGTAGTAGTTAGTGAGATAGTACCAATTCCTATAATCTTAAATAGTTTGTGCTTCACTTTGAGTAGAATAGGAAGCCATTGGAGGCTTAGCGCAGAGCAACATGCTCTAAGTTATTATGTGATCACTCTAATTGCCATTTGAATCATTCTAACGAGTGCAGAAGCCAGAAGCATTGTGAGACTATTGCAAATGTCCGTGTGAGAAACGAAAATGGTACAATCAGAACAGGTTTCTGGTAGCCAGAGATAATGTGAGATAGGATCACATCCTGGACATATTTGAAAATTATGACACTGGAGCTTTGGAGAGAGGAAAGTTAAGGAGGACATCAAGGTTCTGGGTCTGAGCATGCTTGGGAGAGCATCTTTAATGGAGAAGGGAGGGTTGCAGCAGAAGCTCAGTGCCGGGTGGGTTAATTAGGAGGTGTTTATCAGAAATACTCAGATTGAAATATCACAAGTTATACAAGGCAAACTCTTTGCCTTGGGCTGAATATGTTGTTCTGTCATAGAGCACCTGTCTAGCAAGTGAGAGGACCTGGGTTCCATCTCCAGAACTGAAAAGAGAAAAGGGAAAAGCACTGACATTCGTTTAACAATTGTTTATTTAGTGATGTTACCATATTTTCAGCCATTCTTCATTATCTATGCATGATTATAATCAGAATACTCAACATAAAATGTAAGCAATATTTATTCAAAATATTTTAGTGAGGCTTCTGGTTTCAAATTTAAGGCAAATTGATTAATATTTAAAAACTGAAATTCAGAAAAACAACTAACTTGCCCATACTAACACAGTCATTAAAGGGTAAGTTAAGGTTTGAGTCCATCGTGTTTCAAAACATATCCTTTTATCCTGTCCTGAAGGATGTATCAAATTTTTAATAAAGTTATATTTCTAAGATACATTTTGATGACTTTATGTAAGAGACAAGTTGACACTCTTCAAATTTGGGACTCCAGTCTTTGTATGCAATAAGGAAATTCTCAGAAAAGTCTTCAAAGAAATGTCCTTTATACTGGAGTTGACTTTAATTGGAGGCTTCCAAGCAACTCTTATTCCACCTAATGAATGGTTTTATGCTTTCCCCATAGTAAGACTATTTCCTGAGTCAGAACTGACAATGGTATTAGGGCTTTGCTTTATGTTTAAAGTCTCCCTATCATCATATTCAGAAGAAGGCATTAGAACTGCTGTAACACAGTGTGAAGCACAAGTATTGAGTGTGCTGATAGGACAGCACTGGTCCTAAGCATCTCATTCATGTCCTTGACAACAAAAGTTCCTCTATATTTAAATCTAATTTCTATCTTTAATGATTAGGTTCCCTCCATCAGGCAAAAATAACTTGCACTAGTCCCCAAAGAATACTGCAAATATGGTTGTCAGTCTTTGAAAATATAAAATATAATGCATCCAACTAAAGTTAACATAGTTAATTAGCTATTCTGAGGATTGTCCATGGTCAGGTAAAATTTAATAATTTCCCAAATATTTAGTTATTTACTATCTCCTTGGTAGACTTGGAATATAGATTTTTCTTTAGGAGAATTTCATTCTTTGCAATGAATATTATGAGAAGTAGGAAGTTTAAGTCTAAATGTAATGCAAACACAAGAATACAAGATGGGAATAAAATTATCTTACATTCAGCAAGATTCACACTATTCAATCAAGCAGAATGGGAATATATTACAAACTCGGGTTGATTCCACATCCATGTCCCTTTATACAACTGATAAGTGAATTATAATTCCTCACAAACACACATACTTAACTCTCTTAACAATATGAATTTTATAAACTCAACTTATATTGCTCCCTTTATTGTCATTAAATTATAAAAGCACAATGTAAATAGAAGGGGGAAAAAAACATGCTTTTACTTTCCTAAAATAAGATCTTTATAAAACTGGCTCTAGAAATACAAAACAGAAAAATACATTTCCCCATAACAACAAACCACACATAAACTCAAAACTACATAAAAGTGCAGTAGTAAAAAAAATTGTTAGAAACTGTAAAGGTTTGGACCATAAAATATCCGTTTCTTGTTTCATTTTTTTTAAGATAACCTGCAACCTTCACTTGTAATATGTCTATAAAAACCTGGAAGTGAGTTATTTGAATTCATTTTAGTAGATACAGCTTAAATATTACTGCCAAAGGAATTCTTGAATTTCCCACAAGTAATTTCAGAGAGAACCTCAATTTTAAGTTCTAGTTATGTAGGGGAACCATTGCCACATTTTATAAAGTGTAACAAATCCCAGGAATGAAATTAGACTCTTCTACTAGTTTATTTTGTACTTTTGCTTCACTTAAGGAAGCTGATTTCTACATGCCCCATCAAATGCCCTTTTGCTTGTTTGTGGCCTAAGCCCCGTGAGTGCTAGGAAAGGTTTCTTATAGACAACCTTACCCTAAAACCACCTCGGTGAACAAGGCCAGCTCCTCTGACCGGCTACATTCCTAAAGTTACTCCCTTTTCTCGAAGGTACAACTCTTCATAGAATCCAGCATTTATACTCCAGAATAATTGCACAGTTTCAAAAAGGCTGGAGTTATAATATCCTCCCTAGAGCACTCCATCAGCGACCTCACTTCCTCCTCTAAGGTACCGCACAGAGATTTCTCTACCACGCAGTAGTGTCGCAGATTGGTAATCAAGTCTTTAAAACATTGAACTTTGGTGGATATTTATCCAAACCATAGAAATGAGTTACCTTGGAAAATAATTTAAAATATCTTCAGGTCCACCTCAAATTTAGAATTTATATGCATATATTTGGTATGTGTACCTGTTATGGCCCATATCTAGCTGTCTTTCTGTAGCCTGTGTGCTCATAGGTGACTAGATGCAGGGTAGGTGATACTGGGGTTAGGGTGTGTGGTACCAAATCAGTCTGGTGACTGGAATTATAGTTATAGGTGTGGATAATGGAAGTAACATCCTGGGTGTGACTGACATCAACAGATAGGCTTGTTACCTGAGTGGAATAAAAGGGAAGCAAGGAAGGAAGGCTCACAGGAGCTCCTGTATTCACCTTCATCTTGGATGTCATCTTCTGACTTCCAGTTCAGATTCTTCAGCCTTCCAACACACGGTTTTCAGCCTTCCGGTACAGAGTTTTTAGTCTCCTGAGACCGACTTGCGTAAGACTCTACTGTGATTTCACGTCTTTGGTTGTTGACTGGATCCTTCCTATCTCTGGTGCAAAAGTAGCCTTTATTCAGTCTTCCACATCCAACTCTGTAAGTGACCACTGTATTCCAATCTTGTAAATTCTCATATATTTGTACATCTTGCCTTAAATCTGTTTTTGCAGTAAGCTAACTAATACAGACTTTGGTACCAAGTGTGTGGTTGCTTCTGTGTTTATACCTGGTTATGTGATTCAAGAGTCATTAGAACTGGCTTGGGGAAGAATTTGCAAAGGGTGGTAGAAGCCTGCTGAAGAAACAACCCTGTATTCTGAACTTGATGGGAGGTTCTGGTCAGAGAGTAGAAAATTGGAATGCTAAAAGAAAAGTAGGAGGTAAAGTCCAGACCCAGAAGGTTTTAATTAGGAAAAAATACTGCATTCATTGTTGGATTCTAGACAATGTGTGTTATACTCTGACAGCAAAATGTGTCTGCATTTTGCTCATTTCCAGAGACTTTTCAGGAACCTGAGATGAAGGGCAGCTGACTAATTAATGCGGTGGAAAAATTTTCAGACAGTCTAATGTTGAGGTGGTGGCAAGGCTACTGTTGGAGACGTAGCCTTGTTGAGATCCATGCGGAGAATCAAGAGCAAAGATCCAATTAGAATGATTTAAAATGTTTGAGTTTGACAAGAGAGGAAGCTGTGGTAAAGCTGCATACTCCAGAGATGAAACAGAAAACTTGGTTGCTGAAAAGGAGCAGGAATATAGAAAAGATAACCTAAGGACATCACAAGAATGACTGCACTTAAAAACTTTGCTCCTCCTGATTTGGTTCATGCTTCACAATCCAGGCACTTGACTCCTACAGCCAAAAGGGAAGGAAGCCTGGTTACTGCTACATCTGGTTGCAGACTTTGACCTCATCAACAAGGTGCTGGTTTTAAGTGCACATGAATGTAACAGCTATCAGACTAGGAAGGCTTCCATCTACATTTCAAAGAAAGCCTAGAAGGCCAGGCAGTGTGCCCCTGAGTGGACATGTGTGAAGCTGAAAGTGTTAAACTGAAGATTACTGGAGACCCCTGAAACTTGGAGAAGCCGGGAATATAGATTGTATGAGGAAAGCTGCAAGAAATGAGCAAAGCAATCCCAACGGAGAAGCCATGGGAGTTGTAACTATTTGCAGTGCCATAGCAGGGGAGTACCCAAACCCAAACCCTTTGGAGTTCACATCTTGCAAAATATTACTATAGATTCTGGACATGAAAGTACTGGACGTAATCTTTGCCCTGCTGGATTCTGGTTTTGCTTGGGTCCCTTTCCTTTCTATTCCCCTATTTGTACCTTTTTTAATGGAAATGTTCAACCTGTGCCATTGTATGCTGGAAGTGTTTAACTTTCTTTTCATTCATACAGGGACTTAAAAGTAAGAGTTTGCCTTATGTCTTAGAAAAGACCTTGGAATCAGGCCTTTCATCAATGCTAAAACTATTAGGATTTGGGCAACTGTTAGAGATGGACTAAATGTTTGTTGCATAAAGGGATGTTCATGAGTGTTTTAGAGCCCAGGGCATCTGTATCTAGATGTCCATGAAAGGCCTCATGTGCTCATAGGTGAGCTTTTGGAGAGTTGAATGGATCTAGGGCATGTGACACTGGGATTAAGGATGTACAAATTTGTCCACTGATTGGAATAGCATAGTTCTGGTTGTGAATAATGGAACCCCCACCCAGCATGTTGGTGACACTAACCAATATGCTTATATTCTGAGTGAAATACTATAAAGGGAGAGAGGGAAGGCAGGATTTCTGTGAATGCTTGCTGGTTTGCTGTCTCCTGCCTGCTTTGCCACAGATGACTTCTCTCCTGTGATTCCCCTTTGCCATTCCGCCCTGCCTTGGAGCCGGCCAGCTATGGACTAAAAACTATGTACATTGTGATCTGAAATAAACCTTTCCTCTTTTAACTTAGGGTGTCCAGTATTTAAACTCAAAAGAAGAAGAATAACTAAATTTAGATAGATAGATAGATAGATAGATAGATAGATAGATAGATAGATTCTTATATATGTGTCTATATATATATATATATATATATATATATATATGTATTTTACATAAACTTATGCATGTCTGTTGGGTGCATGTGGATGTTCTCTAGGAATTATGCATCTTCCAATCTTCAAATGGGCCTTTAAGAACTTCTATCTATAAAAGGTCTGAGAAAAACTTCAATTCTAGCTGCACATTTATAGTGGGATTAACTGACTTAGGCCAGCATCAGTAAATGAGTCTTCAGTGGCTTAGACTGAAGATACTCAATTAGTGCTTGAATGTAACTATATAAGGACATATGTTCGATAAATATGAGTTGTTGCCATGTAGAATAATACTAGAAAACTATCCATTATAAAAGCTGTGTTCCATTTGGTGATGGCAGGATAACATGACAACTGCTTCACTGAGAAAGTTCATTTTGATAGTAAATGTTAGTTATTCTCTGTAAAACTATATTTCAGCACAACATTAATAGAGAAAGGCAATGGTGCAGATAATGCAAAACATTGAAATTTTCAAACATATTTTATTTCTCTCTTTGTAATGGCCTGTCCAATACATTTTTGAAGTTTTCCTTGTAATTATATTTGTTTAAAAATGATCAAATTAGCTTCAATTTCCCAGACATATAGTCACTGACAGGGAGTGTGAGTATATTGTTAGACTAGTCTCTGCCTGTATGAATAAAGGAGCACCTCATTGAGCCCTTTGCTGGAACAGAAATGCATATTTTTTTCAGAATCCTTGACATTGCACAGATAGTGTATAATATGAACTGTTACTGAATTTGCAACACGTTTTCCCAAAGAGTTTGAGATTAATAATACAGCAACACATTCCATAATAACAGGTTTTCAATTAATTTCTGATAAGAAGAGTAAACAGAAACATTCATATTGATGGCTAGAGAGACAAAATGAGTAATTTTCAGTTAAAAGTAAATGGAAGATGAAACAATGAATTTGAACTAAACATATGTTAAGATAACGTACTTAGGACTGTATTATGTGTATCTCAGTTTAATTAATTGTCTCACATCTATATATCACAGTCTTCACAACTGAAGGAAAATAATCATGATATCATCTAACTTGCTCCTTTATTTTTTTAAATTAAAAAAGCATATAAAACATCTGGTATTATGTCTATCACTTAAATAAATGCTCAACAAATACACATTACTAGTAGAAGTTGTATAAATGCCCCAAATGATTCATGCTGCTTTGTCAAATTAAGAAAAATTATAATACATGTGAGTCAAGTTTTTGCAACAACAAGCAGATGCACCAAAATGACACCCTGGATTTGGAGGAAGATTTATTTAATGTCGAATAGGCCTGAATAGGAGGAATCAATTGTTCCTCAGGGCTTGAGAGCCCACAGAGGGGCATCTTTATGGGGTTACAAAGGTGGAAGCTGCAGAGGTGCAGTACTTGGCTATTTTTGATTGGCTCTTTCAATATACATCAGAGTGACCAGCCTTTTCTAAGGGACAGAAGCAACCGGAACTGCAACAGGAACTGTCACCTGGGCAACTGAAGTATACTGGCTGAAGGGGCATTTTCTACTACCTTTACCCCCTCCTGTCAAATATTTGTTGGCCGTGTTACATGTGATCTTCTGAGGCAAGGTCCAACTAGAAACAGTAACATTAGGATTGTCAGTGACTCTAGGATAAGCTCTAGTCAAGGTTCCCAAGATTGCTTCATTGCTCCATTATAGAGTTTTTCTTAAGCTACTTTTGGGAAGAGACATAATGTTCTGTATGTTCTGTAACATTACTCTGGCAAGGTAATGAGGGAGTTAATATGATCTAGGAGTGTGTCCAATATGCCTTGGATGCTCATAAATTATTAGTCAAGTGTTTGAATGATTGTTCTATCCCCAACTGTCCATAGAGTTTAAGGCAAAAACCACAGCTAGCAGGGGACCAGAGAAGCAAGGTCTGGAGTAAGCACTCTGAATGTATTGAAGTATGGAGCAATCTTGTGAATGGGGTCCTCAGGTTTCAGCCATGCATGAACCAGTCAACATCCAGAGTGACCAGAGAAGGGCTTTGAGAGCATTGTCACTTCAGAGCACTTTACCTGCTCTTTGGTGCAGGCAAATGCTCCAGAAGATCAAAGGCTAGATTTTTGAAACTTGTAGAGGTAGTTAATATGTACCTGGGCTATATGTTTTTGTAGGAGTATCTACAGGTATAGCTGATAGCAAGACCCTATAAACTCCTGTTGTCTTGTCAGTGTGTGTAGGGAATATTTTGGACCAGTATAACTAAGTGTAGACAAGAACTAACAGATATTTGTAACATCTGTAAAGTTTTATTTTTGTGTAATCTATCTATATATCTATAAATGGGGAGAAATCCAGTACATTGCATGAGGTCAGAGCCAGTGATACAGAGACTGAAACCTGAGCTGGCTTCAGGAATATGAGTGCCACCAATGCAGCCTGAGCTTGCAGCACATGCATTGGTATAGGTCTGACTCTGATCTTCCTGGAGAACCAGGTAAAGTTTTTACTGGCTGGGGTTAATGTTTCAGTCAATTGGATCCCTGGTGGGAGCTTAGGTCTCTGGATTGAATTACTGTGTGTTGGTAGCAGTTTTTCAAACATGAGCAGGAAATAGTAGCAGAAAAGCTTTGGCTGAAATAGCTTTGTTCAAGGTGACCACAGCATATCTAGCCTTTGGACTCCATTCCTAACAGAGATACTTCCATCTGTAAACAGGTCATGCTCATCACCTGTTGGGGTTTTAATCCACAGTTATTTAGAATGTCCAGTGTGGCATGTGGCACCTGGAAAGTTAGGTCTCAGCCTAAAGTGAGTTTGTAGTTTTGTTGATCAGAAGGACAGTGATTATTAGAATATGAGGGCAAAGGGGAAGGCATTCATTAGTGACTGGAGCCAAGTATTTGTATAGGTAGGTCACTAGTGCTCCCAGGGACTGACGGTCTGAGTAAACATTATTGTTTGTGTGAACTACAAGATCCAGATTCTATAGAAGCCAGCAGCTACAGAAATGTGTGGTTTTATTCTTGTAACCAATTTCTGCCAGATATTGCAGCAGAGCTTTTGTATCTTTCCAGCAGGCATTTTGGATGTCATTAATCCCAAGTACAGTGATATGCTCCAAAAGTATAAACAAGTTTTGAACCCTGAGAGGTTGAGTCCAGATCAGTTGACATTTGAGCCCAGAAGTGTAGATTTTACATTTAATGATGAAGAAGGTTTGGCTGCAGGGAAAAAGAATGAAGGCAGAAGAAGACATTCTTTATGGCCAGGCAGGTATACCCAAAGGTGGTAGATGGCAGAAGTATGAGGCATATATACAGAGAACCACCACAATAGCATTGGAGGCTAAGATCTTGAATTGGCTTTATAGTAAGGAGAGCTATATTTCAGTGAAAGGCAAGAGTCTTAGTTCCCCCTGATGACACTATGGGTTCCCAGTGGCCCAGTGGAAGAAGAAAGCCCAGTTTAGCCAAGTCTGAGCCCATCAGACTGATGAAAACCTTTGTAATATGAATGGGCATTTAGTGTCCATAATCTTACATCAGACTCCTGATATAGTAATAGTAATAACTTTTAGCACATTGTCGGGATTTTTACTCCACTTTTTGATGTCTTTGAGACGTGTTCAACTTGGTTGTTTATAAAGTGTTGGTTGTTTTCAAAGTGACCTTTGAAAAAGACCATGGCAACTTGTTTGTCAAGACTGACAGTTCAGTTTTTCCTCAGTCAAAATATGGAACTCAGAAAGAATTGCTGACAGTCACCTTGGGTGGGTGCTAGATGATGCCATATGACCAGTATAGGAAGTAAAAAGCTCTGGAAGATGGGACTCTGTTAATAAATACAGTCAATGGCTAGCTGGAACTAGTGCAATTATCTAGAAGGAGATCAGTCAAGAGCAAGCAGTGAAGATATAGATATTGGTAGCAACTGTGGTGGCTGATGAAGGTGCCAAGGCAGAATTCTAGGCCAGAGAATTATCTTTTTCCTTTTTTTTTTTTTTTTGACATGGGGAGTGGCTGGTTTCACTTTTAACTATAAAATCCTTTTTCCTGCAGACAGATACTGTGTATTTTGACTAACTAGTTCCCATCCCTGACTGTGTGCTGTCTACCCTTAGATGAAGATGCAACAGACTAAAGGTGGGTATCCATCAGACAGAGAGACCATTCAGATACCTACCTCACTGGGCCAATCACAGGGATTTAGATGCAACTTTGCTAAGGAGAGTTGAAGGGCTCTGTCATGCCATATGTCCATTACTATGGAAGTACAGTTGATGGCCCAATCAGCCACCATGACCAGTGCTTTTCAGTCTTGATGCACAGGTAGAGCAGCCTAGTGAACACTGCTCATTCTATTAACTCACACATTCATTCAGTAGGTACTATGAGGTTAAATATTCCAAACTCCTTCTCTTGAGGGTGGTCCTGACTAACAAGAGTTGATCAGACTCCCCTTCTGCTTGAGCTGAGCAGGAGTGAAAGAAAGACTAACTGGGATGCCTCTGGAGGTCTTACCAGAATCAGGCAGGCAGGTAGCCAGGCAGACAGATAGACAGACAGACAGACAGCACCCTCCTGCTTAGGGATTCAATGTCAGCACTCAAGCAGGGAGCGAGAATCCTCCTCCAGACCTCCAAATGACTTAAGAAATCTCAAGATGCACCTTCCCATCAAGAACTGGAGAGGTCCTTGTTCTGTCAATGAGGGCCATGACCAGTGACCAAAGAGGTCAGCATGATTGGTCTTCCCTGCCAATTCATCAGATGCAATGACAAGAAGAAACACCAAAGTGACACTCAGGATTTGGAGGTAGATTGTTTAATGTTGAACAGGCACTTAGTAGGAATCCATTATTCCTCAAAATATCAGGCCTTGAAAGCCCAAGGAGGGAGGTTTATGGGGTTGCAAAGGGAGTGGGTACAGAGGTAGAGTACTTGAGGGTCTTTGATTCATTCTTACAACATGCATCACAGTGACCAGCCATTTCTAGAAGACAGAAGCAACTGAACTGCAAGAGGAATTATTACCTGGGTAATTGAAGTATACTGACTGGGAGGGAGGATTTTCTGCTATATTTTCAGTGAAAAACACAAACCACACTTCTAGGTATGTAAACACAGCCTTGGAATCCTTCTTGGGTCCCTTGTCCCTGCCTCACTAGCTTTGGTCCCTTGCTCTTCTACTCTGCCTCTAAAGGTAGGCATCTTTGCCATGATGTTCTTCTGCATTTATGCTAGCAAACTATTGATGGAATCCCCTGAAACCATGAGCCAAAGTAAATATCTCCTTTTTTAACCTGTGGTTGTCTAATTTATTGTCTAAATTACAAAAAACTAATACAACAATTTAAAATATGTATGTATATATGTAACAATTTAAAATATGTATATATATATGTATATATATATATATATGTGTGTATATACATATATATTTATGAAAATCATGTTTGTATTGCTACTTCCAATACTATTAGAATAAACCCATATTTCTAAAAAAATCACTTTTATAAAGTTCAACATAATCACTAAAACTCATGTTATGAAAAGCATCCAAAGACATAAAAATATAAATGATATAATGTTGCAAAGGCAATGCATCCAGTATGATATGAATCAGAAAAATACACATTTTATATAGTAGGTACATGTATATTTGTCCTTATATATTGTGTATTATGGGGATGTATGTGTATAGTAGGTTTATATTGCAAAATCAATGTATTAACAATTGCAGCAAATAAGTAAGATTCAGAGGGGCTACCTACAGTTTACTTTGAAAAATGAAGTTGAGCTTACTCATTCAAATATACAGCAATCACTGCAGTCAGATTTTGTGAGAAAGAGAAGAGCAGAGCAGCACTCTTGTGGGAGACTCCCTTGTTCCCCTAACTCTTTAATGAGAACACAACAGCAAAGGGTACATCTGAATGTACAAGTTCTTTCAAGATCTTGTGGTGGTTTGACCAGCATTCACCAAGAACTTTAAGCAGCACAGGCAGGCAGATCTGCATTTAGGGATGTAGTCATGCTCAGGATCTAGTCTTCTGAACAGAACATATTTAATCAACTCCTTATACTCCATTCAACAACTTCCCATGGTAATTACCAACAGACAAACACTGAGTCCAATTGTCAACATGATCCAGATGTGATTAACCCTGAACTTAGAACTGTGTAACAAGCATAAATGTCAGTTCCTCCAGTGTTTCTTGAAGACCTGTAATCAGTTCAACCATCAAGTGCATCCTGCTGAAATATACCAAATCACTTGTTATGACTCATCTTTAATAGGGTAAACCTTAGTTTTTCATGATTCGTGTCTTGTTTTTCATGTTTCATGTCTTCTTGTTTTAAGATTCCTAAGAGCAGGAATCAAGCCTGCTTTTATCCCTTGCTAGTATCTAGGCTTTTAATAATAAGATTTTTAATAAGAAGTACGTGAGAGAATGATTTAACACACATTTATATATTTTTCAAATTTTACACTCTAAAAACAAACTACCAGAGTCAATATAAAAGTGAAAATATTTTCTGGGAAGGAGATTAAGAGATGGCAGTAGTGGACAGGAGAGAATTAGTCAACATAAAAAGAATTAAGATGTGTTAGCTACATGCACCAACTTCCCACAACATACGCAACTATTATGTACTACAAACGTATACTTTTAAAATTTTTAAAAATTCAAGCAGTTTCATAAATACCTTTTCTTCCTCCAAATTTTAACAGATGCTAAACATTAAGGAAAGACACCCACAAAACTAAATCCATCTGTATGGTTACTATGGCTATAGATGTTTACATTTTAATATTCTGCTAATTGTCATATTTCTAGGATTTGAAGACTTTTTGAACTTTCTTCCACCACTTGATATAAGGTACTCAAGTTATTTTTATAACAAAATTTTATCCAGTTTTTGTCTCTAAGCATGTGTACTTTTGAAGACATTGCTCTTTCCTTATGTGTAAGTTATTATGATAAAAGTCAGGAATTTGTTCATGGATCTATAATTTCATAGCTTAAAACAAAAGCTGAAGGTCTTAGCTGCAATAACTTTATTTTTATCCAAAAAATATTTTCAGATACTTTTATTTCCAAATCCTCTTTCCCTCTTAAGAATATAGGATGAAAAGTGGGAAATTATAACTTATATAGTATATTTAATTGTTTAGCAGAATATCCCATCTGACTTTTTTTTTTAATACTGGGGATCGAACTCACCACCCTGTGCTTACCAGGCAGGTGTCACTGAGTTAAATCCCCAGCTCCATCTGATTCTTCTAAGACGCAAAAATTTCTCTCCTCTGAGAATGAAACCACTCATTATTTGTTGTTGTTGTTGTTGTCTACTGGTTAAAACAAAGAATGATTTGGTCATTCTCCATCTATCTATGAGAATCACCTTAACATCTAAGTCGGTTTTGCTGTGTCTCTTTCTATACATCACGTCACATTATAGAACTGATCTTAGTTTAAATATATATTCTTCCCCTGTAAGCCTTTACCATAGTCCTACAAACTTGCATTTGCTTTACTCTAATCCACACACGTTCCCTCACTACTTGAAAAGTATTCACATCTGATTTAATCTTCAAATCTCTTAATCTCCATCAACATTCTCTTCCTCTGTTGATCTTACTGAATTTCTGAGAAAATGCCAAGAAACAGATAAGAGTTCCTAAATTCCATCTTCTCTTCTCCAGTCTTCAGCAAGGTCTTAATATTGTACCTATAGGTGAACACTCCATAGTATCAGTCTAAGGTCATCACTCTGGTTTTTGTCCTCTCACTTTATTAAAGACAGAGGTCCAATAATCCTCCATGACCAGTTCACACTCTCAATTTTTTGTCCTGCACTGGGGAATTTCTCTTAGCATGAATGTATGCTCCCAGTAGATAAAAATTCCTCTCTTACCTTCCTGCTCCCCTCCAACCAAATACTTTAGTATTTTCCATCATCGATGTACATTTTTCCAAAGAGCTCTGTATTTGAATCTTCAGTCACAATGGGCTTCAATCACAATGGTTCTTATGACTTGAAATACCATTTATATGCCTTATGACAATCAATTGATAAATCCCACAGTAATAGTTAATCTCAAAAATAGCCTCCTGTGAATTGTATTTAGCTATGAACTATGGCCTTTCTGTTCGTGAATCTGGTCTCACCCTAGAACTTAGTCTTGACCAGCAGAATACAGAAGACATGAGACCATGTGACTTGTAAGGTTATGTCACAAGAAAACTTGCCCCTTGTATTTGTAGTGGTGGAATGTTTGCTCCTGAGAGCTCTTTTCTGAAATTCTGCAGCTCTCCAAACCAAAACAATAAATACCATAAGTAGATGCTTGGTAAATTGTCCTGGCTGAACTCCTAGCTAACAGCTAACACTGAATCTATGTGTATGACTGCATCTTTCACAGGTTAATTCAAGCCTTAAATGAGTCCCATCTCAACTTCCATTGATGGAAACCCCTTTAAAGAGCCATAGAAAAACCAGTTAGCTGAACCCAGTCAGCTCCCAGAAGTTTGAGAAATAGCAAAACTGTTTTACATCACTAAATGTTAGATAGTACATCATGCTATAATTCAAAACCTAGGACTTCTGAATTCTCTTCCCAGATATAAAACTGTTCAATCACATCTCTGCTTAATATCTAAGGAGCATAAGGAATTCAGCATGTCTAAAACTCTTGATCTTCCTCAGAACGTGGCTGTCTCCAAAATTTTCCCCACCTATTGGTGATATATTTGTCATCTTTTTATCAGTGGGTCAATTTTACTGGACACTCACAATTCAAGGAACAGTTTTATTTTTGTCTCCTGATTTCAGTGATTTCAATCCAAGACAGTAGAGGAAGGCACGAAAAGGTATCCATCATGGTGGCTGAAGGCTAAAAGGGTACAAGAAAGCCGAGCGAGAGATTCCCTCAAAGACGTCTCACTGATGGCCCATTTCCTTCAACCAGGACCTACATACTAACAGCATGTTCATCAGTGAACTAATCTGCCGATTCAGTTAGCAACTCATCTGTCCAGTAACCTGAGAGCCCACTTTTGAACACATGAGAATTTAGGGGAACATTTTAGATCTAAACCATAGCTGACGGTCACTCCACTACTAATGACTTTGAGGTGAAAAACTTTGATTTCATCATTGATCCTCCTTTCATTTACATGGGAAACCCAAACACAGTAAACTTTAATTGTTTTGCTTTCAGTATAACCAGCACCTGGCCACAGGGCCCACTGGCCACACTGGCCACTCTGGCCATTGCCATCTCACTCTTTAACAATCTACCTCTTGCTCACTCCATCCCAAACACCCCAGATGCTTCATGTACTCTCCTGACTTAAGACTTTGAACTTGGGTTTCCTCACATGTGTGTATATTCACTTTCTCACAGGTTTTGCAGATGTGCATTTTTTGAGAGAAGTCATTATTAAATAATCACTTTAATTTAAATCACAGACCAGTCTTTCAAATACTATTACCTATTTATCATCCTTTTTCTTCATTTTTCTTAATCTGACATGCCATATATATTGTTAATTACCAATAACATAATGGTTTGGTTTTTACCTACCTATCCACCAAGCCCCACGAGGCTAGGGCTTTGGACGTGATCTCCAGCATCTACAGCAGTGTCAGAGACACAATCCTGATGAATCTGGGAGATGATTAAGGTTCTTTCCCTTTTGTAAATCATTTTAATGTGCACAGTAAGAAATTATGTTTTAGTTTAAATAATTCATGATTTTAAATTAGTGACCAACTTATTTATAGTGACTAGAAAAAGAAATGTTTCAACAAAATTTGTTAAAGTTTGAAGCAAATTTTCTGTAATTCTGTCTTGGTCTTTGTGTCATATTTTTTAGACAATTGAATATAGGTCACATGTAATTAAATACATCCTGAACCAGCCAGCTTTGTGCATGTTTTTATGTGGTAACAAATTTAAAGCAAATTTGCATTTTCATTTAGCCTACAGTGTTTCATTTATATGTGTTATTTCTTACGTTCCTATACTCCGAGGATGACATTTTCATTTTGATTTAATATTATAACTTTAATATTCTGCAACTACTACAAAGGACATATGCATGGTTTTAAGAAATATCTTTGATGGTGGAAAATACTAAATTTAAAAACAAAATATTGAATATTAAGGCACAGTCATAAAATTTATCAAGAAACCTTGTAAAAAACATACTACTTTAAAACTGGGAGAAATCACGAGTGAGTTAGACATCAAACTCTCAAGATAACACAACAGGCTGAGAAATAGAGTTCAACTTGTATAAGAAGAGGATTAATAGAGATAAACATCAAATATGGAAACCCAGTAAAAGCAGCTCTACAGAAGTAAGATGGGAGCAACAATCTAATGCATATGGACTGAAGGTATTATAAGCACAAAGAACTGTTATGATTCTGTAACAAAAAAGGCAATCTTTCTTTTAAACTACATAATAAGAGATCAAAGGAGGCAATGTTGAGCTCTGCTCTGTGCTTCTCAGACCCGTGGCTTTTTTGTTTTTTAATATCAGATCTTGGAATGTAGACAAAGCCAACTTAAATGTACCCAGAGATGATTGGTCAATATGGTGGGTGGATTTGAAAAGATCTCAAATGGGAAAAAATTTTCAACTCAGGATATCTAACTCACATACACTCACACAGGGACAGTATGGAATGGGCCTCAGTGCATTTTTCTTTTCAAATGCATGAAAGTTTATCTTTGACAGAGATAAGCTGGATTTATTTTAAGACTACTCATGTACATAAATATCATTAATCTTCCCATGTGGTGCCATTACGATAGAAAGAGCATATGAAAAGTTCTTTCTTGCAAATACTTAGGTACTAGTAAATTATAATGAATTGGCTTTAAATATACTAATTTCAAAATAGTGGAAGAAATTTAGAGCAGGATTAGAACAGATCAGAATTCTAATGTCAAGGTGGTGAGTAAACACCAAATCTATGGTAACCTGTGCACAGAGGAGTACTAGGTCTTATAGAGAGTAGTGAGAGTGATTTAGAGAAATTAGAGAAACTTTTGATGCCAAGTGGTAGGGTGAGCAGGTGGATATGACAAATCTTTTCCCCCCACATAAAGTTGGATACCTAAATAGAATCTGCTTTTCAGCCTAAGTATAATGTCATCCTACCTATAGCAATGAACCAAAAAAGAAGCTATCTGTCAAAGCACAGGTGGGAACCTGACCACTGGGACAGCAAGAATAGTCTACTCAGAAAATTAGTATAGGGCTAAGTTACTTATAGTTAATGATGCAATGTTTAGTTGGATAGTATATAAATTTTTGTGATCATACTAATTGTGTTATTCATTAGTTCGTTTCCTAGAGAAATAAATAAGGGCTGTGTGTGTGTGTGTGCGTGTGTGTGTGTGTGAGACAGAGAGAGAATGACAGAGAGAGTAAGAGAGAGAGAGAGAATGAGACAAACACAGAGAAAGAATGGAGAAAGAAAAATAACTAGTATATTTTCATTAGAGTCCAAAAGCCAAATTATCAGGACAGCTAATAGTTGAAGTTTTTCTATAAGATAGAAGGCTTGAGATATAAGAAAAGTACTGCACATGTTTTCGTTTGAGTCAGAAGGCACTGGAGTGGAACTTCCCTCCTACTCAAAATTTTGCTGAAATTTGTTTTGACCGATGGGATGAGGCTACCTCATTGGTGAGGATGATCTGCTTTACCCAGTCAAAGATTCAACTGTAAATCTCAGTCTGAAACATCTTTCCAGTTATATTCACAATGTCTGACCTAATGTCTGGGCACCCCAGGGCCCAGTCAAGTTGATGCATAAAATTAGTTATCACAAAAACAAAGGGTTTATTTGTAAATATTAAATAAAACTCTGAAGAGTTAGTTGAGTTTACAGAGCCCAGTATTAAAGTTAATTACAAAACATTTATGTATCTGTATTATACAGCTGTTGTAGAAAACCCTTTAAAACATTTTTGATTTAAGAAAAAAGAAGAAAGATTTAGCTTAAATGCTTGTTTTTCTCAGAAGGCTTTTTCCTGAGTTAATTCTTGTGTCTCAGTACATGACATTCACTTTAGGCAGAGCTGTTGGGATTAAAAATATTCCCTTATTGGTTTATCAGTGTTTTTCTACTTAGCCATCTCATGCTGACATGTACTGTATGGTTTGGATCCAAGTTTTTCCCAAAAGAGTTTCATTGTGTTGAAGGTTTAGCTGTTGATGGACTTTTCAGAAGTGACTGAATCATGAGAGCTTTAACCTCATCAGTGAATTAATCCAGGAATGAGGTTATGCTCAGGTAGCATCACTGAGGTGATGGAAACAGGAACTGGGGCCCAGTTGTAGGCAGCGCATTGTGGAGATGAGCCTTACGGGATGTTATTTGGTCTCTTAGGCTCTCTCATCCTGCTGCTTTCTGGCTTTCATGGGATGAATATCTTTCCTCTACCAGCTCCTTCTCAGCAGTGAGGTTTCTGCCTCCTCATAGGCCTAAGACATTGGAACCAGCTGACCTTGGAATGAAAGCTACAAGACTGTGAACCAAATACAATTTTTCTCCTTTAAATTGTGTGTGTTAGGTATTTTGTTATAGTAGTGAAAAACTGACTAATACCATGTTGGTTTTTGAATTCTGGTCAGGAGACATGTAAAAGTATAAAGCTCAGTCAACCAAGAACACCATATTTCCTTTAATAAATTAGTGATGTAAGCACAAGACACTGCATGTTGATGTTTTTGTTTGTGCAGATGCTGATGGAAGATTGCAGGGACTAAAAAATCTTCATGCCTACTGAAGGGTCAGCCAGTTCATGCTTGGACTGCAAGAAAAGTAACTTCCCAGAACTGTTCCAACCACAAAAGTCAACCCTGCCCAGGAGGGTATCCAATGACAAACTGAGTCACAATCTGCTGCTAAAACCTGGCTCACCAGCAGAGCCACCCTGGATGCTCCAGTCCACCCCACCTCACCCCCAGAACGATCCTTACAAACTCTTTCCCCAAGCCAAATGGCTTCTGTCTTCATCCATAAGAAAACCAGCCCTCCTGACAAATAAAGCCTTTCTCTCATGGCAGTGTCTGGTCTGATTTCACATGGGTTCAAGTCCGTCACCTACACGACCTAAGAACCTATTTGTAAGATTTTTCTTTCGATTTTGAATACTATTTGCATTTAATATCATTTTAGATAAATATAAGTTCACTAAAACGTATACATCATGTAGAAATTTATCAAAATAAAAGGAAAGCACCACCCACAGTTATATCACCAAAGACCAATCCATTGTTTTGAAACCATTTTTTTTTCTAGATCTCAGTCCTGCCTTGAACAAGATTTGAGGGAATTTTAATATAGCTTAACTAGAGTTTATTTACAACTTAGCATAGTGGTTATTACAGAAAGTAATTATCTGTTAAGATTTTTTAAAGTAAACTCATTCTCAGATCTCAGTCAAGACCAATTAAGTCAGAATCCCTGGAGACAGTGAGAACCATGTTTATTTTTTGCAGTATACTCTAGACAGTGGCAAAGCACAATCAGATTGAGAACAACTGATGGAAGATACAAATGTGTCACTAAACATTTTCCATAAAAAAAACTTTAAATGAATATTTCTATTTCACAGTCATACCAAAATTCATTTAAAAGTGTCTTAGTGATGAATATCTAATATTTTGGCAATAATATATTTATACATGGGTAGATCAACAATGCACAAAAATCCAATCTTCCTTGATAATAATAGTATGTGAAGATACAGATGTGGTTATCTTTTGAGAAAGAATTAAATTTTAAAATAGACCATAAAGCCCCAGTTGATACATTTTCCTTTTAGATGTTTCAGTCATTCATTGACAATAGCTAGAATTATAAAGAAAAGCAGAATTGTATAGCACATCTTGAGTTCATAATTTTCCTAAGAGTTCATAAAAACCCAAATGGATCCACCCTATAATTTACATTTGGTGAATGTATATTGATTTTTTAATAATTTCTAATTTTCTAAGATTTGGGGGATGGTAAAGACTTTTTATAACCTCAGTCCTTGATAATTTTGAAAATTATTAACTTCACACAAATCATAGAAGGATAATTTATTTTAAGAAATAAAGAAAAATCACACAGTATTTGATTAGGGGGGTTGTAATGAAAAGATGTATTTTGTCAAAATCCAATTCAGACATCCCTGTGGAAAATTAAAGCAGTTGGGATTAAATAGTATCCACTCATCCAATTTCTGCCTCACTGTGTCTTTTTTATTTGAATTAATCTGGGTAATGAACACCCAAACCAAATTATTGTGGGTTGATTACCCATGAAAAGTGGGTTAATTGTTTAATAGCCATGGGTGCAAGACAGAGTAGGTATTTTAACATACATAGACTTCTGGAGAACATTTTTGATAGTACCATAAAATACATATACAATGAAATCAACAGTACAATTTTACTTTAAAAGTTGATTAATCTTGTTAGAGAAATTTAATTGTCCGTAAAATTGGTTGTTAAATACTGGAAAAATAGTCATCTATTATAATTGTTTTGGTTTTAAAAAATAAGGACAAATGAATGTTTTCTGAGTGTTAAACTAATTCTAATTTTGAGAAATATTGGAAGAAAAAGATACATTATAGCATTAACGAACAAAGGCTTGTGTAACAAGTGGTGGTTTCCGGAATCAGCTCAGCTTATTTTGAGAGTTGCATAAGGTCAGAGGCAGCTTCCACATTCCCAGGCAGCTTAAGGTGACGCCAGAGAAAGATGGTGGCACTTAATTGAGCAACACTGGCCAGCAGCTACACCCTCAGCCAAGAAAAATGGACCTGGTCAAGACACCCCAACCGCAGCCATGTTTTCTAATTTACTTTCTAAGGTCATTAAGGGGAAGACCTTATTAGACAATAGCAGCCAGAGCTATTATCATTCTTTCACTTTCAATAAAGGTCTGCGGGATTCCAGTGAAAAATGTCAGCCGTCTGTTTTCCACTCCTGGCAGAGGCATGGACCCAATTAAAAAATTCCATGAATAGATCCATTAAGTTATGTCCTTTCTGGAGAAAAATAAAAACAACAATGGAACACAAGGGAATAACAGCCACCACCAAAAAGAATAGAGCACACAAGAGAGAGTGCGCTTGCTCAGCAGGGAAGCAGCAAATCTGCACAAAGGTCAGGGCAAAGTTCACAGAGTTTAACAACAAGACCAACCCAAAGACTCCGTGCCGTTGTCAAATCGTCACTAATTTTCTATTTCTTTCCTTGTTTTATTTTTCTCCTTTCTTCAACTTATATTTCAGCAATTTCCTTTTTCTTTTTATGGAAACCAGAGCTATGGAGAGCATTGCCTTTGGCTCTCTCAAAAGATGAAGAAAAGGTGATCCATTTCCTTTTAAAATTAATTTCCTAGGACCAGTCCTAGTAGCTACCAGTTGAGATGCATCTTTCTAGCTTGGGATCTTTTTACAGGGCTGCAGCCAAATGGTAGAAAGAAAGAATATCATAGAAGCCAAGATAAACATTAATTTTGGCTTTAAAAAATCAAAAAAAGAATCTCCTTGTCATGCTGGGAATGCCTGTTTCTTCCATAAGAGTCGGTAATGTTTTTAGCTCAGTGTCACAATTCAGCAGCCTCAAGATGCTACTGGTCTTGCAGTCCACAGGGATTTAGTTGTAGCTTATTTGCCATCACCTCTTCCTTGGTACATTAAGGTGTAAACTTCACAGCCCAACTACCACCGTAGGCTGCATTTGAAAATTAGACTTGAGGACTCTCCACAACTGGACACAACGCTAAGATAGAAATAAAAGAGAGAAAAAAAATTTGCTCACAGTCCCAAGGAAGCAGAGATTTCCAACAGGATAGAAGAGACTGTCCTGAGGGTGTTGCGGTTCATTGTCACACAAGAAACCAAGAAACAAAGCACGAGTAAAAGCAAGAACAAACTGGTTGTACTTGGGAGTGCACCAAGCTTACTCAAGGACTGACCACGGACTTGTCAGGGTACATGCGTGCTGCCCAGCTTGTACCCCTCTGTGTACTAGCCACAGGACGTGCCTTCACGACAAGCTGTGTCCCCAATTATATATATATTCCTCTGCTTGCCTGAGGCCACAGTTTCTCATTGTCTATCAACCAGCATGGTTAATTATGTACTATAATATTTAAATTACCACTCTGATTATTTTTATAAGATAATTAGATTAAGAAAAAGGAGGAGACAGAGTTGCAGGGAAGGTTGTTCCTTGGGTTCTGGTTAAAACCTGGAAGACAACATATTTTCCCAGAAGTGAGAATCATTTGTGGCCCTGCTGGGCCTATCGGGAGACAACTGTGAATGCTTTGGAACCATGAGTTCATTGTAATTAAGGAGGGGCCATCTGGTTGCGGTAAAAAGAAAAAAATAAGATAAATTCTATTAGATGATTTCTCAAACTATAAGCTACAGGTCTGCTCTCCAGTGCTTCCTTCATATTTCCCATCTCTTTATTTCAGAATTTCCATTGAACCCCTGAAATCAGAAAGGATTTCTTACCAGTTCTTGTCCCTCATTCACACAGAACCATAAATGTATTAGCTATAAAATTGTATTG
Source organism: Hydrochoerus hydrochaeris (assembly GCA_004027455.1). Classification (NCBI taxonomy): domain Eukaryota; kingdom Metazoa; phylum Chordata; class Mammalia; order Rodentia; family Hydrochaeridae; genus Hydrochoerus; species Hydrochoerus hydrochaeris. The sequence continues at coordinate 318,184 of PVLA01000777.1, forward strand.
TTAATATAAAATTTTTCATGGATTTGCTTTCAAAGTTATAAAGAAGCAAATGAGGTTTATGTGGATACTTGATTTATTGTCCCAACAATGGAGCTATTCACATACATTTAACACACATATTCATGTAATAGTTAGGCCTATTAGTAGATGAATTTGTGCCAAAGAGGGAATATTCAATTAAAAGAAATTAGTTCTTAATGTGTTACTCTGGCAATATCAAAGACATACTTGGCACAAGGCAATAATTTATGTTTATTTTAGGATATTTGCATTCATTTTTTCTACACATAGTTTAAAGTTACGACGATATAATCAGTCAAAGCACATATTCAAAGAATGGCTTTTAAGAGGTAAAATACACTCTAGAGTGTAACATTAGCCCATGTGTTATGTTGTCTTTTTTTCTCCTTTTCTCCATCTTCTTCAATCATTTCCTTCCTTCTCTCTTTCTTTCTCTTCTTCCTTCCTTCCCTCCATCTCCACTTCCTTTTTTCAGTAAACATTTCAGCCAATTTCGTATTATTTCAGGACAAGTTTAGGTACTGAAGAAACAAACAAAAAAGATGTAGCAGCAGATGGCAAAACGAGTGACTGCGATTTCATCTAGTGTGGTAAGAGAAGCTATTTTACATAGACTTCTTCTACTGTCCTAGAAAATATTGATAATGACCACAGTTACATCATTTATTCTAGTGTCACTACTTCCAGCTGAGGTATTCTGGGACACTGAGGACCAAATCCTCACCAACTTTTATCATCACATGAAATCACCTAGGGTTTTAGAAAACCAAACAAGTAGGGTGTGGTGGTACAAACTGGTATATCAGCACTCTGGGAGGCTAAAGAGAAAGATCTTAAGTTTAAGCTGAGGGTGAGCAGTTTAGTGACTTAGCAAAACCCTGTCTCTAAACGAGGATGAAAAATGAAGGATCTGACTTACTGCAAAGGCCTTGGGTTCAATCCCTGGTACCACAAGAAAAAAAAAATGGACAGCAATAAAAAAATTTTAAAGTATTGACAATAGTTAAATTTAACGACTAAAAACACTGGCTTCCTCTCCAAACAGATACAGATTCTAGTATCAGTTAACAATTAACAGTGACTTTCCATATATTACCTAATTGGTTTGCTTCAGTTTTCTTATCAGTAAAATGTGATACAACTGTTTCGTTATGAAGACTAAATGCTGCAACGTACATAATGTGCTCACTGTAAGACCCAGCTCATAAAATAAGTAACTATCTTCTTATTACCATTATTATTATCTCAAAATTGAAATAACCATCATCCTTGTTCAAAAATCAGTGTCAGATTATATAGATAATTCTTGTTTGTGCATAAATAACAGGCCAATGAATACTCCTGGAAGAAACATATCTAATAATGTCATTATTGTCAAATGACTTCATGAAAATATCCTAATTTTCCCAGTGGGAATTGAAATCCAATATAACTTAAGAGAGGTAGACCCATCTGTTTTCTTAGTTCTTAAAAGGACACTCTAGATTTCTTTCAATGCAGGATTTGGGAATAAATAATGCTTTAATGCTTAAAGAGACTCATGACTCAATCAATACTAATGCAAAGAAATAGGGCTGCGTGGCTAGAAGCAGGAATGTAATCTTTATATCCCATTGATTATAGCTGGATTCACAAAGAACAAAAGAGGCTGTTGGCTCTTTTGAAGTAGCGAGGTTAGCTTCTACCTAACCAACAGGGGATAATCTCTTGCTCTATTGACCTTTGTAAAATGGTTTTCCAGGAAAATATTTAAGTCCCCAGACAATGCTTACCACATGCCTGCCTATAGTCTAGAGAAAATAATCAAGACAGTCAGAGGATATGGAAAAAGCCATAATGAGCTTTTCAGGATTTTTACAAAAGATGATTCCAGTTGAGTCTCTTGATAACAAAATAAATTGCATTGGCATCATTAAAGCAACACATTTAATAATGTCTTCATTGTTGCATGACTTCATGAAAATATCATAATGTACATTGGGAGGTAGTTACCTTCACTGGGGTTATTATGGTGGCCAGATAGGGAGGTAAACTAACTTGATTATTCTTACCTTAAATATCGTGTTTCCTGTTACTCATTCAGTTTCATTTTGCACTCTAAAATGCCATATTTTTTTCTTAAAGCACTTCCAAAACAGAAAACATGGTTTCCAAAAGAGCTAGAATCTCCACACTCATGTTTATAAATTGTGGTGTTGTTCTTACAACTCTGGAATAAAAAGGGAACCAGCAAGGAGAATTTAAAATTAATCTCAAGGATTTTTAACATTGGATAATGGAAGAAGTCAGTCAAAACAATTCAAATTATAAATGTCTTAACTCACAGATTTTTTAAGAGGAAATGCCAGATTTTAGGTAGACTCTTTTCAATGTAAATATCAGCTGTCAACTGAAAAACCCCCTCCACCTCAGTATGGAGAGACTATCATCACCTCATAGCAAACAGTGCAAAATAATAGTAATAAAATACCAGTGTTGCATCCTGGAAAAGACCCAATTCAATTATTCAATACACCAGAGGCATATAGAACTGCTGTCAGCATTCTGATTGAAAGAACATGTCGTATTTGAAAAAGGTGAAATTTTTCATTCATTGTTGCTTGGGTGAGAATCCTAGCTACCTATTTGTCAACCGAATCATTGACCAAATAATCTGTTACTGGGCCTTGTTCTAGAGTAAATTAAATAAACTTTTTTATGCTAATAAAGTTTTTCTTTCCTCTGAGACCTACTAGGAAATTAAAAGGAGTTTTGGGTAATATATTACAAAAGACATCATAAGTACCTCAGGCTTTTAATTTTGTTTTAATGAGATACGCAATTTCTGCTGATAATATATCAATTGTATATAAAAACACATGTGTTGACATTTGAAATTACTAAGAATGAGATACAGTATGTAACTATCATATAGTTTTTTTAACATTCTGTAAGTAACTATAAGAGGGAAAAGATTACACACAGTTCTTCAATAGCAATTACTTTTATTTGAAGAGTTAGAATAAATACAACCATCTTAGTACGGTATGTTAAAAACCAATAGAATATTCAAAGCATATTAAGTGAGATTTAGTAACCATAAATTTGATGTGTGTCTATGCTATAGCTGCTCATCCTCAATAAATAAGTTTCTAATAAGCAGTTAGTACTTAACAAAAGCAACTGTTACAATGAATAAATTAAATGCCTATTTAAGACACCTCATCCGCATAAAGAAGTGGCATGATTTCCCAGTAGTACCACAAATGATCGTGTTAGTGCAGGAGCGAAGCCAGCGCTCTGATACCCCGCTGCCAATGGGAACCTCATCACACTCCGACTCCAGCATGACTGACGTTACACAGCTCAATCAATCCAAAAAGTCGGAAAGACCCTGTTGCCTGAAACAGGTGCAATCCTTAGACATCAACACAGAATATTTGAAAAAGATAGCGAGTCTCCATTTCTTTTCAATGCATCTGGAAAAAAAGGACTTCAGTATTTGCTTTGATTCTATATCTGCATGCTCTCCAGTTATCAAATAAGGCTCTTAACATAGAAGAGGTTTGCCAGTTCTCTATCGGACATGTGTATGCCATTTAGTAATCGCAGATGCTGCTTTACTAGCCCTGAAACATGACGTATCTATGATTATTATGAGTTCCATTTGTATATTTCCAGTTGATTTCTCAGTATCATTCAATTTTCCTTACATGAGTGTTTTTACAGAAAAATCATATCTTGCAATCATTTTACGGTGTCATCTATTATGGCATGTGCTTAAATAATAGAGGAGAATCCATTTAGCTATCAAATCTCTCTCTAACCAATGCTAACCAATGCCCACCTTTTATAGATGTAAATATCTTTAGGTATATCTGGTTGCTCATAAAAGTTTAGATGAATAGACAGCAAGTATTTCACACACAAGGATGATGCTGTAGTTATTTAAACTCTATCATCTTGGTGTTTGTATTCAATTTGATATTTAATATGCTTCTTTCTTCCTGTGAACAGAAAAGTCATCATCAAGCAATTTCTAGTCACTATTCTCTTCTTTTCTTCCTTTTGACTAGTCACAAATTCTTTTGCCATCTTTTCTTTATGCAAAATTTGACTACACTATGAACTCTTACAGATTCTAAGAAAATTGTGTATGATTAATTCTACTTACAACTAATGTGCATAGTCATATGTATAATATATATATATTATTTAAAGACTAGTAATATAAAAAATATATAGTTAATAAAAAGGGACTGATTCATAAGTTGTTTAAATCCCAAGAATCTAATTTTCAGAAAGCTCTGAAAACATTATTAAAGGCAGATTCTAAGTACAAAGAAAGTGTCATAGTAAACTGTGGTGAGGAACCTACTGAACCACTGTAAAATGAGTCTATAGACACAAGGGTCAGAGACTCTGGCTAGTGCATCATGGACAACCACCTGATCCTCCTTCCAAGAAGAAAGAATAGAAAAAGTTGACACAATGGCTGAAACAATCACACCATGATTCTGCTCCAGCTCTTTTCCATTCCTACCCATTTGACTCCAGAAATCACTGCCTCAGTATTCATTAACCCTTCACAGTTTCCTTCCTGCTAGATAAAAATTAGTGTGTGATATTTTACATACATATGCCCAATTTTTCTTAGACTTTGTTTTCTAGCATCAGAAAGAGGAAGATAAAATGGCATACAGTTAAAATTAGGAAGAAACCTTTGGAGGTACTGAAGAGTCCCTAGTCAACAATATATAATCTTCTTACCTCACTTAGACATAGAATAAAAAACAAATATGGAAACAGCAGTAGGTAGACTTCTAATGTGACCTTCAAACTGTCCCCTCCCCCATCATTGTACTGTATAAATATGATGGATTAGGCTGCACTGAGTAGATTTTATTTTATGATACAGTGGACTTCAAGACAAGGAGAACCATGTGTGTTGGACATAATGATATGAGCCTTTTATAAGCAAAGAGCTTTCTCCAGCTGGCCACAGAGTTAAATATTTAATGGATAGGAAGGATACATTTGCCACCGGTGGCTTGAAGATAGAAGAGGTGATGTAAGGAATGCAGCAATGTTAGGAGGTGACAGCAATCACCAGCTGAAAGCAAGTAAGGAAATGAACACTTCCCACAACCACTTAGTGTGCAAAAAATCTCCAAGCACAAATGAGAACTGCAACTTTGGCCAACATCTGGATTGTAGTTTAATGAGATCCCGAGAAGAGAACTGAGTCACAGAGCTCCCAGACTTCTCACCTACAGAAACTGTGAGAAAATAAATCTGTGCTGTTTTCTACCCCTGAATTTCTGAGACTATGTTAACCCACATAGAAAAACTAATGTGGAGGCAAAAATGCCATGTTTGTTATTGATATAATTTAGGCTGGCATAATTGGACTACTGTGACAGTCAAATGAGTTTGTTCATTGATCTCCAAAATTAGTCTGATTTGCTCACCTTGTCTGGAGCAACTGAGCTTGGAGCAGACCTCTTAGGTGGAAGGAATTTGCACAGAAAAGGCATTTAAAAACAAGCAAATAAACAAACGGCAAGGACTAACTGAATTTACAGAAGTTGAGCCCACATCCAAGAAGCAGTGGAAAAATAGTCTGGGAATTTTTAGTCTTTTTACTAAAACTGACCAATCAAATCACTATGTTTTTTAGAGGCAAAGCAAGTAAGTTACTAGGCAGAAACAGCTACAGAAATAGAGTTCATTTTGCTAGAAGAAAATATTAAGAATGGAGGGGATTTCTCCTCTAGAGGAAAGAAGGAGAGAGAGAAGAAGGAGAGTAGGGTCCTGGCTCGTTTCCTTACTATCTACTATGTAGCATTGTGCTTAGTTTAAAATCAATGCTCAATGAAAGCTAATGGAAGGAAAATTTGAACAGTTGGCTGGGTCACTAATGTAGTCTCTTTCAAATTTGGAATAGTCACTTTTAACTTGACAACAGGGCACAAAAAAATACATAGGAGCAGCATAAGGAAGTAGCAAGAACACAGTTTCAAACCACATAAATCCATATTTAGAAGCTAACTAGCTAACACCTTGAGAACTAATCTCACCTCTGTTCCTCATGTGCCTATTAAAGATGGTACAAAGCTCATGGAATTACTAGATGGATACCATGAGAAAATCTGTGCAGGGCTTAACACAGTAATTACCACATAATAAGTGACTATTAAATGGACATTATGGGTCATTTGTTGACTAGGTCTTCAATGTTTATGGACTCAGAATTTCTTTGATAACAAATACATCATCAGTGGAGGCCTTAGCAAGAATAGAAAAGCTAATGACTCTGAGACACCTTGTCCCATACAGTGGCTTAACATTAAGACTGAGTTAATATTGTGACACTTCTTCTTTCACCTGAAACTTGAGTGGCCTTTTTTGGTGATAGAATGAAACATGGAAAATTGCAGATGTCTGCTTTGGTGCTCTAATAATGATACTTAGCCTCATCTTCCTAAGGCCAATTGGTCATCATAAACAACATGACTGCTCAGTGAGAGGGTGCTGAGAGCGTCTATTTTCCATTGGTAAGGGAAAGGGAAGAGCCTTTGAAAAGTTTGTATTAATGATACCTTTCACACTACCTTGCCTGTTGTTTATTGATTTACTTCATTGATTTACACACTTATCCATGAAAATATCCAGACTTTCTCTCCCTAGATGAGAGTTGAACTGGCAAACTTCTTAACAACTATGTCTTCTCAATGCATTATGGCCTCAGATCGCACAACTCTTCATTCTGAATGACAAATTCAATGGCACAAATACTATGACTGAGGAAACATGGATTTGCTTTCAGAAAATAAGTTTCTAAACTTAAGTTCGACATGGTGAATAGAACACCACTGGGTCTTTTATTTTATTGCTAGATGCATACTCCCCAAGGGCAGAGGTTCTAGCCTTGTTTTTCTTGGTATTAATAAAAAAAAACAGTTTTATCATATTGTGTTCTTGGCAATGCACTTGGAAGAGGACAAACAGCAGCGCAGTCAGAGATTAGCCATCAGAGCGGTAAAGAAATACTGTGTCATGTTATACTAGCAAGAACGGAAGAGGTGAGATTGCGTGGCCAGGAAATGAGCACCCTCGGGCAAAACCCAATTGCTGGATTCAAATATTTGAAGGGCTGACATGTAGGAGAAGTAGATATGTTCTGTATAACCCTAGGGTATAGTGGGAATGGATGGGTGGGAGCAAAAACTAGAACTAATTATCTTATTTTAAAGAAGATCTATCAGAACTGAACTACAATGTATTATGTTGCCTCATGAAGCAGCAGGTTCTTTTTCAGAAAAATGGTTCAATGCTCTAACCATGTGTTAGGGATATTATGAAAGGTCTCAAGAATGAGTTGGAGATTGGCTAAAAATATTTATGTGAGTTCAGCATATAATTTTTTATTCAAAGTGGGACCAAAGTAAAAAGAAGAGACGTTTCTTGAAAACAGGTATAACTTGGCACACCAACCAAAGAATGTATATTCCTGCTACATGTGGAGTCTGTTCCAAATCTGACATTATTTTGCATTATTTCTTTATGCTGAAATAGTCACTGTAGTTTGATCATTTGCATCTCTGTGGTATATTCAGAAGACTAAGGATTTCTGAACAGTCAGTTGTAAGAATTTTTTTTCTTGACCTTGTGCTGAGGCAATAGGATGCTTGAAGACAATGTTTTAAGCAAGTTTCATTTTTGGCAGCTTGAAACTCATTGTGCAGTTGCCATCATGAATAAACTGATCCCAGCTAAGATTAACCCTGCACACAACCCTGCCACAAAAGGCTAGGAATGTACCGAGGAGCCCTATGAAAGGATTTCTAATTTTCATTTGTCCATGAGGCAAATCTAGTCACTCAGGGAAGGTGGATAGCTCTCCTCACCTGAGGTGGAGGCTCTTACAGGAAGCATATATTGTTCATTTCATCTTCTTTTTCTTTTCTTTCTGTTTTTTTTTTTTCTGGCAGTACACCGTATAAAGTCAGCAGTATGACCTTGTGAGTTATGTTATTTCTGCTACATTTTACAAACAAAAGGTCTTATTTATGACAGGCTCCCTAACTTGTACAAGAAAATAAACTTAATAAGGAAGAGAATTTGAATTGTAATCTATGCCTGCTCCTTGTCAGAAGCATATACTTGTGACATTGCAAGGCATCAGCATTGCATAGAAATCTAATGAATCAGAAGAGTCTGATATTTGAATATGATTAGCTAAAACCCATATAGCACTTCAGAGTTTTCATCTGACATTCTGCTATTATCTGATGTGCAAGCCTATGAGCATCTACTAGTTTCCAAGCACTAGAAACGCTAAGACAGGATGATTCTTATAAAAGAAAAGAGTGGAATTGCAAGAAATAGAGAACAAATATGCATTACTTACAGCCTACTTTGCCTGTATTTTAGGGGGAAAAAACGAAAATTTGTCAAACGTTTGAGAGTAACACCTCAAATGAGAAATAGCTGGATAATTGGTCTGTGCAGAGGAGGAAGGCAAGCTCCAAATTGCAAATTGAGAGTATGTCTCAAGGCAGCCAGCAAGAGTGAGCTGGACTGAGAGAAGGATGAGAAAAGGGAGGACAGGCAGACTTTGAAATGGCCCCTGTCTGAAGTGGACTAGGCTCCCTGTGATGTTGACCAGAGATACATAAAGACACACAATTCCATCCTCACATGTGACGTGGAATCAAAGCACGCTTTCTTATTATTCATCTCATATAATAAGCAGAGAGCAATCCTGAGGGCCCAAAACCATCTGAATTCCAAAGCCTGTGCTCATCCCTTTCCACCACTCAGTATCAGGAATGGTTGTCAATTGTGCATGTGTGCTTGTGTGCATGTGTGCCGGTGTGCGTGTATGCGTGTGTGTGCGCGTGTGTGTGCAGGGGGATTGGGTAATCGCCTTTCTCTTGATGGTTTCAGCAGTTCAACCTGGAACAGAAACCTTTCTAGCACTTCTTCACCTCTTGGCTCTCTCACATCCCTATTTTCTTTAAAATTACACATGAAGTAATGAGCGACAGACAAGAGATTTCAGCCTAGCAAAACTAAAATAAAAAGGCTGAGGGCCAGAAATAGTCCTCTAACATGTTCCAAGGAGAAATTCCAAACAAGAACAAAATATTTCCTGGTGTAAAATGCCCTCAGTGGACTGAAAAATGTCTCTGGAAACTAAGACAACGGGTAAAATCTGTTCCTCATTAGCCTATGCGGTAATGGCCCACTCTTACATTTTCTGTTTCTTTGGAATTCATTTGTTTTCATTACATCAGGTGGTTGTTATTATGATGTGTTAATGGGCTTCAAGCAGGGCTGTCCTCTGTGACTCACACTCTGATTACTAAAATGAGAGTTGTGATATTTCTTATTATACCAACCCAGTTTGCATTCCAATTGTTAATATTCTCATCCACCAGAGCAATGCTCTGAATTTCAAAGACATGTGCAGGGAGGAAAAAAAAATGAGAATCTTATTTTTTATTTTCAACTTTTCCTCCTTTTTATCCAAAAGTTTGACTTTCTTGACTTTATAACCACACTTCAAATCTTTTATGTCCCTTATTTCATTTCTGAGATCCTTTAGAATATTTTTTTTAAAGGGAAAACCATCTACAAGTTTCTTGCTTGTTTTCACTTTTTCTTAAGACTTATACATTGTATTTTTAGCATAAACAGCCTTCTCCCCTCCTCCCACATTTGCTGGTTCTATTCCCATAGGAACAACACCTAACCATCTAGGTTACAGCCTTTTTGGGTCAAGAGGATTCCAGTGAATTTCGGTAGCCCATTATCATTCAATATAAGTTTTATGAATTGCTCCCAAACACTGCAATCAGGGGTATGCTCACTATGAATGCAACACCAATGGCTTTTTCACATCGAAAAAATGAAAATCCTAATGCCAGAGTTCAAATTCAGTCTGTAAAACTAAAAAGAATCATGCCACTTCTAGTCTGATGGAAACTAGAGCTATTTTTCAGAATCACATACTAAACACACCCCACAAATTGGACATTTCCATACTGGCTGTTCTATTTACCCGGTACGATCCTATATCCTAGTATCAAGTGTATGCTTCTCTGCACTTCATACTAATAGGAACAGCAAACTCCCTATTTAACTGGATAATAAACAAACTTTTAGAATACCTAAATGTATGTTTACACACATAGGATGAGATTAGTGTTTACCTAAGGGGACTGGGTTTAATCACTAATGTGCACTTCCCCATAACCTAAGAAAACAAAAACAACCTTCTCACTCTTAGGAAATCAGTACTTGTGATAATTACAGTGATATTAAACAGCCTTGTTTTCTAGACACTACAGAAATACATTCGGTTGAGCATATTTTTGTTCGGGGTCTGTGGGAGGATTTCATTATGTTCCTTTGCTTGGGTGGCTTTAAGGTTACTGCTGTTTACACCATAGGACTTACGGTTCAAGCTTACATTTCTGACTGCCTTCGCTTTTGCTGATGTACACCACATGTTGGTTTACCTGACATTATTTCAGTCTCCCTCCACCCCCAAATATTCAGCATCACAGATGGCATTTTATACACAGCTATTTTTGTGTATGCATGGGTGTTTAACTTTGCATTCAGTTGAAGGAGACATGTCATGAGGGCTTTGTCCTTCAAAGTGCAATGTTATGTTGCTGCTTCCCTTTAAAGTTAATTGTATGTTTCCCTGTCACTGATTAAATAGATGTTCTGAATGTGTCTATAAGCAGCCATTTCTATTTTCTCCTGTGTGTTGGGGTCAGATTGCATATAACAGCTGTTTTGAGATCTTTATAATATGGAAATTTTGAAAGGAGCTATTGGAGAATAAAAAGTGTTGAAACATATTGGGACCAAAATAGTGGAAATAAAATCAGACCAAAGTAAGTTATTTCATAAAGCTACTAATTTTCCCTGCATAGAATAGTTACACTGACCACTATTTTGTTGGATGATATACAGACTATAACTACATCAGAAATAATGTGATCTGTTTTGGAACTGAAGAACATGAACAGAGTAACAAAAATGCTTTTCTATATTTAACTTGATATCTGATGTAATCACTATTGGCGAAAAACATTGTAAATAAATGATAATTACAGAAATCAAAAAGGGGGCAGCAAAGATGCTACCATTAATTTGTCTACCAAGGAAAGGTATGTTCTGTGGGTCACTGGCATCTTTGAGAATACAGAATAGAAATACAAAATGGTGAAAATAAATTCGAAACAGTCACAAAGAGGAAAAGGATTTTTATAAGGTGAAAAAAGAAGATATCAAAGATTACAACCAAACTCTGGCAGAATTTTTGGCAGAAGTTGGAAGTAACAAAGTTAAAAAGGAGATGCACGATCACAATTCCAACAGCCTTTGGGGCAAAAAGGGGAAATAAGCGAGGGGAAAGGGGAAGTGTTTTGAGTCATGATTCTAAAACACTCCTCATTTACATGCATAAAAGTATTTCCTCCCGTAAATACACGTGTTTTCTCATTTTTCTGTGTAGCCTACTCATTATTTCCTTACTTTTGATAGAGATAAAAGAAGAATGTCATTTTCTTCAAGGCCTGCATAACAATGGAATGGTAATAAATAGCAACTGGCAGTTGGCCTCACTGTTAGGGAAACAAAAGAACACAGCTGGATGTTCAGTATTTTTAAGCATGAAGGTCGAAGCCCAATGGAATGTGAACTAGTAACTTTGTGTGTGTAAAGCACAGTGCCAGTAGATTCACCAAGGGTAGAAACACGTGTGATCTATCTTCCACACTTACTCCACTGGGTGTGTCATAGGGTACTTATAAAAACCATGTTAAGTTTATCTTTTGCAAATGTGAAGGAAGACAGATGATGAAATGAAATTAGAATAGCTCCACATGAAGGAAGGAAATAAAGAAGTGTTTTGAGACAATATGTATCTCCAGTTGAGTCCCAAAGAAAAGCTAAATAATGCTCACTGAATTGAGGATAGTTGAGCAAGGAAATGAAGAAGGCATTTTTCAAAGTTCTAGAGTTACAATTATAAATGCTGAGAGCAGAAAGGGAAAAATCCTGAAAATTTTGTGCAAACTCCTTCATGTCTTAATCACCCAGGTTAATGGAAGTTTACTATAAAGTACTCAAAAGATACTGTCTCTCGGCATGTCTTGAGGGATGCTGGCATTTTATTTGAGAGCGACATTAAACTCAAGTCTCCAGGTCAATTAAATCTAACATTTTACCTTTGAAAATTTCCATTGCATTTCAGAATACTAGCTGATCTGATGCTGTCTTGAAATACTAGAAAACCCTATTTGAAAGTCATTATTAAACCATCTTCGTGAGATCGAGGGAAGTAAGAAAACAGAAATTCCCGGTCAACCTTTAAATTGGTTTATACTCAATAGATTTTTGGAAACATCAACTACCCAAAAGACCCATGGCCATATTTAATCTTTCTTAGCTAGTAGAGAATCAATCTCATCAGTCTTCTACAAATTTGTTTGAATGATTAGGAGTATCATCACCAAATCCTTTACTTTCAAATAGTTTAATAATTTTAATTGATAATCATGGATTAAGAGAGAAAATAATCTCCTTTAGTTGAATAATCAGCTAATACATTAATTTAGCAATGGCTGATTAAGCAGCAAGTATAGGATGGGCCTTGAGCAGATGTGAGCTACCCTAACCCTAACCTTAACCCTAACCCTAACCCTAACCCTAACCCAGCCAGGCTTTGGATGCACTGACCCCACTGGTGTTTACAGCATGCACGCTTTTCTTTCTTCTAAATTATGTTTTGTCCCACAGATGTCTTCTTTATACCCTCTGGTTTATGTCAAGCCCATGAACGATAAACTCCAATGATTTCTCATTTTAGTGTTGCCAAAACCAAAAGGTTCCAGGAGGTATGACAGTTATATGACACTTATTTGTCCATTAGATATATTTGTCTAGGGACTTTTTCTTAACAGCACTGTACTTCCATGCTAAGGAATTCTCTTTATCATTAATATTTTCAGCAGGATCATTACCTTATAATTCAGCATACATAAACTATAATTTTTCTGTGTGGCACAAACTAAAGTTTGCAAAATGTCCACTGGAAATTCATACCATTATTCTGATTTTATATGTATATATATATATATATATACATATAAAATCAAATATAAATGTTTCTTGGATAGAAATAATGGTGCTATGATTATCTTCCAATTCCTCCTTCAATTATTTTTCATTGACTACTAAATAAGAAAAGCCTGGTTCTCCTACTTTGGAATAAATTATTTTCAGTATATGTTTTAGGCTCTAGATGGAAAGTGTTATAGAGAACATATGTATGAGTAAGAATAAAAAGCCTGAAACCTCTCCACTTACCAACACTTTTCTTGGGCACACAGTCATCTTGCCAATTAATTTAATCACCTCAGGGGTGATGACTCTTGCAGAAGAAAAAACTGCTTGGGAAGAGTGGAGGAGAGTGGATACTCCTCCCTGGTAATTCACAAAGGTGGACAGTCACTGCCCTTCAACTTCTACTCACCTGGGCCATTAATAAAGTTCACTCCCAAGAGCCACCTCCTTCTCTTTGTCCTACAGGAGACCTACAGCCAAGTTTACCTCAAATTAGGTTACATCAGCAGGTAATTTTTTTAAAAATGTCATCAGGGTTCAGTTTAATAAAGAGTGAAGCTATGTCCTCTCTAAAATATCTTTCAGATCCTTAAATCTAAATTATATTGGTAATCTATTTGCCATATATTAGTTTAGCACCTCCCTTTACCAGCTAGTTCACCTAATTTGACCTAAAGATGACTTCCTGAGAGACTGGTTAGTGAATGCACAAAAATACTTTAAAAACAACCTTTGTAATCATTTTTCCTGACCATATAATGCACTGAGATAAAACATGAACATGTGGGGAATTGCTTCTAGGCACAGACACTTTACAAACAGGTGCTATGCTAATGACCTATTGTTCTAGTGCCACTGGTACCTTTTTTTCATTTTCCAAAATGTTTAAGCATTGATATTTGTAGCCAAATCATTAATTGCCTTATTACTAGAAATAATGTTAAGTATTATTTTGGAGCTTTTCTAAGGTGGGAACATTTTCCCATAATGCATTTGCATGTAACAGTTTAAAAAGGAATGACATCAACTCCTTTCCATAGATACCTTGCATGGTGCTCAAGCTCTCATGAACAATACTCTCCCAAAGAGCTGGAATCCCCCCAAGTTTAGTTCCCAGTCCTCACACCTTTCCCATGACGGGATCCACTGCGAAGATGTACACAATACAGTGCCTGGAATAACTGAACTCCATGTATGGACCGCAACACAGAAATAAACTCTTCATAAATACCAAAAATTCTCTAGTCCTCACAGATGTTCATTTTCCTTACTATCTGCACACTTTCTGGATCAAATGTTGAAAATGAATATGTTAGTATCCACCAAAGATTGGTTTTGGCAGGGTCTATGTTGATGTCAGCAGGAAATAAATAGGAAAACATTAAAAGGTGTGAAACTTTAAAACAATCGCTTAAAGGTGTTCTATAAACTACAGATGGCTTAAGCCATTTATGCGAATATGTGCTCTAGGATGAGAAAAATTCAGGACTGAGTAAAAAGGAAATCATTTGAAAATAATGTCTCTTATGCAATATGTTGTGATTAAAGCAGAGACAAGCAACATCGAAATTGTCTCTTATTTTCTCCTTTCGTATTGTAGGCGATATGAAATATGGCAGCACATAGCACAAAATTTGCAATAAAATGGAAACACATTCCAAAAAATAATCTTAACTTTTAAAATACTTGTTAATTTAGATGTGTTTATTTGTGTAATACTAAATATACAACACGCGCGCGCGCACACACACACACACACACACACACGGCACCCAAATACACATGGATTGCCTGATACATACACTGACCAGCTTTAACTGTTCCTTTTTTAGAAGCTACTATCACTGGCCAGAAAAACAAAGAAAGAAAAAATTTTTAAAAAGAAGAAAAAAGAATAAAGATAAAGTTCAGTTTCAGGACAGATAGAAGCAGCAAGCAAGGCAAATTCGCTGGCTTCAACAACTGTTCGTCCGGCATGCTTCCAGGGCTGGGCAAATTATCTACATCTTCTCTTCCTCTTTTACTAAATAAGCTGAGCAATCTCCAAGGCAGCTTGGTCACCAGAGGCTGTGATCGCGTTAGTTCTTAAAAAGACTGCACAGAGCACAGGGCACGTCACTAACTATGGAAGGAGGAGAGGGAGAGGGTGGGTGTTCCCCGAGGTTCTCTAGGTTCACAATTGAACCCCTGTGCCAGCATGGCTCTAGAAGGCACCCCCACTCCTGATACCATCTCTGAAAAAAAACATTAAACTTCCAAAAAATCCCCATGCAATTCTTTTAGTGTACTTAAGGACATCTGGACTCCCTGTGGCAAAATTCCACTGAGTTCAATGTTGTATTCATATATTCTTGACTGAAAATAAAGACCTCTTTTTATCTCTGCGATAATGTTGTACCTTTTGTACAGCCCTAGAATTTGTCAGCTGTTTATATTAATACCACAGGAATATATTGTAATTCGATAGGCTAAATGCATGCTTTTGATGCTGGAATAGGATAAAGTATTGTGTAGAAATCGATGAAACAAAATGATGGTAAATCCATAGGTTTTATAAATTCTTGGAAAGTTCGGTTAGTGTAACATATGGAATATATATATATATATATATATATATATATATATATTCAAAAACTGTCCATTCTCCCAAAGCATCTTTATTATCACACCAAACCATAATCTAGATTATGAATCACATCAAAAGACCTTCTACATTCTTATTATATAAAAGAACTCCCTTCAAAACACTCTTCTCAAGATAAAGTCCACATGACTCTGATTATTTCTCTTAATCAAATAATCATTGCCAATTTCCACCTTTCTCGGATAATTCTGTAAGCTACATGTTGTCACAGAAATCTGAACAACATACCAGATCTGAATTCTATTTCCTCCCTTGAACACCACTGACTTATAGTTCTTTATTTATTAGAAATTTTATTTATTCAAAATGATTACAGTTTTAGACTAAAGTTAAATAATGTTTAACTATTCATACAAATCTTAAAACTATATGACTTACAGTATTTTCCTTGCTAGAAATAGTGAAAGAAACAAATGTCCTTGTCTTGGAATATTTAATGAAATAAAATTTATTTAAACATAAACTTCAGTAAAGCACCACAGTGTGAAAATATGGGAGATTCAAACCCAAAGGCCTTGTAGAATTCTTTTTTTTTTTTAACAGTAGTAATTTCATTAGAAGTAAGAACAGAAATGGGTCCTGCAGAGTGAGTTTGGACCAAGGAGAAGTAGAAAAAGAGGAATACTACACAGGCTGAAAGCAGAGCACAGTGAGAATAGCACAGTAGCCTAGAATTCCGAAATTCCTTGGATTTAAACTGAGTTGACTGGGCACCTGCCCACGAGGTTGTGAGTTCAATCCCCAGTACCAAAATAAATAAATAAATTTGACTAAGAAAAGGTTATGTATAAATTTTTGTTAAAACCTTAAGAATAATAAAGGGAATTATGAAACTCAGGGAAGGAGGATTCAATAAATGATGGACAGAGAAATGCCAGTCATAAACACAAAGGGAGAAATACAATCTATTTTCTTCTCCTACTTAGTGAAAAAGTCACGCTCACTGCGGTGAGTCTGTATAATCCCTGGACCAAAGAACTATTACCAAGTTTTCAGAAGCAGAAACCCAATGGAAGAAGGCAAAGAAGGAAGAGAAAGAGGCTGAGAAAAAAAAGACACAAGTGCAGATAATGTTCCTGAAAAGACAGTCAACTCATTTTATTGCTTCGGGATCAAAAAGAAGATACCTCAGATCAAATCAAATCATACAATAGATATGGGATTTCAAGTTTTACAGGTTGATTAGATTCTATTTTCACTGAACCCTGTGGATTTTCTGAGAAGACTTGAAACTCCATTCAGTGCTTTGTAAAATTTCCCTACCTGTAAATTTTCTGCAGAGGGATTGCTCATATATTATCCACCAACAGTAGCATGGAGAGGAGAGATGTCACCCACAGTAGAAACAGAGTCAGTAGCTTCAACATGTTTGATTCACCAGTTCCCAGTCTATATGAGTGACAGCAGTCATATGCTATTCAGCGACAGCAAACTCTCCCAAGACTACCTCCTAAAGGGTGAGTATTCCTCCCTGTCTTTTCATCCCTTCAATACCATATGCACATACACAAAGAATGAATGGTTCTGGACCAGTGAGTATTTGGCAGAGCTGAAGTATTAGGGGGGACAAGAGTTCAGCAAGAGAAATGCAAACCAGGGCTACCATTGAGTTCCCAGCTGAAGGGCACATTAGAACAGAGGACCTAAGCACCTGTGGCAGGTGTGTGATGCCAAGTGCCCTAAGTCCCTCCTGTAAAGGGACCGACAGGCAGATGCACTCAATGTCTCTATCACTCCCAGCTGCACACATCCTAGACAGCGCTCTGCAGTGTTTATTAAAATTGTCATATTGTCAGGCACTCAGCATAGCTGTGAGATCAGAGAAACATGTATGCATATTGTAGCACAGGGAAATCAATTTCTCCTGGGCTCTACTCCATTTAAACCATGTGAATGCAAGTGGGAAAAAACCAGGCACTGGCAGACTTAGGATTCCAAGCCAGTGAGCGTGTGAGCGAGGAAGTTTTGTGTGCCAAGTTGTGAATTATTATCCCAACACTCGGGTGGATAAGCGAGAAGTGAGAGGTCTATGCTCTTGGGTTTTCATTTCCAAAATGACTTCGTTGAGGTCTTTTCAATTTAATCCTAGAAATAAACAACTGCTGAGTAAAAGTGGTGATTGAGAGCTGGAAGGGAAAGATGACTTTAGGAGGCGGTTTCAGAAAAGTTTGGGTCCCTGGGCCCTTCAGGATTTAAAGAAGAGGGTGAAGGTTTTAATTGGATTTTAAATTGTATTAGCAGTCAGGAAAGGTTTGGGGTGCTCTGTGGGCTGATCCACCAGCACAGCAGGAACCAGGTTTCAAAGCTGACCTTTATCAAATGGTGCTGTGTTTATTTCAGTCTGTCACTGAGAAGGAATAAAAAACACTGTTCCCAGGTCATGCAATTTTAACTATTTAAACACACACACACATTCATTCTCTCTCTCTCTCTCTCTCTCTCTCTCTCTCTCTCTCTCTCTCTCTCTCTCTCTCTCTCTCTCTCTCTCTCTCCATAGTCTACCTAACTAGCTAAACTCCTAAATGAAGAACCAGGGAGCCTGTCCAAAGGGGTTAGGGAAAGGATAACTCATAATCCAGTCAAAATCACTTTGCTCAGGATCTGATGAGGGGAAAACATAAAACAAAAGCAGAGTCACAAAAATAGGTCGTAACCAAGTCTTATTTATTCTCCAAAATTTGGGACAGAAGTTAGACAGTGGTCTATTTAATGCTCTCTCCTTCTTTCCCCCTTTTCTCGGAAAGGCATTTTCTAGTTATCAAAAACTCTAGCACGTTCAGAGACTTGGCTCCAAGGTTAAGAAGGAAATGCTACACTGTACTTTTTATATAATAAAGTTCAGCTATATCTCAAACTCTATTTCCTTTTTAATTACAATTTTCTTACCTGCGCCTCAAGTGATTCTAATGTTACCATTAACCCCAGAGGCCCAAGTTATTTTATGTTCAGTGACAAGTATTGGAAGTGCAGTTTCTACATGGGCAATTTCTCCCCTTCCTGAACTCTAACCAAGTGGATAGCATCCGATCAGTGTTCCTAGTTACTCACGCCCTGTAGAGAGCCAAGCGCCCTAGGGAAAGCTTAGAAATTTGAAATAAACTGAAGATTATATTGCTTCTGAAATACTTGTGGAATTAGAAAACAGACAGTTGAATTTTAAGGTGAGGGATGTTCTATGACTTTGCTTCCTATAAGGATGGCTTAGTGCCTCTTTTACATTTTAAACTTTCATTTCGGATGAAATTTATTTGGAAAACATGAAGACAGATGATTAAGAAGAATTGGAAACTAATCTGCTAGAGGAAATGTACATAGGAAGATAAAACATAATAAAGTTTGAAGACTTATTAGAACACATTTGACCCTAATTGCGTTGTTTATAAGCAAGATGGCAAAATACATAGCTTAGATATGTTCAGGCTGACACTTCTTTCTTTGCAGATATTACTGATTTATCACTGTACCATTGTCTTTTGCGCTAGAGTGCCTGCTGCTCATTACATGGATTTTTCCCCCTCTCCCCAGGTGCACATTTAGACTTTACTTCCCAGCTGCCCACAGTTAGAAATGATCGTGTGAGATATCTGGCCATCTGGATGGTGTAGAAAGGATGTGTTCTCAGTTCAGACGCTGCCCACAAGATGTCATCACACGTGATTCTCCCTGCTGAATAGAAAGGAGACAAATCCCGCTGTGGTCTTCTGAGTGGCTGTAGAAGATGTTACGGGAGGCTTCAGGCAGCAGGTGGTATGAAAACTGATATCAGAGGCTGGAAAGCTTGAGATTCTGTTGGACAGTAAAAGTATTCTAAGTTTTTGGCGAAGATACCTTGAAAAAATTCCTTGCCTGTTGAGCGAGCAGCTCTAGGGGAAGTGGCTGGAAAGATCTACAATGCTGGACACTCTGCTGGTTTTAGCAAACTGAGACTGAAATAAGAATGAAAACAGAAAACCAGACATCGGGGACTTTATAGATTTGGACAATTCATGACGTGTGGCCCCCATACAATGTGTCATAAACACTGAAAGACTATAGTATGAAAATTATATTTCCCTTCTCAGGTTAAACAGAAAAAAGATGAGACGACTCATCTTTCCCTGAAAGATCATACTGGGCTGGTGCAGTGGTGCATGTCTGTAACCTCAGCTACTCAGGAGCCTGAGGAATCAGGATCAGAATTGTGAGTTTGAGGTCAGACTAGGAAACATTGAGATCTTGACTCAAATTAAAAGTATGAAAGCACTGGGGATGCACTCAGCTCAGTTGTATAGCACTTAAATAACATCTGAGACAACCTGAGTGCAATATATATATATATATATATATATATATATATATACACACACACACACACACACACTGTATTAAGGTGTGACCTTTCCACTTCCTGTATCAGGTAGCCACAAGGAAGCGACTTTTCAAGAATTAGTCAAAGAAGCAAAGATCATGGGTGTGGATTCTCAGCAGATCCTCAGTCACCATCTCAAGAATTTGGAAGTTAGGATCCTCTTGAGTTTTAGCTAACGCATTTCTCTTTTTGCTTCTCTACAGAAGCTGATTTCAACTTTCTTAAATACCATTTTTAGCCTGTGATGCTCTGGAAAGTATTGTTTTTACAGCAGAAAAAAATAAAAGCATTTTTTCTTCTGAAACATAAGACCACTAATTTTCTCTTATACATTTGGTGATTTCCTTTTGTTACATATTTAAACATACAGACAGTGTGCTTTATCTTCCTGTCGGGGTACAAATGTCTTTAAAGCAGGTCCGGTTCCTTAAAAGACTTTTGGACCTTCTAAAGCTCTGAAGTTCTTTGAATACAGCTTAATATGATTTTGATGCATTCAAAATTGGAAGTGTGTCCAATCATTCTATGCTTTGTTATTCTTATATATAATTAGTAAGTGATGTGCTCCTACCACCTACTTAATAACCTTCCAGGGACCTCTTCTTCCTTGAAGATCTATGACTAAAATATTCAGTTTTGCTTGCAGGTTTTAAAGATTTAACTCCCCACTTATTTCTGCAATTTTACTTGTATCATTCCTATTAAAAATCAAACATCTTTCTCAGTCAAATTCCTCTTTACTTCCTTCTTTCTTTTAATTCTTTGTTCTTGCCTTCTTTTCTCTTATTTTTTCTTCTTTTATCCTGTCTTCTTCTCTTCCCTTTTTTATGGATGAGAAAACTGAATCACAAAAATTGATGAATGCTTTGCTGACATCACATTGCAGCCAAGACCCACATCATCTAATCCTATGCTAAACATGCCTTTTGCCACTGCCCATGTGCACCTCAGGCTAACATGCTGAAAACTCAGAAGAGGTCAGTGCTTTCAAACAGAATTCTTTTCATTATATCTGGCAATTATTCAGAAAAGAAAACTTGTCTTTTTATTTATTTTACCATGCATGTATTTTATATATCATGATTATTCAGATATTACAATATTGATGACATATAGACTCAAAAAAATCTATTGTTTTTCATGTGTAAATTTAGGACTTTATCTGTGAGCTCTAGTAGCCAACTCTGTGAAACATAACTCTGATTATATTATGAAAACATATTTTCTATTAGATATTCCCTGGAGTTATCAAAGCATAATAGACAAATGAAGGCTGTTCATATTCAAGATGTGTGTGTCTTATATACATGTATATTTTTAAATGATTGCCACAATCAAGATAATTAACACCTATCATCCACATAGTTACAACTTGTGTGTGTGTGTGTGTGTGTTTAAATCACTTAAGTAAGATCAGTTTTCTTTTTAAATTTTTCAAGGACACAATACATATTAATTATAGTCACAATGTTATACCATAGATGCCCATAATGTATTCATCTTATAATTGAAAATATGTATGATTTGGCCAGACAATTATCATTTTCCCCTCCCAGCCACTGATAACCTCTCCATTCTATGAATACAACTTTATTTAAACTATACATATAAATGGAACCATGCGGTATTTTCCTTACTGTCTGTGGCTTTTCTCACCTAGCACTGTTTTCTACATTCATCCAAATTCTGGAAAATGCCATGAATTCCTTATATTTTACAGCAGAATGGTGTTCCTTCCCACTGTTATTAAATGTGAATAAAACATTGATTTATTTAAAAGTCCTTAATTTAGAAAATTTTAAAATTATGATTAGCAAGTGTTAATTTAAAAATATAATACTTTTACCTTTTGCTCATATCAAAATAGTACCCCTATTGGTTAACAATAAAAGAGTACAAGCAATTGAGAGTAAAACCCACATGCCAGAACCTTCCTTGCGCTTCTGTTCCAGCCCCTGCCCTCTCAGCTTCTTCCAGGTGAAAGTGCTTCTTTGTAAGCTGCGTGTTGCAGGTTCCCTTTTTCCTGACCCTTATGATACAAGAAGTTGGACTCAACTTGTGCTTCTTGTCCTATCCTTATTATGATTAACAGTTTTATTTTTAATTCTTCTATGGATTACACTCTAAATTTCAATAAAGAGTTTCAATGACCCTCAAGAGTATCTCATACTTTTCCTTTTCTTCAGATGAGTTTATTGAGCTTCTGTACTTTCCACAACTTTTCTTAAATTCCTTTTCATTCCCTTTTCTCTTAACCCCATAACAGGTTTCATGCACTCAGTGCAGGTCATATACCTATACGAACAAAAGGGCAGCTGTATCTAAAATTTCTTTAAATAATGATTGTCTCTACCATTTGAGAACTGAGTGTAAATATTATCACGAATATTTTTTAACACACACACATCTATGATAGTTAATTGTTGTATCAATTTGAGTAAGAAATGCCTAGCTGACTGTGGATTTTCTGAAGACGGAAACCCCACCCCGGGAATGAGTAACATTAAGCAATAGACTTGTAGTCTGGATAAAATTAACTGAAAGGAAGAAGAAGGGCTCCCTGCTGCCTCTTCCCCGGAGCTCCAGTTCCCACTTCACCTTGACCATCATCTCCTGATTTCCAGGGCAGACTCTTCAGCCTCCAGACTCACCAGGGGGACAGCAGCGAGCCAGACCTTCGACCTTCCGCTGAATCCTTCCGACGTCCAGCGCAGGCCTTCCACACTTGGCTCCACAAGTGACCATTGTAAGCCTACTTTGTGAGTCATCGGTGTTTCAACATCTCATACTGAGTATATTTCTCTAGTGAGCACTGATACACACACGCGCGTGCGCGCACGTACACACACAGGGTTACATTATATGCGCATAGTTCTATGCTAGTCCAAGATGCAGAGCTAGTATTACTGGACTGAATCCAGAATTCCTGAGCTATTCTACAGAGAATGTTCCTAACATCAATATCAAATGGATTCTCTACTCTTACAGGACTTCAATTAGAGTTGCATTTTTATTTCAAACCCACTGTTGTGTTGAGAGCTGTTACAACTCTTTTTTTATGATTTCTGTATCTACATTATATTTTTACTTTTCCCAGAAAAATTCCAAATTTCTGTCCCCTCAGAATGTTTCCTCTGGGTGTCATTTTCTAGCTCCTAATCCCTCCTGCTCCCTCAGAATGAAATCTATTTGGTAGATCGCTGTGTTACAACCTCCTGGGATTTTCCTCCTCTTACTGCTTTTCCTTTACTCTTTTCTACCCTGACTCTCCGTCCTTCCGCTCTCACTTCCTCCCTCCCTCTTTGCTCCCAACCTTCCATTGCTCAACTGTGCTGGATATCCCCTTGATCTTGTTCATCTCTCTTTTATTTTTGAGTTTTTATCCACAAAACAATTTGACATATTTAAGGGATAGTGTGATGCTTTAACACATATATAATCAGGTAAAAGTCAAATCAGATTTTTAGCAAAATCTATTACCTTATACTTCTACATTTATTTATGATGAGAGCCTTTAAAATTCTCATTTAGCTTCCTCAAAATATTCAGTATAATATTGTTAATCATAGTTACCCAACTATCCAGTAGAACACCAGAACTTTTTCTACCTGTTTAACTGCAGCTTGGTACCACTGAACAATCCTTCCCTCCTTGCAATCTCTGATAACCTCTGATAATCCCTCTCGTGTTTCTTAGGAAATCAATTTCTTTATGTTTGACATATGAATAAGACTGTGTGGTATCTATCCTTCTGTGCCTCACTTGTTTCAGCTAACAAGATGTCTTCCAGGTCCATGCATGTTGCTGCTAACAAGATTTTATCATTTTACATAGCTGACTTGTATTTCATTGAGTACCTACACTATATTTTTAATTCTTTCATAAGTTCAAATATACCTTGGTTGCTTCCATAATACCTTAGATACTTATTATGGATAGTGCTGCAATCAATGAAACTGCAGATGCCTCTTATTTTAATTCCTCATTTAATCACTCACTCTCCAGATACTTATCCAGAAAGATTTTAGGATGCTAGTTTTTACAGCCCTGAATATCATAAAAGATCTTCATTCCACTCTGACATGCAGTTGATTGCTTGGTTTGATATAAAATCTGAATTAAATATGATCGATCTCAGAATTTTAGTTTATTGCTTTCTGGCACATACCATGATTGAAAAGGATCTGATGCTTCTCTGATTTTCCTTTCTGTAGACACATTCTGTGACTTTCTCCATCTGAAATCTTAAGAAAATATTCTTCACCTTATTATTCATGTCTTTGCTGGGAGAAATACTATACAGTTTATTTCATGACTCCGAAGTGTGTGGAGGCTGAGGACCAGGGCTGATACCTCAGATAGCCAAACTTACACACTGGGGGACACATGTCAGGAATCTGACCATTGCGTGCCTCCAGTTTTTGCCTATAAAAGAAAATAGTAGCAGAATACCACCCCCACCATTATTGTTAGACTATTAATTTAAAAAGTTAATGTAATAAAGTTCACAAAATGGAACCTGGCACATTGCGAATGCTGTATGAATTTTGCTGTTATTACATTTTAGTTTTATTGGTTTATTTTAACTTCATATTTCACATTTTTATTTCTTAAGGGCTCATTTACATTCTTCTCTTTGGTGTGCTCTTTTGAATTTTAGTTATTAGGACATGAGAGTAGGACATAATATCTACATTACTTGTGGGAAGTTGGTGCCGGTACCCGAGTCAGACTAATTACTTCTTTCACCCTTTTCCCTTCCCTCCTTACCCACTTCCTCCATCCCTTAGTCCCGTTCCTCTTTTTATACACATTTGCATTTCATATCCATCCTTTTCATGCTTTATGAAGCTGATAACCTCTTAAATATCTGAGACTATAAGTAAGAAATTCTCAAAAATATTTGATGGCATCAATTATCTATTTTCTTTGGGACAAATTTTGCACTTTTGTTAAATGGTTTCTGTCTTCATTGTTGTTTTCTTTTCTTGTAGAGAAGTGATTTGCTTATCTCTTCTTAATTATTTAGGGATAGGGTCTTGCTATGTAGTTCAGGCTGGCTTTGAACTGACTTTGTAGCCAAGGCTGGTTTCTAACTCATGTTGACACTCCTGTCTCAGCCTCTCAAGGGCTGGGATTACGGGCCTGCACCACTATGCCCGACCAATGATTTTGGGGTTTTGTTTCATTTTGACAACAGAAAAGTGTGAAGTTGCTGTGAGGTTCCTCAGCTTTTGCTTCTAGTGATTTCCTTCCCTGAGTGGAAAAATCTAGTTGGGTTCTCTGAGAGGAAGGACAGTGTGGGAACTATGATGTAATCCTTGGCCTCACCTTGAGGAGACCTTTTCCCATATGCCAGAGTGCAGTAAGTGCCATATTCACTCTAAACAGGCTTGACAAGCCAGCTCAGGGGATGTAGTGCTACCTCTTGGACTCACCCTCTTTCATGTTTGCTGTGTCTTGGTAACAGGAATTATAGAAAATGATCCTCAAATTGTCTTGTAAAAATCTGTAGGCTAAGGCATGTTGTTACCCTCTCTGATTCTCTATGAAAGTGTTTACAATATTTGACTATGACACTTCATATCAATCCATTGTTGTGACTTTATTTCACTTAATAAATATTCACAGATTTTAATTCTAATGTCTCTCCACAAAGATGACGCAAATGTATTTGATTAATCCACATGAATTATAATTTCTGTCACCTATAAAAGGTAAAATATAGGTGAAGAAATAAAGCTAGTAAGAATATATATTTTCCATAGTAGCTATGCCAACAATAATTGGAAGCACAGTAAAAAAAAGGAAATATTTTCTGCTTTACCATGTCTGACTATGTTACCAGAGATGCTTAGCAACATAAAGTTCCTGTAATGTATATTCTAGAAATTCAGATTTGATACAAGATTCCTAGATATTTTCAGTAAAATCTTACATATTAAGGTTTTAAATTGTTTTGTGAAAAAATAAATATTTTAGCTGTTTCCTACTAATAAAAAGATGTTATTTCTAAAACAGAAAGTTAAAGAATGTTACTGTTAATGATTTAATATACACTCTAAAAGTAAGGCATTTCCCTATTATTACATTAATTATATGTTACTAAAATTATATATTGAAAACTATACTTGCCACAGATGGACTGTTCCATGATTTTGGTGACAATGACTCTTTGCTCTTTGCCCCTTTTCTGTGACTAACATAATAATTGTAGAGAGTGAGCACTTCATCTTTTGAATGAAAGGGTAAATAATGAAAGAATGATGCCTAAGCCTAAAATGTATTTGTATAAATTAAATAATTATATGGTATAATGTAAGTGTTTACTATGGTTTTTAATTTTTTTAACTTCTTTGTTTATGTCTTATTTTTTTATGAAGATTAAGCATATTCTAATAACAATACTACCAATAATTAATCAGCATTAAACTGTATACTTTCCTAATGCAAAATATTACTTGATCCTTTGAGATTCATAACAGAGTTACCATTATCTTATCAATGTACTTGAATTAAATATTTGAAACTATGGAACACTGTATGAAATGAATGGTATTACTTTGGGTCTGGCATGCATATATGTTACAGTCTATATTTGGAAGGTATATTGCCAAATAATGAATCACAACTTTCATTCAATACTGAAGTTCTCAAACTTTTCAATTTGAAAAGAGGTGCTAGTTAGGATAGAAGAATGATTAAATGTCAAACTACCTATGTTGATTTGAGCACTTAGCCCTGCCTTACTGTACAGCTGGAGTGGCAGCAATCTCAAGAGGAGAAGCTACATATTAGGGGTCATCAGGCTTGTGGCTCACAAAGCTGCTAGGTGGCAGGACCAAAACAACTCCACTAACTTCGCCCCGAATAAATTCTCACCCCTTGAAATACAAATCCCTGGATTTTTCATAGCATTCCCAATTTTAGAAGTTTGTAGGTACAGGTAAAAGGAGAGTAAGGCTAAGAACTCCACCCAGTGATGGAGTTCACTGCCAATATTGCACATCTAGCGACAAACAAGACTGGAAGCATCCTTACCAGGGACCTTCGCTGTCCCAGCCTCACTGGGTCACAAGCAGTTTTTAAGGCCGCGTGGTTACAGCCAAGTCGTGGCACTGTGCTTTGTTGCTTGCAGCACTTTCCACTGGAGTCTAATAGAATACTGGAGTGCTATTGTATTTTTAAAGGCAATTAATATTTTATTATGCACAGACTTTTATTTGTACCATTTGGATTCCTCTTCTCTAATTAAATCTTGTGATTTACACAAACAGAACTGCTGTTCTTTAAACTCTGCGAATTATCAAAATTAACAAATACTTGTTAAAAGGAAGCAAAAGCAGCCAAAGGTCTTATTTTTGTGACAGAAACAACTGGAGGCTTAGGAATGAATTGATAGTGTCTCTTACTGGAGTGGAGCAATGTGGCAATTACATGTAAAATTACCTTAGTTGAGCAAAACTGATAGAAATTCCAGCTGTCTCAGGGAGAAAGGTTAATTCTTTAAATAAATAAAGCCAGAGTATTTTATGTGCCCATGTTGGATTTTCTGTTCCGTGACCTTGTGTGCAGCACTTGGTGTTATGGGATTTATAAATCAAAAGTGGGGTTCCAGGCACGCATTCCCCCAGGGCTGCAGTTGCGGAATGTTTCCTAGGGCCAAATGAATAGTCCTCAGAGGAAAGGGCACTCTTAAGCTCCAAGGCCACAGGAGAACAGGTCTCACTCACTTTGGGGATCTTAAATGACAGTTCCCAGGCAAATTTCAGTGGATGTGTTCCTCCCTGAATCCCCCTCCACCCCAGGCAATATGAGGAGGTGAAGGTACCCTACTGGGGGTAAGACAAAAAATATCTCTTTTACCTCTAAATCAAAAAACAGACAGGGGGTATGTGGCGGGGGGGGGGTCAGAAAGAACCAGAGAGATCCAGAACAGGAACTACTGTCCATGCTCATTAGGAGAGAAGCTTTTAGTCACTTCCCAGAGAACAGTCTACACTGTCCTTAAGGGTCTTATTCTCTCCACCTCCATCTGGGGAAAAAGGGGAAAAAACAAGGAAATGCAGCAAGCAAATATAAGTGAAGGCAGAGAACTGAAATCATGGCATCTGCAAGGATTTGTTTATGTCCTTCTCTTTTCTACCTTGACCCATCCACCCAGAAAGGCACACTCTGTCCAGTAAATAGAATGGAAGGATTGACCGATTCAATGTAAGAAATCACTCTGGACAAGATTTCAGGAAAGCATTTAGTTCACATGCAAAGGGATACAAAGTCAGTCTGCAGTTTGCATGTTCTTTTGTGTGGATCCTTCTCTGTATTCAGTTTGTAAGTCGCAAGGTTTTTTCTTTGTGCATCAACAGATTAACAGGGGGGAAACTCCTGCATAACATTTTTATAAATTTAACTGAATATCTATCTAACCAAATATGTCTTATCCATTTAGGCATATTCTAGGTAGTGTTATTATGACCTATATTGACAAAATAACTAGTGTATCTCTTACAAGAAGCTTGAAAAACTTTTAAAAATATGAACACACAAATACACAGAATTTTAAAAATTCAGATACAGAAAGTTCCCAATTTAGATGCATATCACATAAAGGCAATACCCAAGTTAGAAATAAATACAAGCCAACAAGAAATTGTCCATTTTATTTCACTGTTTTATCACTCTCTGATGTTTCTATTACTGTTGTGGAATAACCATAAAAAAATCTTATTCTTTAGATTTCCATGTCCCAAACCTAAGCAGATTAATATGAGATCTCATGAAACAAGTATGTATAGGGGTGCCAAAGAAAGTTCTGCCACTTCAAATTACTCTTCAGAATTAACATTGTGCACAAGAACAGAAAACTGCTTTCCTGTTCTTCTCTTTTTCTTTTTTTCTTCTTCTTTGTCACTCTGAGAAGAAATAGCATTTCTTATAAATGAGATATCAGAACAAGAACTAAGACATATTTTAGAACATTGTTAGTATAACTGGTATTTGAAGATAACTCCACAAGTCAGCTATTCTATCTTTGTTCCTATGATATTTTTGCATTCTAAAATACAGTTGAAATGGTATAAACACTTGCTAAGACACCTAATTTCAAAGTAACACTTACTATTTAATGAAGCCAAGGTACATGTCTAGTTCAGTGATAAATGACTGTCTCATTTCTTCCTCTCAATAATCCAATCCAGAAAAAATTATTAGGACTTCTTTATTCAAGTCATAAAAGTGAGAGTAAATTTAGTCCTATAATTGACATGATGTAACGACTAAGTAGAGAAACCAAGAGTATAAGAACACAAACATAGATGTACTTAACTTGATATCTGGTGCTATTTAACACCGTGCTACACTAAAATAGGTAATATTGAGACAGTTTGTACCTATACAAAATAAAACAAAATCAAATTAATTTATAAAAATATTAGAAATTTAATTATGAAGATTATTCCTTTGTTCTAACAAGTCATGTCACTTCTAACAAATCATAGAAAGAAGATAAAATTGACCAGTTAACAAATATGTAAGAAAAGCTGAAACTTATCTTTTACCTATGCCTCTGAATATTTCATTAAGTATGCAGTCATAGTTATGTAAAGCTAATAAATTATATTTTCTTCCAAGATTAATAGATTTGATAAGAAACCATACTTTAGAAACACTGCAATTCCTAGAAGATGCCCAGTTGAGAAGTGATAAGTTTCTGATTATGCCTAGTCCATCAGAGGTGATAAACAAATACTTTTATTGAATAAATGATGAAATTGAATAAATCCTCTGCTGCAGAAGACACAAGGGCACAGCCTGACTGATACATACAAAAGTTTTTTAAATAACATATTATTTCTATTGGAAAAGTCTTTGTTCAAAGAAATGGACTCAGTAATATTTAACTATAATAGAACAATAGTTTAAACATGGTAAAATTAATCATGACATAGTTGTGAATCTATTTCAAGTAGAATTAAGTAAACATTAAAAATAAAAGTTTGTCTTTTCCGTCCTCTTCCACTCTCATCATA
Source organism: Hydrochoerus hydrochaeris (assembly GCA_004027455.1). Taxonomy (NCBI): domain Eukaryota; kingdom Metazoa; phylum Chordata; class Mammalia; order Rodentia; family Hydrochaeridae; genus Hydrochoerus; species Hydrochoerus hydrochaeris. The sequence goes on from PVLA01000777.1 coordinate 348,356, forward strand.
ATTCACAGAGGAGTTTGCATCCTCCCCAGCCCGCTTTTGCTTTCTCTGGGGCACCTTTCGGAATCCCAGTGCTGCCATGATTGTCCTTTGGCTGCCAGGGACACGGAGTCCATTCACTGGGGCTGCAGCCTGTGAGATGGATGGAGCCAAGCAAGCTGCCTGCATCATTTCCTTCAATGCTTCCCAGGAGTAAGATACTGAATAAGTGAGTCCTTAATGATAATTCCATTCTCCTTGGTATTGATTGATTGATTTGACATAACTCTGGCAAAATGCTGTAAGAAGTTTGCTCAGGGTCATCAGGGAAATAATTATTTATCATTTAAGGGTTACACAGTAAATAAAGAGAAAAATATAATATTGGAAAAAAAGAAGAATGAAGATCTTTTTCAAAAGGACGGGAAAACATGCAGTGGAGAAAGGGTAAGGACAGGAAGGGAACAGGATCCGTGAAAAAGGAATTAAAGGAGGAAGGTGATGAAAATAGCAGTTTGGCAGACAGAAAGCAAACCAAGAGTTGGAAGGAGCACGGAGGAAGGGCAAGGGATGAAAAACAAAAAGAGAAAAAGGAAATGAAGATGTGCTTTGTGTGTGTACCAACTCCCCATGATAAATGTAATTACTATTTACTGCAAACATGCACTAATAAAAACAGAGCCATAGTAATAGGTCGTGTCTTCTTCAGCAGTTATTCCTGTGACATTAGTACAATGCATGATCGTGTTACCGTCACACTGTAACTAGGAGACAGTGTGACAGTCCTAGAATGGTGCACAAAATACATTAATGGGAGAAATGAATTCTTTTGTTGACCTATGATCAGTTCTAATTTTATTTATGCTTTTAAAAGCACAGTATCATTTGATCATGAAAACGTTATATTGCATTATAAAGTTCTGGTACACCAAACTGAAATACTACAAAAGAATGTATATTCTGGGTGGTTTAAAGAAAATGACCAGGGGTGTAAGTCATTAGAATTTACACTTTTGAAAATGTATATACTAATTTGTATTTGTTTAACTGGATTATGTCATAGATGTACAATTTTTTGATGAATCAGCTGCATTCTTAATTTCTCCTTGCTGGCAACAGCGTGCATTTTAGAAAAGAGTCACATTTTTATCTCAGTGTCTATAACATAAAGCATTTGAATATGGTGTAACATTGAATCAGTACAATGACTTTGACCACTAGACACTAAATTGACCAGTTTCTACTGCATGGTTTCCTGATGATACATAGGACTTTTCTCAACCCAAACCCCTAGCTCTGAGGTCTTCCAGAAACTCTTGAGCTATTTTTTCTCTTGCTCTAGGCTAGAATGGCTGAACAACAATCTAGTAGAAATTGAATTAGCTTTTATATTTTCCAGGTTTTATCAGTTATCACATTCTACTCTTCTCTTAATAACTCCAGCTTCAGCCTCCAGCAATTTCTTCCCTTCTACCAGAGCCTCCGTGTCCAGTGTGGTAAGTTTAGTCCTTTTCAGTGACTGGTAGAAAACTAGTGTGTCGGCCTGTGGGCGGAGGGTCAAGGCCCAGCACCTGGTGTTCTCTGTGCCTCCTACCACAGGGCCTGAAGTCACTTCCTCACCTGGGCCCGTGTAATGGCTTTTACATTCTCCTTTCTATCTTTACGTGAGAAAGAGAGGAGGGTGTGAATGATGACAAGGAATGAAAGGCGGGATTACCTATACTGCATGATTGTTTTTACAAATTTGATTAGAAAAGTGTTGAGTTATCCATTATAAAACCGTGTATTATTTTCCCCAAGGTTATTTCTTAGAATCATCCCCCTTGTGTCCTATACCAACGTGCTGGCCAGGTTATTCAGCCTCAGCAACAGCTGGAGAAGGAGAGATGAGGTAGAGATTGAGATATGTTTGCTGATACTGTGCAGTTAGCTTTGCAGCTAAGCATAAGCATCCTAAGAACTCAATAACTTTCCTCCTCCTTTCAGTGAGCGAACTGGTCAGGATGCAGCGGCAGCCCACTGTACAATCTCCTGCCAACTCCTGCATCTTTGCCACCTCCCCTTGGCTGGGCTGCCAAGGGAAAAGCAAGGAGAGTGCTGTCTGGGGATCATGGAGACCTAGAGGACCACATTTCTATTTATCATATCGAGGTGCAGACAGTCTTCCTCTCTGCCTTCATTTGATGGCTCAGGGCTGGGGAAGGCAATAATAAAATATATAAATCTGTTTCACTAATGGCCTTCTCAGTCTTTGCATTTACAGTATTTATATTTTGATTTGACTTCAGAAAGAATTTACCAAAGTACAAGTGACTGGCACTTCTCATGGAACACATTGTTTTACCAGTAAACTGAAAACATAAGGAACTCTCTTAGCTCCCTTGTAGCACCCTGAAGACCTGCAATACAATGATAGGAATGTGTGTCCGCACTCAGAAGCAGCCTGGTACTGAGCCTTAGCTACATGAGTCAACAAGAAGGGACCTAAGAAGGGTCATCATTAGCCTGTATGGTGGATTTCCAAATGCCACAGAATAATAATGAAATTAGCATAAACCAAATGATGGCAATTCTAACAATAAAACAGCAACTAATGGTGATAACTGCTTTACATTTGTCATCTGGTAGAGTACTCACCCCAGCCCTATGAAGTAAGCTTAGTTATTATGTTGTCTTAGGGATGAATTAAGAGGCCAAAGCAAGGTAAACGAACAGCTCAAACTTCAGAAGTAGAAAAGTATGGAAATTAGAGTCCAGATAAAAAATACATACTCTCTGGATTCGCATATGTTTTCCATGCTTTGTTAACAAACAAGAGCAAAAAGATAAAGGCAGATAAAGAAAAGCCTTGAGATTCCACAGTGCTCCCCCAGAAGTGGTACCCTAAGTGTGTTACACATTACCACCTGGGGAGACCCTCAATCTGACAACAAGGAAAGAACAATTGCAACCAGTCCTTGCTTTATGAAAGCCTATGTAAAATTTCTCTTAGAGTGCTGGTTCTGTCTAGAATCAATGTCACTGCTTTCCATGGAAAATTTTAGAATTTGCGGTAACATCCTTTTAATTAAACCATATATTATATTCAGTAAGCTTTGAATATTTATACTGAATATTGTTGATGAAGTAGAATATTTTTTCTGGGTTCTTTACCTGTAAGTTTGTCAGCGAAAGTGGAAGCACATAGCAAAACAGAATGAAAAGAAAAAAAAATGAAGAGATGAATGAGTTCTGCTTACTTACATTCTCTGGAGTACAGCTCATTCACTCTAAACAGAGCTGGGGTAGGTTGGCTACAGGAGTCTTTGTTTCTTGGCATCTGTCAAGATCCCTTTTCTGACCTGTGGTTTTCCAGACTCTAAAACTCTTATCTGGAGTAACCATTCCAATCTGTTGCTGCATGGAATTGCACACACCTCGTCCAATTTTCTGTGCTGGTAAAAATAGTTTTGTAAGTAGCTCAAGAGTTTTGTAATAAGATTAAACACTGAGTGTAAAAAAAAACCCACATGTATAGGTAAGTTGTGTTTACTTACAGAAAAAGAATATTAAAAGAGTATTATAAACAATACTGTTTTTATTGCGTTCCAGGAACTAAGATTCTTTTAAGTATTGGGCTAGAAATCCTCTGTAAATTTTTGAGAAGGCATAAGGGGGAGTCAGAATTCAGCACATAATATAAGGGGCGAATAACAAACTTTCTGTGAAAAAGCTTTCGCTATTATCAACATTTCTAGCTCTGCTCCCACTAAATGACTCTGTAGATTCCACAAGTCTACAATATATATTTTGATAAAGTAAAAGAAGAGAGTTATATGACTAATAGTTATTAGTTCATTGAAAAGAAGGGATTGTGCCTATACTGTTTGATCAATTTTTCATGTCTACATTTTGTAATATGAGAAACTACTTTGAAAATGATAGGCAATACACTAGCCATTATTACCCCCCTACAATCTTATTTTGAAATTTCATATCATTGTTTTTATTTCTTTCAAATAGAAAAATAAACAAAACAGAAAAAGAATTTGAAGTTCATAATTCTTCAACTTTTATCATTTATAAGTGAGTTGAACTTAAACCATTGATACTATTTCTTATTCTGAAAGTGTATCAAGTAATACATTTCAGGTAAGCCACTGGGGCTAATAAAAATGTCAAGTAAGTAAAATACATGAAATTATGAGCCATACCATAAGAAATATAGACATTGATATCTATCAACAATGTATACAATATTTTGATGATATGCTAGGGTAAAATTTCTGGATTTGTAAAGAAGAGAGAGATTGCTATGCATAGAAAATTAAATTTAAATTTTAGAGTCCCATAAATATTATACCTTTAGATGAGCAATCAACAAGTTAATGACCTGAGGTAAGGTGTTTATTTTAAAAAACTGTGGAAGTCAGTTGCAGAAGTCAGTATTGAGTAAAGCCAGAAAAATACAAATGCCAAAAACAGTATGTGTGTCACCACAGTGCTGCTACATGCTAATCCTCAAAGGGTCTATTTGAATCAAAAAGTTTTAATAAAGAGAAATAAAAGTACAGTTTGGAAGATGAGCTGGTAAGCTGTATGTGGTGATACACACCTGTAATCCCAGCACCTGGGAGGTTGAGGTAGGAGGATCACCATGAGTTAGAGGCCAGCCTGAGCTACATAAGCAAGTTCAAGGTAAGTGTGCGCTACATAGGGAGACCTGGTCTCAAAAAAAAAAAAAAAAAAAACTCAGTTGATTCACATTTCTATAATTTTTTTACTAGAGGATATTTTTTTACTTGAATAGAGGTAAGAAAATACAAGAGAAATGGCTTTAAAACCTGATACCTACTTTGGTTTCCAAAGTTATAAGAAACCAGGATGATTTAAAGACTGTTTGCATAGTAACTTCTAATTATGCCCATTACCAATTGCTAAAGTATCTTTGATTTAATCACATTCGCGAGTACTACATAAAATAGATTTGGAATTTAGTGTTAATCCTACTATTTACTCTGTCCTGCAATCCAATCCAAATATTTAGCAGTCATAATTAGAACATTTAGTATAGTAATTTAATGGAAAGAGTTACTGAGCACTTTTGTTTTACTTTAGACATTTTAAAAGAAATAAGTAGTCTTTAGTGTAACACATAACTCGTTCATGCTATTTTAATTAGTTAAAATCCTGTTATTCCTTAATGCCATATTAATTCTTACATTATAAATCCAATTATCTGTAAATAAGAATTATATAAAATATTTGTTGGTAAAATAAGCAAAAAAGTTTTCCTTTTTTATTCCACATCTCCGAAATGTACAGGCGGTAGTTCAAATCAAATGTAATTGTCTGAACAGCATTCCCTAATGGATAGACTTTTACACCTTAGACCTAATGTGTATACATAGGCCTCTTGAAAATAGCATGGTTGGGGCTAATGATGTGCATCGCTAAATATTTTTACATCAGGGTGACATTTATAAATTATATTTTAATATTACAATTATTTTAGATGATTGCCCCCAAAGCCCTTTTATTTTTAGAACATATAAAGCATGCCTGGCCCATAGACACTCAAGACCCAAGATAATCCAAATTGGACTCCTGATCTTTGCACCCCGCCCTAAGGCTGCCGTCCCTCTGTGTTCCCTTGCTCCCATAATGGGGGCATTCTCCTCCCACTGGCGCGGGCGACCGAACATCAGTCATCTTTGGCTCCAACCTCTCCTGACCCTTTGAATCTCATCAACCAAGTCCTCTCAAGTTTACCTTTGAAATGCCTTTGGAACTTCATACTTGCCACTCTTTCTGTGGTTCAGGACCCAATCGTTAAATGCCCTCCGTTATTTCAAGAGCCTGCTCCCTAATACAGTCTAACTCCAAATACGCTTTTTATATTGATAGCCTTATTCTTTTAAAATGCAGATAGGAAGGCTCAACTACTAGGAATTGGGGAAACATTTTTGACAATACCATTTTACAGACAATGAAATCTACACTCCATAGCAAAGCAATGAACTCTTCATTTTTGGCCCTATTGGTAAATTTTCCCCAAAACGTTATTTTTTAGCCCAGCTACATCACTGGCTATCTACAAACACTTCCTATTTTTCTTAGACAATTTTCTGTCGGTGGATAACCATTACCGCTTTCTACACATTGACTTAAACTAACCTCTGGCTGTAGCACAGTTCCTCTCCTTTGAATGCTCCAGAAGACTGTATCAACTTTGCTATTTAGGTGCCCAGAAGTCTGCTTATTCCTCTCTTATAAATCTTATCACCATCTAATAAGATTTAAAATTGGTCACATAAGTGCTTGTTAATTACAGTAAGCAGAGGGCTCTTTGAATGTAAATATTTTGTCTAGTTTATACATAGTATAAAATATAGTTTTATACATAGTATGCCCGGTACAGTTTTATCATTAAATATTTTTAATTGTTTTCCAAATTACCATTGCTGTTGTTCCCATTATGTTATGAAAAATAACATTTTCTTAATGTTAGAAATAGCGCTTTCCAGCATTTCTGTGTTTTGAATGGAAGATATCAACTTAAATGTAGTATTAGGAAAAAATACATAAACCTCCTCATATGGCATACTTTTTTCATCATATTTTCCATTAGGATAATTCATCCTTTTCAAAAAAACCAAAAAGAAAATATATATATATATATATATATATATATATATATATCTCAAAAATGTTATGTTTCCTCGAAGTCTAATGAGAAAAGATAGAGACAGATGAAGTTCTGTTGCTTAATTTTCTGCCCAGCTGCCTAGATAAAAAATAAAGATGTAGTGACCTGTGCTTCTTATGCTAAACTGTTCAAATATTCAGCCTTCTTCAGCTAAGCATTATGCCAAGGTTCAGTGCCCAGTATCTAGATTAGCAGACACTATTCACCTGCTGGTCCCTTTTGTTCTCTGTTTTTAACAGGAAAGAAGAGATATCTAAAAATAGAACCAACCCCTGCAACTGGCTTGCATTCCTGAATATACAATTAGGTCACGGGCGAAGTGACAAGATCATATCACACTTTTTTAGTTAGCTCAAACATAATACATGTAGTTTTAGAATTATATGCACTTCTCTTCCCTTCTTTTCTTACTGGCAATATTTTAAAACTTAGCTACAGACAAGCACACATTTACCCTAAGAACCAGGCAGTCTCAAGATTCTTCTTATGCTAAAGTGAAATTGAAAATCATTCATTTCCATGAGTAACTGAAAAACTCAAACGAATCTCCTGGACTCTATGTTTCAATATTGGGTGTGCGTGTGTGTGTGTGTGTGTGCGCGTGTGTGTGCATGTGTGTGGTTTGTGTGTGTACACATGATGTGGAACTCCTGCCTCATGTTTCAAGTGGCAGTATTTTTTTGTTTTTGAGAGAAAGAGAATCTTTTTTCTCTTCGGTCCTAAAGTAGTCTTATAGAGCTTGCCAGTAGGCCCACATCCCCAGTCTCTCTGCATTTGTGGACCATTTTGAGGTTGTGTTCTCTGATCTTCTCTAGCGTTCCTACCAAAAACTGGACTCTCTTATGACTCTACATCGATCTGCTTCCCTGGTGATAGGTGCATATCATGATTCAAACATTGTCTTACATGAAAAGCATGTTTCTACCTTATGACTTAATTTTTTTTTTTGATACAGGGTCTCCCTGTGCAGTTCAGACTGGCCTTGAGCTCACTTTGTAGCCCAGGCTGGTCTTGAACTCAAAATGATCCTCCTGCCTCGGCCTCCCGAGTGCTGGGATTATAGGCGTGAGCCACCATGCCCAGATTATAATTGAAACTTTATAGCGAAGAAAAAGTTGAAACTTTTAAAGGAAATAGCTCAGAGTTTTTGAAAAATACAAGGCTCTAATAATACGTACTCTATCACATAGTATTCAGCTAAAGCTGAGGGGTATGTGCCATCTGGGTTGAGTCAAGAGAGAGAAACCACACAAGTCGTTTGCATCGGGGTCATTTAATATAAAATTTAATAGCTGGCAATAAGTGATTGTGAAAGAGTGGAAAGAAACGAGAATACAGGAGCAGAATCTTTAGGAAACCGCCACTAGCCTAGAGCTAAGGCAGAGGACCAGGGCAGAAGCATGTTTGGAAGAGGGCCCCTCACTTCTGTCCCCGTTGTTTTCATTTGAGAGAGTTGCGCTGTGCCATATCAAGTGGCACAGAAGCTAGCTGGAGTAACAAGGACAAGGCTGGGCACAAAACTGGCTCCTGGGGTGCCAGCAAAGCTTGGTGGAAATTCATGCACCGTGGTGACAGTAAAAGCCTAAGAGATGACAAGGGCACCAGCATCTTGCTCACTGCTGCTGTGACACATGGTGGGAGCAAGGGGAATGAAACCGCTCTGGGACCCAGAGGAGAAGCCTCTTCCTTGTGCAGACTTCTTTCCCCCTCGGAAAATGCTTTCTTTTGTCCCAGTTGGCAAAAGAATCACGTTAGCTGGGATCAGCATCGGTATCCCAAGGCTGAAAAAAGAGCAGAGGCAGTAAAGGATACCTGGCTCAAGGCACAGAATCTAACGGACCATCACTCCCTCCTCACTTCTGCAGGCCTCTGAGTTCACGTCCAGTGACCCACGGCGCCAGCACCTCACACGGTTTCATGGCACGAAACGAGAGACTTGAAATTCTGAGACTCAGTCACCCAGCATAAAATTACCGACACTCCTCATAAAAAGAACTGGATCTAAAGTAAGGCAAAAGTAGTACGGAAAATATAAACCTCTACACAGATCTCTAAAAAGTACTTCCTTGTTGTTTTGGGTTGACATACTCAGTATAAAAATAACTTATGTGCAAATGAAATGCTTAAGATATGACCATAGTTCTATGTCATGTACAAAGACATAATTGTCCCTTTTGCATACAATTCTTGGATATTTTTCTAAGAAACCCTCCATCTTGGATAGTTTTTGTTTATAGTTGTTCTTAATATCTGTAGTAAAATCTTTCTTTCATCCATTTCAATTGGCTGTCATGCCATCTACTCAAAAACCTTATCAAATGCTCACTGGCGCTATGCTCAAAAAGGTAAAAAATGAATGGTTTTGATATTATAGTCTCTCTTCTTATACTCTTTAGAAAAAAGGAAATAGCAATTAAAATTGGTCTCTTAAAAAAATAAGTGATTTCATGAAGTTGCTTCTCACTTTCAAGAAGAAAACAACATAAAGACTTTGAAATCATTCGAAGAAGAAATGCACCCTTTGTCCTGGCCTTTAACCACTATTTATAGGCTTCTGAGCTTATACAAGCAATGAAATTATTTCTTCTATGTATTCAGAAAAATTAACTGGATTGATTTTCAATAGATTATTAATTTAGATCCATGCCTCTAAAGGATCTTGTGGGTACTGATAATAGTTTGGCAAAACATCTATCATTTACACAAGACCAAGTAGAAATAATGCTACAGTGCTACAGTATCATAGTTCTATAATGTAAAGTAGAAATCCCTAGGACTTTAACTAAAATGTGAAACATAGCTACAGTCAATACTGCAGACTCCCTGTGGTGGGTTCTAAAAGCCTGTAACCAACTAGAGACATCAAGCACATAAATTTATCCCCAAGAATTAAATTGAAATTATTTCCTTATTTCTTTTATGTTCATCTGGGTTGAAGGAGGTCATATTGGTCGTCTTTCAAGTTGCTAGGACACAAAAAAGCACAGAGGTTTAATTGGTCCATGATTTCAGATTTTTCGGGCCATGGTCTATTAGGTGCATGGCAGAAGCATCATGGTTGCAGGGCACAGAGGAGCAAAGCTGGGGAACAGAACAGGGAAACCAAACCAAAGAAGAAAGGGCCAGGGGACAGGTAGAGCACCCAAGGTCAGGACTCGGTGATCCAGCCTTACACCCAGAAGTGTGTTGTACCAATCTCACAGATGGCTCACAAGCTTAACATCACTGAGATGAATAAAAGATCAATTCCTTCTACAGATGATATTTAATAGTGTTTTTTTTTTTTACTTTTTCTTTCACACACAAATACACACATTAAGTAAAGAATATTTTTCCTATCCTTATGTGATGGTTGTGATATGTCAACTAGGTGAGAACTGCCTAGCAGATTAGTGAATTCTGGGCATGTCTGCGGGTGACTGATATATAGGATAGCAAACTGAGGGAGAAAGACCTACCCACAAGTATGTGACATCAACCAATAAGCTTGTAGACTAGAGAGAATATAAAGGGAGAGGAGGAGGAAGTACATAACTTGTATGAAAGAGCTCTGGTCTTTGCAATTGCTTTGAGACATCAGTCTCCAGTTTTGTCAGCCTTCCAACAAACCTTCCAGCCATCCAACACAAATTCTATGGGCTTCCAACTCTGGTGACTCCCTAGGGAGCTTCTGGGCCTTTGACATTTGATTTTACTGTGATTCTCTGGCTCTCTAGCATGCAAACAGCCATTCTGGATTCTTCTGCCTCTGATCCTACAGAAAGTCTCTGTAATTCTTTGGTCTCTGAGTCTTTAAACCTACCTAATGAAACCCTTTGGATAATTACACATATACTTTATATTGGTTCTGTTCCTCTGCAGAAACAGTACTCTTTGCCTCATTTTTTACAGGTAAAACACTGAAAAGTTTAACTTATCTGGGAGAATCTCCAATTTCGATCATTTCCCAAATTATGCACTTTTAATATGTATACTTTTGTTTTCCTCATGAAAAAAAAAAATCAAATATAATGAAGGCAGCGATGGGCTGGGGATTTACTCGGTAACACAGCACCTACCTGGCAAGTGTGAGGTCCTGAGTTTGATCCCCAAAAAAACAAAACTCAAAAACAGAACAAAACTCAAATAAATGAAGGCACTATTTCTTTTAAAGGAAAAAATTATTCAGATAGTCCTAAGAAATACACTCTATAATATTTTCTATGTTAGTGGAAACACAATTTTTAAGAGAAGTAGGAAAATAAAATATAACTAAACTTCAAAAGCCTTTATGATACTATGACTGGTGTAGTATAACTTTCCTTGATCTCAAATAAATAATTTCTGCAAACCTTAGAAGCGAAAGCTGAATGGTTTAAATTTAACATCATGCCTCTTAATGAAATCTCTGAGAAACCCCATGTAGAAAGTTGACTGGGGGAGTTTCGTCGTATTTTGCACTCAGAGTTGTAGATACTTATTTTGGTGAATTAGGGTCTGTTGTAGTCAGGGGTTGTGAGGAGAACAATTACCATCAGGACACAGAATTTATAATATTATTTATGATGGTAACCCAGAGTTAAAGATAAAAAGTGCAGGAAATCTGTCCACAACACTAAAGACCCAGAATATTCAGCCAAGAGCCTGGATCCCACAGCAATGTCCTGCATGAGTCCAGATGAAAATCTAGGGCCCATGACAGTGCCTCCCACGAGTCCAACTGGAGGTCTAGAGCCCATAAGAAGCACTCATGCCAGTCTGTTTTACAGTTCCACACTGGGAAGGCCCAGCGGTGGAAGCTAGAAAGTCTAAGCCAGCAGGGTGAAGGAGCTGTGTTAGTTAGGTTGAGGGTTCTACACTGGAGCTGAGAAGTCATGCTTAAAATAAGAACCAGGGCTTCCCTGAAAAGTACCTCAGCCATCCTCAGTGACAAGGAGGTCCCCAGATCCTTTGACAAAAGGAACAGTCAAGTCTGCCAGGAAGCTAGTGTGACAAACTTCTCCTGAAGATTAAACAGCACACATCTTCCCCTCTGGCCAGGAGCAATGCTCGATGTAAGGATCTGAGCTCCCCCAAAGTGAACCACAGCCACTCTCACCAACAAGATCCCGAGCTCCTTTGATGCTAATGGCTGACTCATTATCTGGGAAGCCAGCATGACAAGCTCCTCCAGGAGAACAAACAGCTCAAAACAGTAACATGTAGGAGAACACACAACACCTAGCTCTTCTTCTCCACGTCTCTATTTATTCTTGCAACTTTCCTCAGGTGGGCTATCTACACTCAACACCATGATGATTTAATTCAGCTGGTGTTAAGTGGACCACCAGTTTTTAATCCATAACAGAGTCAACTTGTAACACCCAGCTGAACTAGTCAGCATGGTTCTGGGTGTGGAAGGCCAACCTGAGGATTGCTGCCAATGGCATAAAACGGTAACAGGAGGGAAATTGATAGCTGCCGATTTTCCTGGAGAAACTTGCCATGGCTGTTTTTTTTGATACAAACTAGGTTGTTCTCATCCTTTCTGTCTCAGCCCTTGCTGTTGCCCAGCATAGCTGCTGTTCTCTTCTGGCGGCTCTGGCCCTTACTGTGAGCATCACTTCCTGGCTCCAGTGCAGATCCCTCAGCCGTATGACCCAGATCCATCACCCTGTCTGCACAGACTTTCTAGCTTGCACTATTAGCCTGTGGGCCTTCCCTGTGCAGATCCTCAACAATAACTTGCATGAGACAGTCTCTTGGCTGTATTATTCTTTAGGTCTCTGACTCGTGAATAGAGCTCTTGGGCTCTTTGTATTTGACTCTTTGGATGAATATTATAAAATAATCCTGTAAATTACATATCCTGTCTTAAGTCTGTTTCCTTAAACCACTGACTGCAACATTTGCCAGTGAGTAAAGAGCATCTCTCAGGTATTTACTTGGTTAAAACATTCCAGTCATTTTTTTACTCACTAGCATATTAAGCATGATCTAAAATCTCTAGGGTTTCGTAAGACATTTTAAAAACTATTTTTAGGAAAGCAGGGCCAGGGCAAGTTCAGTGTTTGAAGATAGCTACAGTGTATTCCTGAACCTCTTCAGTGATGTTTTTGAAGACTTGTGAAGCTGCTTTACATAAGTGGACAACTTGCGTTAACCTATAAAAAAAAAAGAAAGAGATGTTTGACTTGCATATTTAAAAAAAATGTATTATGAATAGCAAATTTATCTAAATTGAGGCCACATTCAGAAAATAAAATGAATATTATCATTTTGTACTTACTTGAGATTATGGGAATTACTGAAGAGAGTGAAAATGAGGAGGAGAGGAGAGGAGAGGAGAGGAGAGGAGAGGAAAAGAGGAGGATAGAAAAGAAGACAGGCAGGGAAGGAAAGAAATCAACTGGTGATATAGATGTCTCATCTCTGATGCTTGGGCTTGCTGTAATAATTTATTTTTTATTGTCCATTTTTCTATTTCTCAAGTATTTTACATACAATATTCTTTTCATAAAATCAACAAATATAAAAAATCAGCCAATAGAATTTCAAGGTAGATGTGAACTATCCCTTTGACTTTATAATGCACAAGTGTAGTAATTTAAGGTTTTCTCCTCATCATGCTTTACTCTATTGTGCTTCAGAAGTATTGCATCTTTTAGACATGGAAGTTCTGTGGTAACTTTGCATGGAGGAATTCTGTTGGTGCCATTTTTCCAGCAGCACAGATGATGGTTAGCATTTCTTGGCAGTAAAGTATGTTTTAATTAGGGTCCATATATTTTTTAGGCATAATGCTTTTGGCACACTTAATAAACTACAGTTTTGTATAAACATAGCTTGTGTATGCAGTGGGAAGCCAGGAATTCCTGTAACTCCCTTTTTTGCAATATTTATTTTACTGTGGTAGTCTGGTACGGAAGCAGTAATATCTCTGAGATATCCCTATAACTTAGGAACTACGGTGAAATGGATCTCAACATTCATAGATAGATGTCCAGTTAATACTAAAATTTCTTTCCAACTGAGACTGTTGCTTAATGAGTCATGTTTACAAACTTTAAAAGACGACATGTAGTAGACCTTCATTATCAGTGGGGAATATAGTTTAAGACCACGAGTGGATACCTAAACAACATTCCTGGACCCAACATATTCCACAGTTTGCCCAAATTGTCATTATTATTCCACAGTTTGTCCAGAATGTAATTATTATAAAGTTTAATTTATAAGGCATGCATAGTAAGAAATTTACCACTAATAATAGAGCAATGATTAAAAATATGTTGTGATAGAAATACATGAACATGTCTGTCCCTCAGAATTCTGTATTTCCCTTTTTCATTATGATATGCAATAGTACTGATATGGGGAATGAAACTCCCAACCTACTATGTCTGCGAGTTCCTGTTCTCTAAAATCGAAGGATGAATTTTAGGAACAACGGAGGTTAAGAGTGGAATATATTTATTGAGAGAAAGAAAGCTTCTGTCTGGAGAGAGACAGAAGCGGTCCCTAGAAGGTTGCCAAGGACTCTGTCTTTTCCAGGGACCTTAATAGATTAAAACCATGGATTTAACGTGGAGGAAGACTGGGAACTCACAAGGCAGATGGGCATAAGGTGGGACACAGCCAATAGGATCAATAGTTCAGGTAAAATTGATTACACTAGGGACAAATGGGGAAGCCAGTCACAGAGAAAGCAGACATTCTTATGGAGGGAGCTGTGACTCTTTCCTAGGGAGATGGAAACTATTTAGGGTATCAATCCTCAGGATGTGGGTGCATTTGTTTGGTCTTTTTTTTTGAGGCCTGGCCCACAGCAGGAGGTGTCAGTCTGCCCGCAGCTGCCAGGTGTCTGCACTGGCTCCGCTGAGGACCCAGCCCTGTCTCACTGCCTGTAATATTTGTAACTAACTCAGCTGCCTACAGCAGTACAATGCCTACACTGTAGGATGAGATGAAATGTCATAAGGGACGTCAGCACTGTGATACAGTGTTGGGCTCGTACATAAAGGGGTGATGCTAAGACTATCCTGTGACAGAACTATACTGAATGCTAAATTGAGGGTCAGGTAGCGTATAAAGTGTTTATACTTAGGACAAAGGAATGATTCACATTCTGGGTGCAAGATATCTCCCCATGCTAGTCCAAACAGCTCAAAACTTAAACTTATAAATTATTTATTTCTGAAAATCTCCACATTCCATTTTCTAGCTGCAGTTGATCAAGGCTAACTAAAACTACGGACAAAGGGTGCCAGCTGACGTAAGCAGGAGTGTAAAAATTAAAGCCATTGCATCTTATTATAGCAAAGAAATACAGGGAGCTCAGCATGTAATTTAAAAATTAATTAAAAGGTATCTCTTTTAGTATAGTTATAAAATATGTTTAGTCCAAACTCTGAATTAATCAGGTAAACTACATCTTTTCTCATATATTCATGATTCTTATTTTTACAACATTGAGAAGATCCTAAATAATAGATCATACTGCATGGAAATAGAAAGCTATGTGTCTAAGACACCACTATAAGCCTGAGTAGCAAATACAGGTGTCTAAACATTTTCCCTTTTGAGATGCGGGATAAGTGGCCTCTCTATATAAGTTAGGTGGGGATTGAGTAGCGCGTAGTCTGACATGTAAGTAAACATACATTTTGTCACTGGTTTGTGAAATCCTTCACTTCCTATGTGTTTTACTTACCATGTTGGAATCATTTCCAGGCTCATCTCTCCCGTGTTTCCATGACTTGTATGGTATCTTCCCTGTTAGGAATGTGCATTCACATTCACGGCACAGAGAAGTAGATAGATACATCATAAAACTTTCATCCTATTCTTATTGGTGTTTTGTTTAAGAAGAAAATGTTTTCAGATAGAAGTGATTTTCTAAATTCTTTGCTTCATTGTTTCTGCACCAAAATAATTAAACATGTCTGGAAACACCCCAAGTATGTCACAATACAGTTTGTAGCACTTCTAAATATATTCTGCCAGCCATACAGTAAAGTTGTATCGGGATGCTGAATTTTCTGTTGCTTCTCACCATTTGTCCTTCATGTCTCTCAGAGACTGAAACCAAAGTGTTTATGCTTCTTAGGTTCCATTGCTACCAGAGTTCTATTTGAGCTTCTCCAGGGAAAGGCACTTGAGTGATCTCTGAAAGGAAGAAGAGAATAAAAAGTCATTTTTGTCCTGACAAGAGCAGATAGGCATAGAGTCAGATGACTTCCTGCAGTTTCCTAAGAGATTTGCTGATTTCTTTCACTGAATAGCCTCCTTCAGTTCTGGCCCTGGCTGAGATTGTGGATGAATTATTAGTGTATTACATTCCTGTGATCATAGTCTTTGCTGATTTTCTGAACTTCAAAAGTGCATTTCATGCTGTTATTCACAACTATTCTAGAGGTTTTATTAGCTTCTATTTACTCATATGTAGTTATATTCCAAAGGAAAAGCTAGAATGTGGAATTTAATGTGCAAGTCAGCCAACAGAACTGTGTCTTTTATTTTTATATAACTTTTACAATGAAAAATGCCCTCTTCGGACTCTAATTCTGCTCAAAGTGTCCCCTCTACTTGGAAGATTTGTCTTTTTGTCCTACCCAGCCTTGATGATTTCCACATCACGACACAGCTCAACATCCTCTTGAACGAATGGGTTTGTGTTTTCTGCTAGCCCAGGTTCTCGACCATGAGCTATTCCAGCACTATGAGCACAATTCTATTGTGATGCTCATGCCTTGATTATTTTACTTTATGTGTAATTTCCTCTAGATTTTCAATGTCTTTGAAGATAAAGTGTGATCCAATTTTGTAAACTCAGTGTCTGCTCTCACTTGAGATATGTAACAAAGGTGAGTCATAGGAAGTGTTTGGCTAAAGTACAACAGGAAGGTCTGGAGCCAGGGAGAAGAAGTCGTCTCCATTAGCTAAATAAAGTGATGCAGATGCATTGTGCAGAAGTTACAATTAGCCCATGAATTTCTTTCGTCTGAGTGTCTTATCTTTCCCCAATTATTGTAGGACATGCTCTGGAAGACACACTTCTATAGTCGCACAATGCATACCATTTCAACAGTTTCAGTATGTCAAGAACATTTTCTATTTGTCCCAAGAAATCCATAGTATCTCGATATCAACAGTAAAAAGATACACAGAAAAATTTGTTAGCTAAGTGTTTAAAATCCTGATTCTGATTCCCACATTTTATCGCCTAAGATACTGATTTATATTCACTCTGGTCTTCTTGCCAACACCTCCATATATAGACTAACCTATATATTTGCTTAGTAATAATACAAACATAAAAATAAGTAACGTGTAATTAGAACTTGTTCTATCATGACCATAGTACTAATTAATGCGCGTGTCTCATTAAAACTACTAACCTCGTATGATAAATGGTATTATCACTCTGGGTAACGAGACAATACATGATTACCATCTTAACAGCTAGCACCAAAATAATTCCAGTTATAAAGACAACTCTTTGTGGTGGAGGCCTTCAAGTAAAAGATCCTGAGGGAATAAGCAGTATGATTGTAGGACAATCCTTTCATGAGAAAAGACAAGTAGTAAATGGAAAGGAAGTAACAGAGATTATTTGGCAAAACGAGACCAATCAGAGCCCAGATGCTGGAGGGGCCTTAGATTCCCACGTGATGTCTTCCTGCTTGGTGGACAAATGGAATTTTGTCCTGGCTGTCCTACTTATAGGAAGATCTCTTAGTTTTAAGTCTCAGCTCCAAAAAGATGAGTTAGACATGTGTCAAATCTTAATAAACTTAGCACAAAAAATTATGCACAACAATACTACAATGACAATGAATGATTATATTTTTAGTTTATGTATTTACTATACCATACTTTTAATCATTATTTTAGGGTGAACTTCTACTTACTAAAAAAAATTACTATAAAGTAAGATGCATGTGAAGTTAGCTGCAGGCTCATGTATCTCATGCCTTTTCCATTCCTTGATTATGACAAGTATAATCATCAGGGACTGACTTATCCCACTCAAATTTTTGTAAATATGCCCTATGGTGTTTGTACTAGAACATTATCTACTGTAAGATTTCTCAGAATGTATCCTTCTGCCAAACAGGCACATATTTGACATAATACAACATACATATATGTATATATTATCCTTGTTATTTTATAACAATTTAATTGATTTATGATGTAAGAAATTAGTATAATTAATATATATATATATATATATATATATATACACAAAAGTTGTGTTACTATCTATCTTGGCTACCGAGAATTTTTTTGTTATTAGTTTAAGGACTGAGTGCAAATAAATATCCCAGAGTTCATCTTCTAAAGCCCTAATTCTTGATGATATTTTGTCACTGGTGGTAATCAGATTGGGCCAGGAGACTGGAGACCTCAGGATAGGTTTCATAGCACTTAGAAAACTCAGAAGACACAGAAGATCTGTCTCTATCCAAGTCTCTTTTCTCTTTTTCTCTCTCTTTCTCTCTCTCTCTTCCCCTTTGCATTCATGAAGCCAGGAGTCATACGAGGACATGAGGGGATTCTCCACACCAAGAAAGGAGCTGTTATTAACAGCCAGCCTCTCAGCACCTTGATCTTTGAATTCCCAGCCTCTAAAACAAAGAAATAAATATTTGTTAGTTAAGCCTTTTGATATGTGATATTTGGTTGCAGCAGCCCAAACTAAAGCAACCTTTATATTCTTTAAGTAAATTATATAGACTGGCTCAAAAATGTTATCTTATAACTTATCACTGTGTCCTACCTCCTGCAATTTTTCATCTTCCATTATTAGCAGTAATTCAAAATTTAAGTACTTAATGACTTGTAGTTGAGACAAAAAGTCTGACTTGCTTTAAAACAAGATAATGCTACAAAAATTATTTAAAAAAGAACGTCTGTAAGCTAAGTAATTGTCAAAGTGCACTATATTTCAGCGAAGTTTGAGAGGTAGATTATTTTAAAATAAGTTAAGAATTCCCTCTTCAAGTAGCTGGTATCAAGTTCCACTGTTTTACTGAATCCTATCACGACTAGATACTACTTGTTTAGCTCAGGACCATAACATTTGTTATGTCTGAGATTTTGTCTAGGGCAGTGTTAGTCAGGGTTCTCCAGAGAAATAAGACCAATAGGCTGTGTGTACATGCATACATGCAAGTGTGTGTAGATATTTTTTTAAAGATTGTGTCACAACTAGAGTGCAACAAGTCCACAACCTGTGGAGTGGACCTCACAGACTGGAATCCCGAGATCTAGAGCCAATGCCACAGTTCGAATCTGATATCTTTTAGTACAGAATTTCTTTTTGTTTGGTAAAGATCAACCTTTGATTCCACTCAATCCTCCAACCGATCGGGTGAGGGTCACACTCATTATCAAAGGGAGTCTTCTTTACTCCTACTCCGTAGATTGACTTATAATCTTATCCAAAAATGCATTCACAGAAATATCTAGAATAATGTGGACACTTGCATGGACACCAGGGAGCAACCAATTTGGCACAGATAATTAACCATCACTTATATTCACTTATTTATTTAATATTTTAACATCACCTTATAGTCATTTTTTAGAAATTATAGTAAAATTAATTGCTACGTCATCATTCCTTTATGCATGTTTTAAAAACTCAATTAGTCTATGAAACATAATTATCCATGATTTTAATCTAATCTTTATATTCTATTTAATTCACTTATTTAATTTATATTATACTCCAGATGTGACTTTCCTCTAGCACCCTTTTGGGATACCCTTTCAATGAAATTTGAGCACCTAAGAAAGACAGCCAAATCACAAACAATTAAAAATCAAAGAGTTAGCTCTCTCCCTTAAAAATAGATCTGTGATATTAAGACCAATATTCATTAATTTACCCATTATTTGCAAACATTCACATTTATATTCTACACTTTTTCTAGGATCATTAAGTCATTAAAAAATTAAAACTGTCAGATGGAACTATGTGGACCTGCCAGTGCCAAAACAAATGTCATATTCTATTAGCCAGGCAGCTAGGAAACTATTGGCTACATGAAATCAGTGACTCCTTATCAAGCCAAGAAATCTCTGGATTTTTGTTTTATTTTGCTTTGAATTATTTTGAAACTTCCTTCATTTAAAAAATGTAGAAAAATAATAAAACTATATTACAAAGTGTTATATTATCTAAAGGAATAGTGTAATAAATCCCAAAGTACCCATCAAGAACTTTAACAATTGCACATTCTTGATCAGTCTTATTTTATTTATAGCCCTCCCTCTTTTCCCATCAACTGAGACATCAGGTTATCTATAAACATGTCTATTCATATCTACAAATTGTCTTTTTGTAGGGCACAGCACAAGCAAAATGACCATAATATGATTATCACAGTTAAAATCAGCATTCACTCTTTACCAGCATCAATTCAAATTTGTTTCTCATATTATTTGTTTAAGACAAAATATGTTCCATTGTCTGTATTAGATTGACTTGTTTCTTAAGTCTCTTTTAATCTGTAAATTCTCCCTCCTTCTTCCTCATCTTGCAATTTATTTTTGACAGAACTGGGTCATTTTTCCCTTAGAGTTCTCATGTTCTGAACTTTGATGATTGAATCTCTATGATGTTGTTTAATATTATTCCATCTTTTATATTGCTGGTAGTTGAATCTTGGGACTTGTTTTGTTTCAAGTTTGACTTTAGGTAAGGGTGTTTTATTTTAGATGCTGTATACTTGCATCAGAAGGTACATACGGTCTACATTTTTAAACTTATCTTGTATTTATCACTGCTTTTGATGATCATGGTCCAGACTCATTATTTTGTTGATGTTAAGTTTTTATGTAAATTTAATTTATCATTATAGGTCTCAATTTTTATCACTGAAGTCTTACATATACACTATAGAAACATGACATTAACATTTAGTAACTTGTTTATTTACAATTACTTGCGTTAAATAAAGGACATTGAAATCTCACCAAATGTAGAGCACAAGGCTAATCACTGAATGAAAAAAAAAATGGATAAGACACAATTTTGCTCTTAATTTTCCAATAATCTTGTGAATGAAAGAGACATTAAAATAAAATACATACCACTGTGCAGATATATGTGAATGGAAAAAGAGTGATTTGTTTGACAATCAAATGCAAGGCAGTTTTGGAGATTACTGCTCTATGTAACAGTGACCCATTGTGGTTTTTACTTTACTAATTTTAAAAATTTTTAAGGAAATGTGTCCATTTTATAAAAACCCAAAAAATAAAAATCAAGGTAAATGCCTTTGTATTAGTCCAATCTGTTTATATTTTATCTTACCACAGTGATAATTTCTGTCTCTTTTTCAAGATGACCATGTTCACTTTATTCAGAGTGACCACAGTGACAGGCTGAGGACCCCCAGCAACACAGCACTGGAGTTGCCTGGAGCCTGGGCTCAGCTCCCTTTTCCCAAATAACTTCATATGCTAAGTGAGAATTGCTTTGCCAGTAGTTTTAGGACTATCATTTTAGATGATTCAAAACTCAAAACTCATTCCGGTTATGCTTTTTTCTACTATTGTCTAAGTATGTTGAGTCCAAAGGCTTTCTTTTGAAAATAATATTGAAATAAATAAGGACATTCATGAGGACAACACATTTTACATCTCTATTATTTTATCTTAGAGATGACCAGAAGAGAAATTATTGTTTTCTTAGAGGAAAAATTCCTA
Source organism: Hydrochoerus hydrochaeris (assembly GCA_004027455.1). NCBI lineage: Eukaryota > Metazoa > Chordata > Mammalia > Rodentia > Hydrochaeridae > Hydrochoerus > Hydrochoerus hydrochaeris. Next base: position 369,702 of record PVLA01000777.1, read on the forward strand.
AAACTAATTTTTAAATTTGTATTATTTCTTATGTTTTCCAAAGATTTGGAAGAGCAATTTTCATTTCTTTCAGTAAAGTCAAATGTATCCTATGTTATTATTCAGTTAAAGATATTACTTCAAAGAATTTACTAGTTCAATCAATAGTCAAGAACATTAAAAAAAAATTTTTTTCAATTCCCACTGTATTTATGAGGAATGTATATATCTTAGTGTGCTAAAGCAGAATTTCATACACTGGTTGTTTTATAATGAGCAGAAATGTATTGGTTCATGGTCTGGAAGGCTGGAAAGTCTAGGGTGTAGGGGGAAGGTAAGAAAGGGGCTTTCCTGCTGTGTCGGCCTGCGGGTGACAGGCAAAGGAGGCCAGAGAGTGCGAAGAGTTCAAATTTGCAGCTTCAAGCACTGTATACTCTCCAGCAACAGATTCAGCGAAGTTGGGTCCTCAGGTCTGAAACACCTTGCAGCTGGTACCACGGCCTCACAATCTTCCAGTGGAGATTAAGTTTCTAACACATATTTTTTGGGAGACTCATTCAAACCATAGCAACTTCTGTTTCAGTTCCAATATTTCTCAAATCTTCCCCTCTTTTAAAACACTTTGCAACAACAAACAACAGAAACATTGAAATCCAACCACCTCTATGCTTCCTTGAGGAATCACTGACTGTAAGTTGTAAAAAAAAAAGAAAAACAAAAAAAACACGTATTTTTTGGAACTGTATAGACTGATATTTAGACAGTATGATACTTCTTCACAGAGTTCCAACACCTGCATTTAAGTTTTGAGTTTATGGTACAGTTTCTACTAATATGTTCCTGTTTTAGTCATATGGATGAATTTGGGCCTTGTTCCTATAGGTAGTATATACTTTATGGTCCATAACATTAGAAAATAATTCTTAACTGGCAGATTGAACACCAGTCTAACATTTAGGAACTCAAGTGATGCACAGCTATGGGATGTCACTGGGTAAGTTCTTGACTTGGACATTGGATTTCTTTGCTAAGAAAAATTACTGACTTCTTAGGGATTAATGCTTTTATGTTTGATAGATTTCTAGTTCAATTTTGAAAACAAGTGACCCAAGCTAGCCTAAATTGTGTTTTCTTTAACCTATATAGTCTTTTAAGCATTATTTAAATGGCTCCCAAAATTTCGAAAAGAAAATATACACACAGTGAGTTGCTTGTAAAAGACCTGTGAAAAGTCAGAAAATATTCAGTACTGAGCTAGTCGTCATCCTCTGGGGTCATGAGAACAGCCACCTTTCAGTTGGATCATCTGCTGATGTCTCCACTAAGTTCTATCCTCCTGACAACAGTGTAAGATAGAAACCATCGAATCCCATTTTTCTTTTCCTCTTCGTTTTATTTAAAAGAAAAACTCTCGTAATTGCTATATTTCAGCATTCCACCCTTTTTTACATAGAGGACTAAACAGTATACACACTCAAGCATTGCTAGAAGTTTGCAAGAGGTGAATGAGAAAACTTAGGCTCTCTAAGAAGGCTGGTGACACATCTCAATGTGATATCATAGATCTTGGTATAGAGTCCATATTTTAAGATAGATCTCCTATCTTTGCTTTTCTATCTGCTAAACATTTACTTTATTTTTATTTTGAACTAAAAATGAACCCAGGACCATTGTACTGTGCTACTTTCCATCTTTTTTTAAAAAACAATATCTTGCCAAATTATCCAGGTAGGATTCAAACATGTAATCCTCCTGCTTCAGCTACCTAGAATATAGTTAGCCTTCATTTAGTGTATATAAAGATTATTTTCTTCTGGAGTAATACTCATTCCCCCTTCTACCACAGTCTTTCTGTACCAGCCCTTAGAACTGGGTTCCAAGACAGGTGACTTGAACATGTTTGCACATTAAAGTATAACTGATCTTAATTCAATCAGTAAACACTTGAGCTACAACTCAGTAGTATAAAATCCTAGTTCAACACTTTTCAACATGTATTTACATCTAAAACTTGAAATAATGACTAGAACTGAAACTTTCCAAGTCATTAGTGAGTTCAAGACTTTTCTCAGATGCCTCAAAACACACCGTGAAGTTACACACCTCTACTATCCTGAAACAGGGATTCACATACCTGTTCACAGAAACCCAAAGTATAAATAATTTGAAGAATAAAATAAAGGAGGAATGGTAGGAAACAAGAGATAAACTTAGTGAAGATGAAGAAGACGACCTGGGGAAAACAGGAGAGGGTGAAAGGAAGAATAATAAAAATGATTAATGTGAATATATATATATAATATATATATATTATATACACTTCTCAAAATGATTGCACTTAACAAGAATCACAAACATTCTGAAATAGCTTAAAAAAGAAATGAAAAATTAAGACAATTAATTTGCTTGGAGCATCCATATCGCTGAGACAAGTTTTATCTAAACATCCAGGGCTGTCTAGGGCAACAAGTCAGTTATATTTATTTGTGTACAGGATTTTGTAAAGCATGGTATCATTAGAACTGAAAGCACTTAGATGTTTTCTTCATTCTTTCATAGAAGAGAGAGTGATAGTTTCTAGACAGTAATTGCTTTTCTGACAATTACTAATTTTTGCAGAAACCAAGGTCCTGATTCCCAGCCCTTGCATTCCTTTTGTTGTACTATGTATCTTCTTAATGAATGGGGAAAAAGAGCAATACAGTCTAATCATTTCTCTGTTGTCAGACTGGCATCCTCAAAGGTCTGCATTCCTCAGTATTGGACAGAGTTTGATTACCATCATTTTTAACAGTTGCTGTTATAGGAATAAGGGCCACTTTGAAACTGTAAGAAGAAAGCAATATTTCCTCTTATTGAGCCTCTTCATTTTTTTGTGAATGCATAACAGTTATAGATTATCTTACTTTAATTAGGGTTTATTTTAATGGAGCAAAGGCAAGATTAAACCTTGCCTTTGAGAGGGAAAAAAAGATACTCTTCCAATTGTGGCAAATTTTCCTAGAGAATGCTATCCGTTGCAGTTAATAGGAGGAAGGGATGAATTTCTTGTTCTAGGAACAGAACAGATGTGCCTTTCAAGGTTGGTGCTTTTCTAAACTCTCCAAATAAAAGATGAAAACTCATACAATTCTCATTAATTATAAATATACTTGCCTTAAACTTTTAGCTGTTACCTTGAAGTTGGAGTTCTGAATTCAACTGGTGAACAAGAGCCTAATTAGGATAACTTAGAGTTTAATTTTAAGATTATAAATTATCAGGTTCATATTTAATTTGATACTTCAGAATGTCCATGATGCCAGTTATTGAATCCATTTGCTTTGAAAATCCATTGTGTTTGGATATGGATGCTTGGTTTTGTTTCTTGGTGGTAGTTTCTTTCTTTAATTACCTTGTTTTATGCTATTAACATGAGGCTGTATCCTTCCTATTAGCATTTGCAATTTGAAGCACACATGTGTCACAAATCCTGACAGTAAATAATTAAAGTATTTAAATAAACTTGTGTATGTGATACAGTTCTTTGGTTGAACAAATTTGTAGAGCAAGATTTTATTCTGATCTATAATTATAGCTGCCAGTGACTGGTATGATCCTTACTGAGTCAGATTAATTTACACATTAAGCAGCCCTCTGTAGAAATTTTCATAGTACCTCTTCTGCAGTGCTATACGTCACATGGGAATTTTGAAATACCTTGCCACTAGGGAGCTTTTAATACCATGGTTGTAGGCTTATAGCTATGAACAAATTGTTCCAGACATTTACATTCCGCCCCCCCTACTTATTGCAAAGTTGTTTAATGATCCAAGAAAAAGGGTACAATATTTGGGACCACTAATGACAGAACAATTGATAAGCTGAGAACTTCCATTTTATTTTCTTTAAAAGTGCCCTCGGTCTAATGTTGAACAACTAAGAAGTCCTATGGAGCAGAACAGAGTTAATACCACTTCTTTGAAAAGAATAAATGTCCTTAATATTTGGCTCAGAGTTGCAAGCTATATTGTAAGTTTATAAATATGCTTTCTTAAACAGAACCAAAATGATAGTGTTACTGCTATGTTAGGCTGACCTAAGAGAAGCAAAACTACTCTAACTTCAATAACAAGGATATTTCAGGAACATGCAGGGGGTGTTAGCATCCAGATTATCTACATGATATAGTTGAAATTAAAAACCAGCTTTGATGCAAAATTATTTGGAATTAAGCAGGGAATGTTGTTTTAATTTTAGCAATAGTTCATTTGCAGGATTAAACAATGGAGGGAAGACCAGCTCAAATTATCCAGAGCCACTCAACACTGATTTAAAGCAGTAAAATGTAGAGCTGCAGTCTCCATAGTGAACACCAGTTGCCTGCACAACTCATGACAGGAACATATTTCAGTTTTATGATTTACCTGTTTCTCCTTTAACCAGAGACACTGTATTTAGAAAGAAAGAAGAAGGCAGGAAAAACACATATAGAAAAGAAAGTGCTTTAATAGGACAGTAAGGAACTACAGCCATTAACTGTTTAGTTGAGAGAAATATAAATAAGAGAGAGGAACCCTGCGATGGTAACTAAAGAGGGACATCCCATTTACACAGAACACTGCCATGCCCATTCTCCCAAGTCATTTTCTTTAAATAAGCCACTCAGAGCACTGCTATAAAAAGTGGAGAATCTATTACCCAGAAAGGAGACCAAGACAAGGATTTTCAAAGAAAAATACTTGGATGAAAGCAAGCAAGAACACTCACAGCAAATCTACAATATGTAATTTTACCGGGAAATGACATGAATGACAACACTTCTCTGTGCTCATGCATGAATTGTTTGTAAAGTGTGTGACTGAATTATATAACTGAGGGTGAGCGCCAACCCAGCAGCTGGTAGAAACCAGCTTCCCCTTGTGGAGCTCAGGCTGTACCAGCCCTGGAGCGGCCTGCTCCGTGGCCCACCATGCTGGTTTTCCATTTGAGCCTTGTGTGTCCTGAAAGATAAGCAGGCCAGGCAGAGTGGGACTTTTTGGTGTGAGAGTCATATTAATGGTGGATAATGAATATGCAACAAATCCACCTGTTTCTAGGTAAACCCCAGGAAAAAAATATGGACTCTCTCCTAGTTGAAGCTCTTTGCCAGGCTTTCAGGCCATTTTGCCCAACATACAAATTACTGATATGGAGGAAGCCCAAAAAGCAATAAGGCTTTTGGTTCTTTAACCTCTAGATTGCATTTAGTGTATTTGAACTGTATCTTACTAAACATTCTTTTCCAAGATAGTGAATTGATTGAAATTGAATTCTAGTTGTAACTTCATGAGCAGTCTGGCAAACTGACCAAACTAATTACTTCTCCAAGTTATTAATTTAAAAACAACAAATACAAAATGTTGAAACATCAAACTAAAGCATGGAACTCACACTGATTGATGTGCGCTAGGCTATTTCTCATTAATATCGCTTGTCCTCTATAGCATTTGACATAATGGAGGGCATTGTTAAGATCTAAGTGCAGAGGGTAGCATTTTAATTCTTTCACGAAAATTGTTTTTATGAAAGTATATATTTGTTGGGTACAATGAAATATTTTATATATGTTCACATTTTGAAATCATTAAATTAAGATAGTTATCTCTTCACACATATATGTATTTTTATGATGTAAACATTTAAAGACACTTCATACATTGAAATATAGAATAGATTATTATTTATTATACTCGCCACTTTGTTTAAACCATACTTAAATAAAAGAGACTTCCCATTTTAAAGCCCAAAAATACATTTATGTAATCAAATTTTTCAGCTTATAATAAAATGAGAACACATATATGGTCAGTGTTTCCTATTCTGTGGAGGAGAGAAGACCAGAGTCAGCAGGGCCATAGGACAACTTCCCAAGTTATAAAAGGAAAACTGTCCATCAGTTCCACGGACTGGAAAAGAATCTCTCCTAAAGAATAAAGACATTTGGCCCGGCTACTGCTGAGGATCTAGGCAAAGTATACAACATCTAAAGAAAAGACTATCTTATATTTGTGTCATTTTATTCAGAATATCGTATCATTTCTAAAACATCCTTTTGCTGTTTAGAGTGATAAAGCATGGGGAAACATCTGACCATATTGACACATTCATCTGGCTTTCATATTAGAACTAAGAGACAAAAAAGACTGTGTAACTAATCCATGTTCTCCTTCTCTTGAAATTCTTTCTTAAATGCAAATTAAAAAGTTTGGAAAAAAAAAAACCTAAAGAGTTTACAAGAATTGACTTTAGTACGTGTGATAGTATTAACAACTACCCTGAAAAAACTGAGACACCATGGTAGCCACTGATCATTTCCTATCATTTTGATTCAAAAGCCAATGATGTTTTTATTCTTGGTTTTGATTGGTTTTAGTCTGTTTTCAGTTATTTGATTCTGTTATGTATGAAGGTATGGACAGCTATTTTAAAGAAAACAAGAGAAATTACGGTAGCCATTATTGATTTCCTAGTGTTTGGTCTTGAAGGCCATTAAGGCTCTCATTATTTTGTTTTTATTGCTTTTATAACATTTTGATGTGTGTTAACTTACTGCGTTTGAAGGTACAGACACCTATTTTGAAAAAATCAGGAGACATTATGGTAGCCACTGTTGATTCCTGCTGTCTTGTTCTGAAATCCTGTGTTATTTGCATTGTTTTACTCTGCTCTACTTTGTTATGTTTTGTTTTGTTTTATTCCTTTATAATAAAATAATAAAAATAAAATTTAAATGAAAAAAAGAACCCTGAAGCTCCCTGTACTCTCTGATAATGAAAGAATAAAAACAGGAAAAATGTGTGAACCAACTACATAGTTATGTTAACTCTTCCTAAAAAGATATCTGAGCTCTACAATTTAGACAATATAACATGACAGGTTAAAATAGCTTAAGGAAATAGTATATGATTGTATTTGGTATTTACTATATCTACTAGAGATCTTGAAGAATCACTAGTTCTGGCTTTGATAGTTACTAAGATTTGACTCCTCAGCCCCCCCTTCCAAATTAGAAAACATACTAAATTTTGTGTCAATGGCGGGTAGACTTAGAATTAATACTATCGGATGAACTACATTTTCTATTCAATGCTGATAAATATTGCATACAAATCTTGGCTTAATTTTACCAGACTGATGTAGGCATTGTATGAAAACTCATTAGTTATTTCACTGGATCAGTAGTTAAAATTATTTCACATTGCATGCCCTAGAATACCTGCGGTTTTTGGTACACTAACAAGACAGAAAGTAATGTACCCAAAGCAAAACTGGAAATACCAAGATGTTTATATTTTCCAGTCAGTCAGAGCACCCAGTCTCTTACAAAAGCATCAGTAAATAGTTAAAATTGTAAAAAGACTTTAAAACTACATTAACTTGTGTTAAATTTTGTTTCAAAATACAGTAGAAATAATTGCAAAGAGCAAGAAAACAAAGCATTGTCCATAGCAGATCCAACTGAAATCCTAGGCCTCTTAACGATACACAGCAGGGCCCAATAGCAAGGCCATAGCATTCTTACCACAAAAGTTTAATCTGAATCTGATCACTGGACAACCTTCAGGCAAGTACAAATGCAGCTGACTTGGGGTACTCAACTTCCATAACCTTAAGACATTTGAAAATAAAAATCAGAAACCGATGGATGTAGTGAGAATGAGGGTTGTAACCCTTAAGTACAGGGCATGCTATGGTGTGCACATGTATCTGCAAATTCACATGTTGGGCACTTAATTCCCAAATTCCTGTGCAGATGACACTTGGAGATGAGACTTTCAAAAGTAATTAGGGTTAGCTGAAGGTGTGCTGGCCTTGCGCCTTTATGCTACGGGAAGAGAGACAAGGCTGACATGATTCCTCTCACTCATGTCAGTGCTCTCCTGCTTTGATGCAGCAAGAAGTTCCTCACAGACACCAGAGCCTTGGTGTTGAGCTCCCAGCCTTTGGAACTGAGTGTGAAAATTATTTTCTTTGTAAATATACCCAGTCTTTGGTATTCTGTTATAGCAGCAGAAAAGTGACCTGGGACGGCATATAATCTTTAATTGAATCTTGTTTCAACACAACAAAAACAACAAAAGACCTATAAAGAGTAGTATTGAACAATTTAAATTATTTTGAGAATTAAAATTGTGTAGGTATTTGGATTATGGGAAAAAAATTTTCACATCTTTTATTGGTTCGAATTTTTGAGAGCTACATGCAGATGTATTTAGAGTTGTGGTTTTATGCGACGTATCATAAAATGGTTTAGCAAAATTTTATGTGTATAAAGACCTGGTTATAAAATGTTAACAATTAGTAGGTCTAGCTATAAGGTATAAAAATGTTTGTGTTACACTATAGCTTCAACCTTAAAACTGGTTTGAAAGTTTTCAAACTAAAAAAAAAAATTCAGGAAAACATTTTCATACGAATATTAATTGTTCAGTTCTCTCACTCATAAACTATGGGTATGTCTGAGCACTAGGATTCCTTCAGCAAAGCCTTCAATGCCAATTTTTTTTAGTTTTAATTAAAATCATATTGCTGAATGGGATGAATTATTTACAATCAATTTTTGGAGTGAAATAAGGTCACACGCTTCTCAAATGTAAAAACTTGGCAGTGCAGAAATGATATGTGATAGCAAAATGCACACAAAAAATTCTAGTTAAGAATAAGAAAGATACATGTAATACACATTTTTAAAATACAGAGAAGCACAACCATGCCATTATATTATGTGGAGTAGTGTCATAAAAAAGTACATAACAGGAATCGATGGCTCCCGTTGAAGGGAAGTTACCACAAGAAGGGTGAATTGTGTGTGGGTAAAGTATACTAGGTAATACCATAGAGTCTAACTTAGAAACAGAATCAAGTAATATTGGTGTTTTTGGTCCACAGCAAATAGGCTGTTGATGTTTCCCAAATCAATCAATGACCCTGTTTTTAAAAACTGCTATATCACACATAATCACTCTGAACTACTTTATTTGAAGTCTGTATTGATGTTGTTTGTGGGAATTTTGATTTTCCTAAGAAATATAAGCATGAAGGCTTTGACCGTCTGGCATCTGGTGTGTTGGGCTTTAGGAGACTGCTCCCAATGCGTGCTCTAACCAAAGAATAATCCCCAAAAGAATAAAAACAGTATCAGTAAAATTGATTTAAAAATGAAATCATTGTTCCTTTACCCATCTCTCTTCAACACTGTATTTTTAACTGTTTATTTGAAGCTCTGTATATAGTCAGATAAATAATTAATACAACATGCATTGCTATTTTTGTGTGGGACATCAGATTTGTCTTGGTTCAGGGTTAGCTAAAGAACTTTAAGGAGTAAATGGTAAATTAAAAAAAGAATAAAATTTTCATTCTAGTTTTGCCGTGAATTGTTCAGAAGTTCTGAAACAGGTAAAGTAATTAGAAAAGAAATCTATAAATCATAAATCAGTCACATCTGGCAATCTCGCATATCAAAGTAGTTTCCTAGGGAATCTAGTAACAGTACATTGCAGTTTGGCCGTCATCTGTCAACTGGATTTTACACTACCTAGAGAGGAATTGCTGTGTACATAATTGAATTGCCTCGCTAAACTGATATGTTAAATTTTGTTAGACAATTAGGAAATGGTATCTTCTCTAATGACAAGTTATTGGGATGATAAGTGCTTCAGACATCTTTGGCTAACTTTAAATTAGCAGTTAAAAAATGGCTTTGCAGTGAATTGCCATTCCTTGTCTAGGAAAGTATCAGATAACATGCATGGACTCCTGTTAGGAAAAGATACTGACAAACTAAATGGTCTGTTTTCTTTTCAGGTGATGTAACTGATGCACTGAAAGATAAAACGATTGGCTTGAGGTTTAACCATCAGCGGATCCCAGACTCAAGTCTTTGTTATCCTGGTTTGACACACTTTCTACTGCAATAAACTGTCGTCCATTTATGTCTTTGTTCTTTTAGGGTCAAAATAGCTGTCTTTCGCCTGTTTCATTGCCACAGTTATTGAATTTTAAAGGCACAAAACAGTTAAAGAGCTTTAAGGAGTAGCAAAAAATTGCTGTTGACTTTGTCTTACACATTATGTGAAGAACTTTAGCAATGAAAATTATACCAACAAGAGGATTACTGATTATGGAAATTTCCAAGAATGTAATCAAAACAGAAAATTTGAATCTTAGATTTAATAACGTAAGAGTATAAAGCCATCATAGTGACTACATATTAGCAAATTCTGACAAATACCATGGAAGCGAAATTAGAACTGCCAATTAATTTTTAAAACAACTCCCTTAGAAATGCCAGCTTGGCAGTGTTTCCAGTCAGGAAATATCCTGGTGTGAGCCAATGTGAAATTTAGAAGGAGCCCTGAGCTATTATAACCCAAGGCAACTCTGGGGCAAAAATATAATGGTGACAACTCTGTCTGAGACAGTCTAGTAGAAAAACAATGTAACACAACTATAACTTAGTACCAGATTCGGCTAAAAAAAAATTGCAAGATTTTTTTCTTGACCAACTTGAATAGTTTTCTAAGGCCAAAATACAATGAATTTCTCTAATGGATTCTTTATCCATGACTCCACTTTCTTCTTCAGAGCGATGACCGTATCTCACATTTTTATCACATTTTCCAGCATTTCAGAAATGTATTGCATTTCACCATCACAATCACATTGTGCAACAGAATTATGAAGGGACTGATTTTGATGAAGTCAAATAATATGTTTTAGGGGATATTGTTAATAAATTAGTGAAGCTGAAGCCAGAACAAAGCTCTGTTTACCCTAAGCCTGAGTGAAGTTTCTTTGTTTTCTCTTTCCTTAAGGCATTGATTTTCAGTGCACAAGAGTTATGATCCTGCCTGCTTGGATCATCAGCTATTGCCAGAGTAAGTATTGTCACCCTCTATCTGCAAGGGGGCTGCACAGGAACAAACACAGTGTCACTCTGTGCAGAGGACTTGAGCATCCTTGTGTCTGAGCATCTTTGCATTCTGGTATCTATGAGGATCTTTTTCCTTTTTATACTGCTAATAATATTTGAAGGAGGTGAATGACGATTTGAAAGCTTCTCTTCTGCTGAGACATGCACCTCTCTCTTTCTTCCACTGTGTGTGTGTCCTTGACAGTTTCTTCCTGTGCATCTCTCCTTTTCTCACTATTTTGGTCTCTCTCTCTCTCAAAGAAAGTAATAAAAGGTTTATTGGAAACTATATAAATGACAATACGTATTTTCTATAACTAGATGATTTCTAAACATTTTAAAAGTGTTAACTTTCATACTATCTTTTTATAGTTTTGAAATTAAAAAGAGAAATACTTTTCTCACTAGAAAAATAAAAGAAGAATGTAGGCTAGTGACACTCTGGTCTACAGATTTCACATTACTAGCTTTATTTCACTTATTGGCCAATGCAAATGAATAAGTAAGTCTCATCCACAACTCCACTGAACTTACATTAAAATTCTTCACTCCATCCTTCCTTCTGCCACTTTCTTACTACCTTAAATTGTTATGGCTCATATGTAGGCATCTTCCCAAAGACTCAGGTGCTCATGGGTGGGGGTTTGGAGAGATGACTGCATCATAGGTGTGTGATACTAGATCATGGGTGTATGATACTGGATTTGTCCACTGATGAGTTTATAGCTGGATGTAATATTGGGAGTTGAAGTCCAAGCCCAGTAGGAAGAGGTGGGTCACTGTGGGTGTGACATGGAATGGTATATGTCCGTCTTCCTCATTTGATGGTTCTCTGCTTCCTGTCTGCCTTTCATGAGTTATTTCTCCCCTGCCATGCCCTTCTGCCATGCCACCCTGCCTTGGAGTCAGTGATCTGAAACCTCCACACACTGTGAGCTAAAATACCTCCCCCCTTAACTTGCCAGCATCCTGTGTTTTGGCCCAGCAACAACCAAGTAGCTAAACATAAATTAAAAAAATATTTCATTAAAGAAAATATTATTGAGTGTAGCCATAGGCTAGACAATGTTATTGGCACATTTTGATATACCACTGGACAAAACTGAACACATTAGCTTAACTTCAGGCAAAAAAGAAAGACAACAGCATGATGAAAATGCAAATTAAATAATGTATTAGAGGATCACAAATGCTTGGGGGGCAAAGGCGGAGCAGGGTATAGATATCAGTGAGTGCTGTATGAGGAAAGATGTCTACAATTTCAAATAGTATGGCCTGGCCTTGCCTTAAAGATGATCTCTGAGGCAAGATTTAGGAATAATGAGGGAATGAATCCTATCTGTGGAGCCCAGGTCCTAGGAACGGTGCATGGTTGACACGTATGAGGATCAGTTCATAAGCGAGTGGGGCTGGAAGGAGGGTACCTGGGAGAGAGCAGTGAGGGCAGCGGTCAGTCAGGAGACAGGACTGGGTTTACTACTGATTATATGAACTTTGTCTTCTCCTCTGAGTGACTTGGAGAATCACCACAGAAGCTGAGCAGAAAAGTGAGGCAACATGACTTGGTTTTTAACAGAATCGCTGTGACTGCTCTGATCGTACTGCAGGAGGCAGTAATAGAAGCATGGAGGCCAGTCAAGAGTTTATTACAGACATCTAGAAATTCATTCCTTGTTTCATCTACAAAAACAAACTTCACTAAAGCTCAGGCTTTCTGCCCCTCAGTTCATCTATCATCCTGACATTAGTTATTTTCTGAAATACAAGTTTAATCATGTGACTTGCCTATTTCAAAATTCCAGTGGTCTCCTGTTGCCTACAGAATTATGTCCAACCTCTTCATTCAAACGGCTTCACAATCTGACCCCAATCTATTTTTCCAGATTGATCTCCAACTCCTTTCCCCATCGCTGATGTTTTTGCTTTAGTTATAAAAGGTCAGCTGCTATTTCCTGAACACGCCATGCTCCATCATGCAGTCGTGGCTTGGTGCTTGTCATTCCCTCTGGGAAGAAAACACATTTTTTTTTTCTGTCTGGTGAACTTTAAATTTTCTTATTGAGATTCATCTCAGTCATTATCACTTCTGCTAAGGTTTTCTGGATCTGCTGCTTGTCTAACCCCTCTTCCGCTTCACCCCTTTGCCTTTCATCTATACCCCCCCACCCCATGTGTTTACCCCTTTAAAATCAGTCTTCACAGGCATATTTGCTAGCAAGACTATGAGTCCATGAGGGTAGAAACTGTGCCCTGCCCTTTTTTTATGTCCTATGCCACATTATTGTACATGAGTAATCATCGTGTTTCATTAAATGAATAAGTGCACACAAGTAAATTTCAGCATGCACACATGAGAGTTACTCAAATTGCAAAATTAATCCCTTATAAATATAAAATGAATTAACAGATAAGAAAGAGGTTCTTTTTTTATATTTACTCCCAGTCATATTTGTTAAACCAAATCCAATGAATATGTGCTTTCTAAACATGTACTATAGGTAAATTTTGCTCCAATTTGAATGACATCTCTTCTTAAAATATTAGTAACTCATCTATGCTAATTAGAATGGTGAAGTGTATAATAGTAATATCTTCCAGACTGACGTCCACCAGACTTCATAAACAAAAGAAACAGTCACATACAATATAGCTGTGTAAGTACATGAGAGGTGACATCATTCAGACTACTGAAGAAAAAAGTGCCTAGGAAAACTAACTTCACACATAAAGAAAAAAAGTAAAAGTTAAATAAATTCCTAAAGAATTAAGATCTAAGCAAGAAAGAAATTTCAATATTTTAATGAGGGTTTAAGGACTGTTCGCTATTTTATTTTTTAATCTCAAATAGGAAGAATATTTTAAATAAGATATAAAAGCATGGCATTAGTCACTATAACACGATAATAAAAGATCAATAAATACAATGAAAAGATAAAAAATCTGACTCATGTTAATGCCATAAACCAAGTTACCAAATTGTACAATTTATATATGTGTGGCTTATTGCTTGTCAATGGTATATCGGTACAGCTGCATAAATGTTTCAAACAGTAAAATAAAATAATGGGGAAGAGAAATATATCCAAACAATAGGACTGAAAGTAGAAAAAGAGGACTACAGTAGCATTTTTTGGTTGTTGTTAATAGTAAAAATAAAAGTCTTTCTAAAGGCTTAGACAATCTTATGACTTGGACTCTGGGTACCTTTCCTTTCTTATTCTCCGTGACTCTCTTAAATGATAGCCCGCTCTGCCTAATGCATCCTGTCTTGTTTTGTCTCCAGTGTGTTACCTGAGTCCATTTAGTGTCTCTTTTCTCTGCCTAGAACTTAATAAAGTTTATGCACATTATTCCTTCACCTCAGGGAACTACAATCAGTTTATCATACCACTTAATATAGGAAGTAACCACCAAAGATTCTCATTCTTTCTCATCTGTTTGTATCTGATAGAACCTATTTCCTAGAATGTTGTGTATTTCATGTGGTTAAAAGATGTGATCAAACAACTTGGTGAATATTTACAATGTTTAAAATTTATAATAAAAGACACACTGTCATTAAGTGTCATCAAAATATTCCCCGTGGGCCGGGGATTTAGCTCAGTGGCATAAGTGCCTGCCTACAGCATGAGGTCTTGAGTTCAATCCCCTGTACCCCCCAAAAAAAATCCTCATCACTTCAAACATACTTATCCCATGATTCTTGCCACTTTATGAAGCAGTTCTGGGACTCCTCTTTAATTGGTCTATCATGGCTGCCTTCATGGCCTGAACTAATTCAAAACATTTACCTTTCAACAGTAACCATGTGATGCCAGATTGCTAAGATGGGTCAGTTTACATCGTAATATTTTTAAAAGCCTGCATTTATGTTGTATAGTACTCACCAGCAGCATTCACTGTATTTTTTTTTTTAATCACAACTAGTAAAGACACTCATGAAAGAAGACTTCCGGAACTGCTTCAGAAAGTGGTATTAATAATGGGACAAATATTTCCAAGTGAAGAGAAGCATTTTGACAGAGATAAATAGCAATATGTCTATAACTGGATTATCTAGAGGAAGAGTGAGGGGTAAAAAATGCAAAAACGCCATCTGCACACTTGAGTGCCAGAGGAGCCAGTCCAAAGCTGAAGGCCTGGGGCTCGGTGAGGAATCCTGCACTGAGAGCTGCAGGTCCGAGATGGAAGCCTGGGGATGGACCTCCAAAGGGTTATGGGGAAGACTAGAGCTCCTCTGAAGAAGCAAAAGCAAGACTTCCTTCTCTCTCCCTTTTCATATCATCCTGGCTCACAGCCTATTGTTCCGCACCACCACACCTAGGGTGGGTCTTCCCTTGTCAGTAATCAGCCATCCAAATGTACCCAGAACTGTGCCTCACTAATCGCCTGCTCATTTCCTATTCAAGGTGACCCCACAGGTAACTGTCCCAGTCCATCCTATTACAACTGGAAAGCCAGACGCTTTTCCTTAAACTAGCATCTCCAGGAGCAACAGCAAGTTCATAACCATGCCTAACATGGCACAGCCTCCAGTGTACGGATGGAAGACAAGGCTCTTCTTTGGGTGATGCTTTCTCTTAATGTTACACAACTTACACATTATAATATCAGATTACCATTACTTAGGAATCAATATTAAATTCATCAACAATAGATTATAAAAGATAAAAATATAGAAACCTGCTTAATATATACATATACATGCACAATCATCTTAACGAATTAGGAGAGAACAATTATAATTACCTTGTTTTTGTAATAGGTCGTGTAGTGATAGCTGGTATAAACAATTTATTTCTTCTTTGCCTTCTGTATTCCCTTTGCCTTCAACAATCATTTCAGGAGGTTTTGGTCCTCTCTCTAGTAGGTTGAGCCATACTTTCTTTCTTGAAGGTTCTGGGGCATTTATTATGTTGTCTAGACTGAGTTGTTGTGGTTTCCCACTAACTTTCACAAACAGGGTATAGTAATATTAAGAGGTGTTCTAAGGGAGCTCCAGATCTCCTAATATATTCTTCTTTTCCTCCATGGTAGAGTAATAATCCAATACCCCATTGATAGTCTGGATCAGTCACTCCGCCAACACCATCACTGCTTGTTTGTCTGATCTACTCAGAGGCACACAAAGCCCAAAATAACCAGAAGTGAGTTTCAACTTTCAGCTCCAAGAAATCATTGTTGTGCTTCCTGGAACAAGTAATCCCCACCCTGGCTCTGAGACTTGTAGGTCCTCAGAGTATAAAGCTATAGGAGCAGGAAGCAGAAATTTTTTTAGTAGATTGATTCTTGGACCCATGAATCCTGGCTATGGGAGACACAGTCCCACACAGTGGACACTGATTTAAAGCACTTACAGTCTTTTGAAGAACTTTGCCCCAGCCCTGCAAACTATTGCAATGTACCTAGTGCTGTAACTGCTTCTTCAAAAAGGCCATTCCAGCTCCTCAGCAATGCAGATGCTTCTGGAACATGGGAAGGCCCGTGACTTTCATGAGTATGAGCCCATTGCTTCACTTCCTCTTTGATTAGAAGCAATCATGTGTAGAATACCATGACAGTGCACTGGACATTCTGTAAGTCTACAGATGGTAGCTTTGGCAGAAGCATTACATACATGGAAGGCAAATCCATACCCAAAATAAGTGTCTATGCCAGTAAGGATAAAACCCTGCCCTTTCCATGATGGCAGCCATCCAATATAATCAATTTGCCACCAGGTTGCAGGCTGATGGCCCCGGGGAATGGTGCCATATTGAGGACTCAGTGTTGGGGTTGGTTTTTCTATTGTGGACACTTAAATTATATAGTATAAAAATGAAAACCTGAAATTATTTTTTATGAAATGGTTTCCAGACAGGTCTTGTTAGCATGTAGATCTGGTTATTTTTTGTTTTCATTGAACTGATATATTATGTTGAATATATAATATATTATACAACTAAAATACATGAAGAATAAATTATATAAATTTTGACAGTTATTTATTTATACTTTAAATACTTTCTTTCAATTTGATCACTTAAACAAAAGTAAATCTTCATAACAAATGTGGATTTTTTTTTCATTTCTCACCCATTTAAAAGTGACTTTGATGAAGGTGAATAAATGGAACTATACATCTCTGATTTAATGTATAAATTAAGGACTCCTGTATATACATAGCAGTAAATTCTTACCTGAATATAATTATAAAGAAAGATAAAAGAAGGATTAATTTAAAAGTCAAACTAGCTTCCAACAGAGTTAATTTTTTTCTGAAAAACTACCATGTCCAATTTTCCTTGAGGGAACGAAACTAGAAACATGAACATTTCCTTGAAGGGTTTAATGTATGAATATAACTTTTTTTAAAAAATGAGCTACATTATAGCTCTATCAGCAAGCAGTTTGCTAGAGTGGTTTGTATAGAAAACTTATGAAAAATGAACTGAGAAAATCTGGTCTAACTATGGAGAAATTGGGAGGACAAGCTGAAAAGCCTAAATTCAAAAAACCAATAAAACAGATGGCTCAAAGGAGAATTTCATTGTTAGACATAAAATTTAATCTCAAACAGCCTCTGTCAAGGTAAGTTACTCTTTACAGCTCGCATGCTGTAGCAGGCAAACACGGTGACTACAAATTTGAGCATATTCCTGTTCTTCCCATGGAAAAATCCCATTTTCATGGCTGAACCACTCATTTAACAATTAGAAAAAATTGTGAAAGTACCTAATTTAAATATTATTATATCTGAGAAATAAAATGTAGGAAGAAAAAATTTTTTAAATGTTTTATTTTATCCATTTTTCACACACATTTTCTGTCTTTTACATCTACACATTATTTTGGTCCATCCTAATGACTAGACAGAGATTAAGGAAGTGTCATAAAACAGAAAGTAAGTGCTATTCAGGTGCATAATGATGTTTATTTTTTCTGAAGTGTAATGTTGACTCAAATGTGAAAATGAAATTAATACAACTCTAACAACCTTATGGATGTCAGATTATAGTGGCAGTGTGGGTTCATAGTATTCTCACGCAGCAGTTCAGAGGGAAAATGCATACTCTCACTCTTCACGAAATGCACTTGTAGGTGTTTTTCCACAGATATTTGCAAAGCAGCTGAAAATAAAGTTCATTTACATTTTGAGATCTGGATCCAATATTATGTGATACCCAAGACATCCTTACTGACTTACAGCTCTACACAATATAACACATAATGCATTTTGTGTCCCTCATGTACCTGCCTCAGACTTGGCTTTCATAGAGTACTAGCTAAGACACTCAGTCATACGCAAAAAGACTCAAAAAGTCAGTCTCCAGAGTCATGATGTATTTGGAAGAGTTGCCTTAGCTGATTACAGAGCGATGCAAATGCCAGCAGCTACTACAGTTTTCTTTTTTTTTCCTCTCCAGTTTTTATTTCTTTATTAATACATGTTTCCAGCTCATAATGATTATATTCTTTGTGTGGAGTTGGTACATGTACATAATGCGTCTTAATTCATTTTTTCATCCCTTCACTTCACCTCCGTTCCGAACCTTCCTAAATCTGTAGATCACCCCATTTGCAAAAGATCCACATCTCTGTTTCCTATTATCTTTTATTTTATTCTTTAAATAATTTAAACTTTGGGTTTCTCATATAAGAAAAACCATGTGGTATTTAACTTTGAGTGTCATATTTATTTCACTTATTATTATAACCTCAAGATGCATCTATTTTCCTATAAATGATTCAAACTGATCCTTTTTAAGGCAGAGTAGGCTGCTGTGTACAAACACATTTTTATCCATTCATCTGTTAATGAAGAGTGGCTGCTTCCATTATGTTGCTATTAATAATTGTGCTGCTATAAACATGGGTATGTATTAGTAACTATAACATGATGTCTTTAACTCCTAGAATTGATAAGCAAATTTAGGAACGTAGCAGGATTAAACATCAACAATCAAAAGTCCATAGCATTTCTGTAAAACACTAATGAAACCACCAAGAAAGAAATTACAAAAAGAAAGTCTTTCACAATAGCTTCAAGAATTAATCTAGCCAAAAGTGAAAGACCTTGACAGCAAAAACTACAGTACTCCAAAAAAATCTGTGACCCAAATTGGACATAAGAAAATGCAAAGAGGTCTGTTCATGGGTAGAGAGAACCAATATGATCACAAGGCTTTCCTACCAAAAGTGACACACAGATTGAATACATTCTTTACAGAAATACAAAGAAAACAAAAACCTAAAATTTATATGGAACCAGAAGAGACCCAGAATAGTAAATGCAGTCCTGGGCAACCAAAGCAAAGCAGGAGGTATCACAGTTTCAGATTTGAAGTTGTATTACAAAGCTAGGGCGATGAAAACAAGGTAGTAATTGCACAACGGGCCTGGAGATCAGTGCAACAGAATAGTGGATGTAGCCACAACCTCCCCTCCCCAGCTATCTGACCTTTGACAAGGGACCCAAAAATACACAGAAGCAAAAATAACCTCTCTAACAAATGATCTCAGGAAAACGGGTTCTGCACATACAGAAGATTAAATCTAGACCCATATCTCTCACCATGTGCCAAAAGAAAGTCAAAGGAGATCACAGACCTAAATATTAAAGCAGAAACACTTAATTTGCTGGGAGATAAAATATATAAAATTCTTGAAGAGACAGACAAAGCTAAAGGCTTTCTGAACAAAATCTTAAGTGCACAAGAATACAACAGAATCAGCAAATGGGATGATAGCAAATTAAAAAGTTTCTGCACAGCAAAGGAAGCAACCAATGGTGTTGAGACACTCCATAGAATGGAAAAAACAATTTGCCAGCTACTTCTCAGAGTACTTATACCTCCACTATATAAGGAGCTCAAAACAAATAGACCCCCTAAATTAAGAACCCAAGCCCTCTCCAAAAAATAGAAAGCTGAAATGGATAAAGATTTTTCAGAATTACTTAATATAAGAAAAATTGTTCAACATCTTTGGATATTAGAGAAATACAAATTAAAGCAACTCTGAGTCCCATCTCATTCCAGAAAGAATGCTCATTGTCAAGAAATCAAATAATAGCAAATGCTTTTGAGTCTGGGCATTGGAAAGACAGAACCCTTCCTTCTACACTGTTGGTGGGAATAATACTCTAGTTTCTCTTCAGATCGTATAAATCTTTCACCTTTTACTGTTGGCGGGAATATGTACTAGTGCAACCACACTATGGAAGTCAGCAGGTGACTCCTCAAAGGCCTGAAGCATTCCAGATTTATTCATTTTTTTAAAGCATAAAGCAATTAGACTCTATCAATCATTTTTTTGCAAATTTTAAACACAGAGATGCTAAAAAAATTTATTACTAGCATTTATGTTCTAAAATAGTCATTGTTACCAGGTTGTAATAATTGTTTCAAGTATTAGGAAAAGGATATAGATAAATTTGAAGTTATTTGATTTACATACTTTGTCATAATTTTCTATCTGTTTTTGTAGACTTAGGCATCATCGTGATTTTGCTTTTAATCCACATTTACAAAGTTACACATATCTATGTATTGATAAACAATATCTATGTTATTCATTATTATGTGCTCTCCAAAAATATTATCTTATAGAAGATATGTAACATTCTGAAAGTTTTTGAATCTTCATGTTCATATTTTGTAATACATTTATGAGGTATATACAAAAATACAAAAGTGCACATATATATGGAAAAATAATCTATTTCAAGGGTTTCTTGTTTTTTTCATAATATAATTTTACTGTTTATACATTTAATTGCCTATTGCAAGAAACATTCACTGAAACTGCTGTATATACCTGCCTGTTGATATGTGTGATCCTACTACACTGTGTATTCTACATTGCTATGGAGAATTTTATGTTGTTATTCTATTAAGCTATGGAAACCTTGGGTCATAGAATATAAGCATCCCTCACACTGCTATTTTTCACAAAGTCATTCTTCAGAATAATACCAACCTTAGCTCCAATAATATTTAGGCGTTTCTCTTCTTTACTTCCTTTCGTCATTCTAAGTTATCTTTCTGTAACTTGCTTGTTCATGTATTTTACCCACTGGCTTATTGTTTTTTAAAAAATCTCACTAGTATTGTGTCACCACTAGAATCTGCTAGTTAGGACAGCTTGTTTCTCCCAGAGGTCGCCATTGTCTTGATGCTCTCTACTCAAACCTCACACTCAACTTAGTTATATGTGGTATGAACAGAGTATGATTTTAAGGTGGTCAAACAACAATAACAGGAACTTCCTAAGCTGTTATTACTATTAAATGAGCCTTTTTGTACTGTCACTATACAAGTGCTACGATGTCCATGTTTCTGGTTCAAACTTTGTCTTTCAGTTGGGTTTAGACTGAAGGAATACTGAATAGAGACTTGTAAATCAGATACATTTTTTTCCTGCTCTACAGTATTACTGAAAAATTTATGATCTTTTGACCTTCCTATCAAGCAGTTATTACGACAAATTACAACAAAAGGTGGCAAAATTCAGAACACTAAGTAATGATCACTTAAACTCGCTACAGTAAACATCAGAGAGAATTGGGTTAGTCTTTTCTAAAAAGTTCTCTAATTCTTTAAAGTGCAATGAGGTCAATAATTAGCAAAGAAAACATTTTTATGGTAAGGAAGACTATAGGTACTTTATGTTCAAATGATACCATATAGCTCTTAAGTTCCTAACCTACTGGTTTTATCACAAGGAAGAGGGAATAAAGGACTTAAAATTGCCAAGTGAAGACAGTTCAAACTCTTCAGGCTCAAATCGTATTCCTGGGGCAACTCTACCAATTTACAAGTGAAAATTTAGATTTTTAGAGGCTTTCCCTGTTCCAGATGCCAGGTAGCAGAAAGGGATGCCTCAGAGACATGAGCTGGGGAAGTTCAAGGTTCATTGATGTGAACTTGGACTTCATGAGGTTTTTTGTCTAGACCACAAAAGCCTGATCAGCTCCCATGCACATTTACAAGGATGCTACTCTTTAATAATTTGCCTTTAGTGTGCATGTGTTGGTAAATGCTTTTTCTGTAATGAAAATGGTACCAAAACAATGTGATGCTATGGAAGGAGAATTTTGGTGTTCCCTAGCTTCAGTCTTCTTAATTAGATATTTCCACCATATACTGTATTGAGGATTCCCTTCAGGGAGAAATAGTAAACTGGCACCTCACTAACATTTTCTGTCCCAGAATTTCTGTTTCAACTCAAACAAGTTTCTACATCTTACCTGGGCGTGCAGGATTTCTATTATATCCTTTACTCAGTATTCTACATGGCTTAGGATAAAACAGACTACTCAAGCTTGACTCTATCAGAACTAGCTCATGATATGTTAATGGAGCTTAAGGAATGAGAAAATCCTCTTCTCTGTCAGCATTGTCTAGCTTTCCAGAATATTGTCTCATGAAAGACTCAGAAATTTTTACTGGCTTTAGTGATTAAATTGACTGTCCAAACCTAGTAATAGTTTTATTGATTCTTATTAGTATATCCATCTTTCCAAGCTTTTCTTGGCTTATCCTCAAGAAAAGACTAGCAGCAAAAAGTATTTATGATGAACAAAAATTAAATCAGATTAACACTTTCAAAGATTATCCCATTATAATAATAAACTGAACTGGCAATAAAAAATAATTCCAATGTGTAATATTTGTAATTTTTGAAAATGGCTGCATATTTCTGCTGTTGACAAAATTTTATATAATACAATTTTAATATGTCTAATTGAATAAAATTTCATCTTTGTAAAATTTGTCTTCATTCCATTTTTATTTTATAAGGGAGCTTACAGTTTCAGAACACTAAATCTAAATGTTTTAAATGTACATAAGCCATATAAGGCCATACATTTATGTCTTCTTTAGAAAATCAGAAATTAGCTATCTTTAGGAAAAATTTCCCCATGGAACACTTAGCTAGGGCTAAGTAGGGGCTAAATCATCTTCTTACCACTTTGTTCTTCTCCATTTTCTATTTCCTCTTTGTCACAATAACCATTTCATTTATTAATAATCAATGCATTGTTTCTGAGAGAAAAGAAAATCATTTCCCAAATATTCATGAAACATATACACAAGACTAAAATTTCCATATTTAGATTGGAAGGCTTTTCAATTACCATCACAATCAGCCACCCAGAACCCAGGGCAGGCTAACCCACTAACCAGCATCTTTAGTCAAAGCCACGAGGGCCATCCTTATCCCTGGAATATGTGCTGCCCCTGGAAAGTTACCCTAGCACCGACCGTGACCTGCAGCTTCAATTTTTAACTTGAACACATCTCACTGTTGTTGTCTTAACACAGACCCAACTGTGTAACATGCTTTATCCCCCCCATCCCACTTGGAAGGTCAGGAAGGGTGGTCCTGCTAGAACCAGAGCCAGATGGAAATGAAGATAGCTGTAAAAAGGGAGCAAGTAACAAATGGAATCTAATTGAAATAACAAAGGACAATGTCACAAAGGATGCTTAGTCTAGAATAGAAATAAAGTAGGGCTGAAAGAGATAAGCAAGTCTCAAAATCAACATAAGAGAACAAAGCAGAGATGAAGTTCTAGATGGTGCTGCTAGACCTGGGGTCTTGGCCTTAGTGCACACAAACGGCAGGCAGGCTAAATTTATGCAAAGAATCTAGGATAAAATAAACTGAACTGAAATTACAAATTTGTGGTAGTACGAGAATGAAGCAGTTTAAACTCCCTCTGACTTCTTTTTCCAAATCCCAAAAACTTTTAGATTTGTGAGACTTTCAAGAACACCAGAGAAAAAATTAGAAAATCTATATAGAAGCATAGAAAGACAGAATAATGATATCCATAATTTGAATAACCTGAATCTTTGTCAAATTAAAGATACTACTACTTTAAAGGAATTGTGCAATATGTAAATGTACAATTTATTCAACAAGTATTTGTTAAGAATTCAAATTGTGTCAAATGTAAAGGGAAAAAAGTATCCTGAAGGCCATAAAAAATAATCATTTCTTTAAAAAATGTCCTTTATTTGTTATTATAATGTATGTACTTACTGACTGAGTGATTGATAGGGTTTTTTGAGATGGGGTCTTGCTATACAACCATTCTTTTAGGGACTAGGTATATATTTGCATTAGGATAAATTGTATTATCTTGACACATGACAGTATATGAAAGAAGTCTACAGTAACCAACAAGAGGAAAATATTTTTTTCTTTCTCACTTTTTTTCTTTTTCATATATTTTGGAGGGGGTGGTTAATTAGAAGGTTGAACACAGAGTCTTGCATATACGAAGCAAACATTCTACCACTGACCAGGACAAGATATCTTGTAGAGGAGAACTGGGATCCCTAGGCTAGCTTCAACCTAGAGGCATGAGTGACCTCAGATCCAGATTAGTTTAACCCAGCCTAAAACTGTCAACTCCTAGGATGGTGAACTAAATGAGTGTTTACTATTTTGAGCCACTGAGTTATGGAGTGATTCATTATATGGTAAAAGTTATACAATGTGGGAGTCTTTGAAAGTAAACATCTGAGTCATTCAATTATTTATGTACATTGATCTCCTCTTCTAGCAATATGGTATTTGTGATCATGGTTTGTCTATTACCATCTTCTTATTTTTCCCCTAGGGCAAGCACAGATTTGCAACATGGAACGTAAAAACTTGTGGTTCAGCTACACTCCATATGACTACAGAGAAGACAGAAGTTAGTTTAAGTTCACATTTAGCTTTGTTGATATTTCAGAAGTATTCAGACATCTATTTTAATCCATTCAAATGAACTCTCCTCTTATAAGTGATGTCTGCTCAATTTTTCAAGGTCACATACATAGTCTGCTACAAGTCTTTAAGAACCCTAGAAAAGATCATTTCTTGTTTTAATATTGCACAGAAAGCACAAGACTTCCTTCTATATCGGCTGATTCTAATGCTGCTCTATGGCCCAAACAAAGTTACCAACAGAAGCTGCTACTTTCCTTGGCCCGTAAACTGTCAGTGGCCTGTGGAATTACCTTCTTGCATGCTGTCTTCACTGCTAGAGAAACCCAGTAAAGTCTCTTGAAACTCTCTTCCTGTTAGCCCTATGGAAAAAACTGACAGGAGCAAGACAGGTTTGTCAAAATAACCTGGGGATTGTTGACCTATTTCTTGTACTAATACCCTTCAGCCATTCTCTGCCTCCTTTGGCACAGCAAAAACATCAGCACAAACAACACACAGCCCTATCTGTCACGGTACTATTCGTCTATATGTTATCTTTATTCTCTTTCGTCTTTCTTCAGCATGATATAAAATGTGATATGACTATCTGAGAGATTATAGACATGTTTTATAAACTTTGAAATCTACATTATACTAACACACAGACTTCTGCAGCAAAACATTCAGCTAGTCTGTGGGGAAAAAAAATCATGATGGTCTTTTTCTAAAACCTATTACCTAAAAGACTATTAATAATAGCATGACAAGATAATTAACACCTGTGCAGCATTTTTTCTTATTTTAGGAGTACTTTAAAATATTAATTGCATAACCTCTTCAACACCCCATTTTATAGCTAGAAAAAATGAAAGCAGAGGTTAAGTGAATTCTCAAAAGTAAAAACATCCTGCATAAAATTTAGCAACATGGCCCTGATACCCATGCCTTAACCTGCGAACAGTGAGTGATCACTCTTCTCTTTTTATGTAGGATCAAGAAAACAGAACATGGCATTAATATAATACTCTTCTACCAGTCATGATAATAGTCAACAATCCACCTACTGAATTATGCTCAGATAATGCTTCCTGCAACGGAAGAAAACCTAATGAAAAACCAGCCAGCAATAGAACTAATTAAAATCCAAGACTTCTCCATCTTCTTCCAATTTGTAAGTACAAAAGAAACTCTGAATATATTTCTTGGTGGCAGATGCTAGTGTCCTCTAAACTCAGTGAAATAGAGAACAATAATTAGCCAATAAAGTTAGTAGGGTTTATGAAGTAGATGAAGACAGAACAGGTCTTTAAGCCTCACAGATGTGATTATAGCCCAGCTGATATGCTAAACTGGCATAATTTCTCAGGGGATATAATTCTATAGAGGGTTACTGAATAAACAATATCTGCAATTCATTTATTAATTTTCTTTCTTTAATGTCACCTAGACAAATAATTCTATTCCATACATTTGGCAATATACCAATTTGGCTAATATTTAGTTTTATACAAAATTTGAGCTCTAGCTCTTAGGAGCAAATCTGTACAATTAGTTCTATTTGATAAAGATAGCGTAAGTCTATGTTGTTATGATGTGATTTTTGTGATATTGTATTTATGCAACATGCACAGAAACCTCAGGCTTTTACATTTCATTATTTTTTTTTCAAAAGGCAACCAAGCTCCTGATAAGACTTCATCAGGGAAATTATTTTGAATATATAGAAGAAATGCATTTATTTATGCAATCACAGAATAGTTTCAGTGATGAGAAGTGATAAGGTTCAAATAAAGTGGGGCAGATAATAGAACATGTAATTTAGGAATTATGTTAATTAGTTGGTACCTGTTTGGTGAAAAATATGCTGCTATTTGTAGACGTACTAGCTTTGTATGATTTGGAACAGGCATTATAACCAAAATATATAGTCTTTATTAAATGAATTAAAATTATAGAAAAATATATCCAACACTGTGGAATTGTATTGCCTTTTGTTTTACAATCTTTAAGAAATATTAGTGGTCACTTGAATAGAATTTATACATCACTTTTTTCCAGCACTATGGTAGAATAACTACTCTATAAATGGCTCTTCTGATAAAGAATGAAAGAACATGGAGGAGGGGGAATCAGACATATGTGAAAACAGGAAAGTTGAGAATCTGAAATACTATGAGTTCCATTTGAAAACTTTTGGAAATAAACAGGAAATAAAGTTAAAGGATACTTGAAGGGCAGAAGTCCTACAGAGACTATCTCATAAAGCTAAATATCTAAAGAGATGTATTTACAACATACCCTGGAAATAAATGCACTGTTCTGAAAGAATAACCAAGAGCACTGGCCATTGTTGGAGGAAAAACAAATTTACTTGAAGAATTTGCAACCATTACTCAGACTTCCATATGGGACTGTGTTTGAAATTCATGAAAACTTTGTAGTCTGGAAGACCTCTAATTGTTTCGAGTTGATATTATACTGAGGGAATTATTGGAAACAAAATTACATAATCCATGAACATGGAGTATAAATCTATGTACTTCATTAAATCCAACCTGAAAAAAATGTCATCCATTAAAGATATAAGAAAATTGAGCAGATCACTGCCAAAAATCTCAAGATAGAATTTGGTAAGTTATCATGAGTAAAAGCGATGGAAAACAATGGTGACAGACATACTGACATGTCATCCTTTGAAGGATGATTGCACTGTATGGCTATAAGGAGTTGGGGGCTGGGGAAGCTTCTTTTAAGATCCACATTAGCTTTATGTGATAACTTTGTCCAAAATCACATGATCCTGGTATCAGTTTACAGCTGGTGATGCAGTGAGGTGAAGATTGAAAGATACAGTATCTTCTATCAAGGACACTTCCAATGGACATGTCTGTTTCTCATGTTTCATTGTGTTGGCTGATGTCTGTGTATAAGCTACAGTGCAATTTGACTTTCTCTTCCTGCTTTGCACAGGTATTAACACTTACTAAACCTCTTAACAACTATACTTATTTCTCACCATCTGCTTCACAGAACCTAGCATCTAATATAAACAATAGCATCCAACAATTAAAGACTGCTGATACTAAAAGGACCCATTTAGTTAATATGTTTTAGGAAATTAAAGACAAGATTAAAATACAAATTAGAAAACATTATTAAAAAGATTTAAATAAAATTACTAGAAATGAAAGCTATTAGGTATGAAATGAAAATTTCACTGGAATATTGCACATCAAAATAGATGTAACTGAAGAGATCATGAAGTACAATATATATATTTATATATATATATATATATATAATATATACACACATATATATGACATATACAAAGATGTATAATAAATATGAATATATATTTTTTGGTACTGTCAATTAAACTCAGGACTTTGATTGCCAAATATATTTTAAAAACTTGTCAAAATTCAGCACTGAGAAAAAATTAATAACAATAAAAAAGAGAAGTTGGAACATGGAGACATGTCCAAGAAGAATTTTTTAAAAATAAAACATAGAACATAGGGGATAAAATAAAGAGATAGACATTAGAATTGTTTAGTGCAGTGCTTAAAATACACTGGCCCATGAATCCACCAATCCAAAAATATGGCAAGCCTCAGCTAACAAACAAGAATTCCAGACCCATTCACACCGTGGTCACACTACATAATATTAAACTCAAAGAGAAGATCTTTAAGGGAGGAGAGAGAAAAAATAGACTAGCATTTAGACTAAAGCTATAAGTGATAGACCACAGTATAATGTTGATTAATGAAAAAGAATGATCACCCTTGAATACTATGTCTAGTGGTGCTGCTTTTAAAGCATGACTGAAAAACAGACACTTACTAATATAATAGCCCTAGACGATTATCAACAATATGGCAACAAAGAAAATTCTAAAGTACAAATTTTAGATACAACAGAAATTATTCTCCCCCCCAAAAAAAGAAGAAATGATTCCAGGTGAAAGATCTGAATGAATTTGTAAAAAAACATATTTTAGAAATCAAGCTTAATCTAAATATTTTCAATTAATATAAATATATATGATAATTAATATAAAAATATGTATATACTTTATATGTATAGTAGTGCCTATAGGGCTACTTAACATAAATTTGGTGGAATCTTATTAGATTTAAGCAATGTATTGTTTAAAGAAGAATAAAGATTTTTTTCAATGACTATAGAATTGATCCCTAAATTATTTATGCTAATTGTCTAGGTTAAAATCAATATCTTAGAAATAGAGTGGATATGTAAATGCTCAGTTGCTAAAAAACTTAGTAAGATACTCAAAAAGTGTATAAATAAAATTAGCAAGCTAACTATGTTAAACAATGTATTAAAGAACAGGTACAAATCAAAAGCAGGTTGGATTTATTTTAGAGTCAAAGCTTTTAAAAAAAAACTATATTCTAGTAAATTATGATAGGTAAACCACATCAAGAACTATAAAACTAGTTCCAATAGGAGTATCATCCATTTATGACACACTTTCCTAAAATTAAGGGTAGATACATCCATAAATATCAAACAATACTTTAAAAAATTGAAACCAATATTCTTATTGATGTTAAACTATTTAAAGTCTTCCCTTAAAATCATGAAAAATATTTCTTTAAAGACTCCTAATAAAATTTAAGTTTGTCATTAAACCAAAGATTCTAGTTAGCTCAGCTTAAATAACAACAGTAAGAGACATGACAGAAAAGGAAAAACAAAACAATTTTGTTTACTGAAAATGAAGTCATTGTTTATGCCGAAAGCCAAATAAATATGAGCAAAACAATTAAAGATGAACAAAGCCAAAATTTTTTTGGCTTTGTTAATCTTATATGTTCCTTTATATATTATTATTTTTTGGGCTTTGTTAATATATATATGGCATAATTCAAATATACGATGAATGTTTACATTTAAAAATCTTATTTCAACCAAAGATACATAGTTCTTAACCTGCCCTCAAATACTCCTCCTTGCTCTAGACACGCTAAACTCATGTTCTAGCACTTTCCCACGCAGCTCTGGAAGTTCTCTTCCCTGGGTCTCTCTGAAGTGTGATAACAATCATGGTTCTGCTATGCGCCATCTGATGGAAATGCAGGCTGGTAAAAGCATTCCAGGGTGTCCTCATCCACTTTACTCACTGGCGCCACAAGACTTCTGGCCCTTCCCCAAAGTCAAAATGACCATTAAAAATGTTTGATGTCAATTCAGAACTTTGATACAGCCAGGAAAGCACAAGAGGACTTGGGAAATGAAGCACAAGAGGACCGTGACAAAAAGAATGGAATAAGCATTTTGAGGGGGGATTATTGACAATGTGTCTTTCATGTGATAATTTTTAAAAATTTAAGCACTCATTGTAATTTTCATCAGCTCTTATATATGAATACAGCATTTGCAGCAGTATCTAAGAATAAATCTAATTAAAGTTATTAAACCCTATTATGTAGAAAATTATAAAACAATAAACCCTTAACAGAGAAGTCTTAACATGTGTTTGAAAAAACTTGACTCAATATTCTAAAGATGCACAATTTAATGGAACTCATTCTTTAACCAACATAATTTCAGTAAGCATAATAAAGTTCTCTTTTCATTTACATGTGTGTATGTAGATGTATTCAATGCAACAAACTAATTATTTGAAAACCATACAGAAAAACAAATGTCAAATATTATCAAGACACCAAACACACTGAGGGTAAAAATAGGGTAAGTGACTGTGGCCTACAGTGAATCAGAATCTTATTACAAAACCATATTACTAAAACATTCTTTTTAGATGAATATAGAACAATTAAAGGAAATAGGAAACATTTAGATATGTAGATAGATTTACATAAAAAAGTTCATTACAGATCAGTAGAGAATAGATGTATTATTTTTCAATTCACATCGGCTTTTCCTATGAAAAAATTAAATTGGGCCCTTAAAAATGCATAATTTCAGATGAATTGAAGGAGGAAATGTAAAAGGAAAAACTAAACTTGGACTCCACAAAGTTCAAAACACTATAGAACAGAGGACTTTCTGCACCACCTGATACCATGGATTTCTTGGGGAAGCAAAACACAAACATACACAAATGTGAGTAATTACACACATTGTAAAGGAAGCATTCACAAATTAGAACAACGTTAAATCAAGTAATTTTTACTGTCTAAAGATTCAATAGAAACATGAACACTTCAAGGACAAGATATTTTCAGTACATATAACAACAAATAAAAACAGAAACAGTGAAAGTAAGAAATACAAAAATCCCTAGAGAAAGCATAAATCATCCCCCAAAAGACAAAATATTCTCTATATTTTTATCAGAAAGATGCAGATTAAAATTTACAGCTTTATCTATTCACAGAATTGCCAATACCATGTTAGAAAGTATGTAGACTTATGGACATTCTTAAGTAGTACCAAATAAATTTTAAAATGTGCATAACCTATACTTCAACCAATCCACTCTTTAGAAATGCCACAGAGGAATACTGATTATCTGCATCAGCAGTGATGTTTTTTAAATGTACATAGAATTATATTACATAACAGTAAAAACTTCTCACCAAAGTGTCTATCACTGCCAGAATATACTGGCAAAATACACAACTGTAAAAATGAATGAATTACAGATATTAGAATTGAGTTGAATAAATTTCACACAATTCTGTGGGAAAGAAGCCACCAAATACATGTACAAAATAATTCTGTCATATAATTTTTTTTAAAAAGATAAAATTATACATTCTATAGAAGCTGTGAAACTATAGGCAAAAGGGAATCATCATTACAAATGATCATATTTTAAATGATCATATTTCTTTTGGAAAGAAAAAAGGATGGTACTCTTGGGGAAGGGTACCTAAAAAGCTCCTAAAATATTGATAATCTATATTTTAACCTGGAAAAGAGAATTATTAGCCATATAGATGAGATTTAAATAGACAGATACACAGATAGAAGATACAGTGCTTCCTGATACTATTTTTTTAACTCTTCAATGCTTGGTTTGATTATGGAACACTTGTAAACCAACAAGTGTCATACTAGACCTAAATCCATAATCTTTATTACTCTTCAACACATTGACTTTGAAGTCAGACAAATCTGGATTCAAGTTCTTGGTTCAACCAAAGAACATTTATGTGATTTGGGTCAAGCTTATTTAATATCTCATATCCTATCTCTTTTGTCTGGAAAATAGAATGATAAACCTATTCCATAAAAATCCAAAATTTAAGCAAAGTTCAATATGCAAAGTACTGTACTTGACACAGTACCTACCACAGCAGTATTTGTGAGTAGACATTAACTTTTGTCATTATCTCCACACTGCATGGAATAGTGGAAACATAAAATCTTATGCTATAGTTAGACGTGCTCAGAATCTAAAATCACGCTGGTTGTACAAGCTCAAATATTTTATATTATCTGTGGTTCTTGCCTGCTTCTCAGCACTACATTATCTCATTTTTAAAATGGAGGTAAGAGTGTTTAGGACTATGGGTAAAATGAAAACTAAATGAAATAACATTCGTCAGTTCCTTATGAGAGTGACTGGCTCACGCTCTGTGACAGATGGGACACGATTCCCATTTTATCACCATAATGTCATTGTCAGTGTCTTGACTCGGACGTGTAGTACTCAAAACTTGGCTACATGGAGGTGGTTGAAGCTTTGAGAGGAAAGGCTTTATTAAGGTCTTAGTAAGTGTATGCCTTGAAGTAAATTGTGAAACCCCAATTTGTCAGTCTCTGCTTCCGGGCTCACTATGTGAACAGTTTGTTCCTACACACACTCCTCCAGTGACGGGTAATCCTCTCCAGAATCCCAGAGTCATGGAGCTGCCAGTATAGCAAAGGAAAACTGAGTCCTTGAAGTATTTAGTAATCCATCCCAGTTCTTCATATCATATCTACATAGCTAGGCTGGACTTCATGTTCCAAAATCCCCTTTCCTGTTTGTGTCAGCTTACAGGCACTGTAAAAGAGATCCACGCAGGAGATCTGCAGCGTGGAAAAGAAGCTGTGGCCATCTGCACATGCTGGCTCACCTCAGAGTGAGTCCACGCCTTCTTCCAGATCTTCCTACCGCTTTTCCTGCCCCTGGACCTGGTTCATTGTAAGTCCAGTAAAGAAGGATGCCAGTTTCCGCTTGAGAACTCATACCTTCAAGGTCAGAGGTCAAGGCTGGCATGAATTTGTACCAAACTCAAGTCAGCTCAGGCTTGCGGGCTCTTTACTATTCTTGCTCTCTGCCGCACTGCACCATAGATTTCCAGCTTCATCAGCATCAGATACAAGCACAATAGCATTACAGGAATGGATAGTTTAGCCAGCTCTCAACACTCTGTATGTATGTATACATGTGCGCACGTGTGTGTGTGTGTGTGTGAGAATAGAATAAAGATATAATCAAAAAAGAAATGCATATAAGTTAGTAGGTTTGTGTCTCTAACTCCTGACCAATGCATACATGTTTCTTACAGTGTGTGGCATGGCAGTAGCATATGTTTCATGCTAAAATGTTAAGCTCAGTCTATTCTGAGAAGAAGCTATAGAGAAGGGACACATGGAAATTCTGAGTGAGATGCAGAACTTGGGTGAGGTAAACCAAGCTTCCCTTTACCACTTTTCTGATGAAGGGAGCAAAGTTGTATAATAGACCTGGTTGAGGTCTACCAAGGGCTCATATTGTTAATCAGAACAATAAGCTTTGAGTCTGTTTAGTAATGTCACACCTAAGTTTCATTCTTGTGGCGGAAGCCACTGTGAACATGCTCAGCATTTGAACAGTGCTGTCATTCTTGTTCCCATCAATATTTTCCTTCCTCAGCTATTTCCCCTGGACTGAGAATAAGAGGATGAAAGTTTTGGAAATCTAGTCTGACTTTTGTCCTGAAGGCCAATGACCTGTCTCAAAGTTACCTTCCCTCTTCTGCTCTGGGAACACATGAGATATGAATACTTTATAGACTACATATGAGTCTCATTTAAATCAAAGCTTCAATTCTACTGCCAATGTGAAGTATTTATTATGAAACCACAGACCTGTTCAAAATCATAAAACTAATCTAATCTCACATCTTTGTGTTACAGGTGAGGAAACTATGGTTTAAAGAGATTACTGCTAAATTTGCCAAAACCATATAAATATACAGTGTCAAATTCCTAAAGAAAATGTAGTTATTGTGAAAAATGGGAATAACTATTTTTATTGTGTTTTGTTTTGTTTATTGTTTGTTTTTTTCTCTCTTAGTGGCCAAAGGCAATTCTTGGAAAGCTAGACTTTGCAGATTTCCTAATAGACTATAATCAACAAATTATTCTATGTCATTATATATTTATTTCCTTTCCCTGAAGTAAGAGATAGATCTTAAAATTTGGGGATTTCAACAAATGCAAGATGGAGAGGAGAAGCCTGGAAAATGTAAAATAATTCTGCTGCACTTATTAAAAGTTCATGTAGCCATATTGATGATATTTACCATGTCTGCAGTAGTAAACCTGTGAGAGCTGGCAGGAAATCAATGTTACCTCTTGTCTGCTTCTCAGCGCTACAGAGAATCTCACCCTTGATGGTTGAAGATTTAATAATGTCAATAAGTGCTTTTCCACTCTCTGAATATGTTTCTTTTTATGATTTGAATCAAACTACTTTTGCTTTTTAGGAATGTTTCTCACCCTTCTTGGATTGTGAACTCCATTTGGAAAGGTGCTAATGAGGTCATGGTTATAAATGTCATTCCCATCTGGGTTGGGACACTTTCACAGACTCATTAAATCATAAAAATAACTAGCTCCAAGATACTTTTAAGAATGAATCAGAGCAAATTTATTTCCCCTCCTGGAAAGAAAGATGCACCATTCTTTCTCATGCCTCACCACAAAATGCAAATCCCTACTTCATCTCACCCCAACCCCACCACATGTAGACTCAGAAATACACATACTCACTAGCTATCTGATGGTATTGGTAAATGAAAAACAATATAATGCCAGTTACAGCATAAACTTTGAAGCTGAATGGTATGAAACTCGACTTCTTGTTCACAAATTTACAAGCTGTGTGCTCATACACAAGTCATTTAAGTGATGGCTCAGTTTTACCATGCTTGAAATGGAAAGAATACCAATGCTTTCCAACTGCAATGAGTTAAATGAGTCAAGGCAGTTAGTGTATCTAGGACAATATTTCCCATACTCTGATCAACGAATACTTGCCTACTATGTTTTGAAAAATAAATAATACTAAGCTCAACATTCAAACATCTACTTCTGCAGTGGCTTCTTGGCTTATTTTTACACTCTTTGCAAATTGTTACAGATTAATTTGTAGGCTTGCTTCAGAGGTGATGAGATTTTTCAAAGAATGATCTGAATATGCTTCCTAATTGATCTCACATCTCTGAAATGAAGGTATGAGAGGAAATTTGTGGTAAATCAGTATATGAAGTCAAATATATTTTTCCATTATTCTGTGACTCAGTCTTCAGAAGTCCATTCCCATTACTTCACCTTAGCCAGGAAATTGCTGTAAAGAAAGACATCATAAAATAAAACTGATGCATACCATTGGTAGGAGAAAAAGTGAAATGGGAAACCACAGCTGTGGGAGGGATTGGGGTGAAGAAGCTCAAGAGAAAAGAATCCCGATTGACAAGGAGATGAGAGCTCAGGAAGAAAATGTTCTTTCCGAGACATAAATCAAGAATTATGAGGTTAAATCATCCATCAATCAATGCTCAAGAAGAAAAAGTGGAGGTAATAGGCAGAATATGGTTTTAAGGCTTTATTTCCTCCCCATAAAAGAGAAGACAAAGAGTTTGGGGCAGAGACTGAATAAAGAATAAGAATACCTCAGAAGACAGTTTGGTGGAAAACAAATCTTGTTGCAGATAAAAATAATATAAAGTGAGGTAGGAAGCAGGTCAAAGTGGCTAAATTTGGGGTGCATCTAATCCGAGGAGCTGCCTCTGGTGAGGGTAAGGGTGAGAAGCCTACACAGGCAGGAACGCTTCTGGGTTTCCAGAGTTGAAGGTCCCTGTAGTGCGACTAGTAAAAGTCACTGGTGAGAGACCGGGAGAGCTCATCACTGAAGGACTCTGGTCAGGGTCTCACACATGAAAAGCTACAGAATCTGACTTCCAGAGAAAGGCATCCCAGTAGAAACTGTTCACACTTCAGGGATTTGTTTAGCAGGTTGCTTAACTGAATTTACCTCCTCGATATTGCAACAGTGATGTTCAACTGGGAGAAAGCTGTTGGCATCAGAATCATTTCTTAATTCTATTACGTACGTATAAGCTGAAATGGTCCCAAATCAAATCAACGCACATGCGCTGCCTTGCTGATGTGCTGCTTTGTTGATTTTCCTACCTACTTTAAACCATGCTATTATTTTTCCATTTGTGTGTGTAATTATTTAGTTTGCTAGGGCTCTCACAAAAGGGCCATCAATTGGGTAACTTATGGGTTACAAAGGTATTATTTCAGTTCTGGAGACCACGTGTTGGCAAGATCAGTTTTTTGCACTGGTTGTCAGGGAGAGTCTGTTCTATCTATGCTCCCCTCAAAGCATTCTGCAATTTATAAGTACAACACTCGGACCTCTTGCACTTGTTTACATGGCATTTGCACTGTGTATGTATGTGTGCAAACTTCTCCTGTTTGTAAGACTTCAATCATATTGGATTAGAGGCCTACCACTTACGTGTCCCTGGACTAGAGGCCTACACTCCATGTCACCACATCCTAACTATAAATCCATAATGATTTTATTTCCAAATAAGATTTCATTTTGAGGCCCTGAGGGGCTAGGACTTAACATATGTATTCTTAGAAAACAAATTCAAAGTATAACAATTTACATGGATGTATACGTAAAAATCTGCATCAATATTTGTGTTTATAACTAAATCAAAATCTACCCATTTTAATACTTTTGTGCAATATATATATTATTTTCAAAGTGACAAAAGGATTTCATATTTTTTAAATTTTTCTTCCTACATAAGTTACATTTCTTTTTGGGTAATTTTCTTCACTGCTTACTCTTAAGAATAGAAATATTTCTTTCAAAAGCCATTGCAATGCTGAGGCTATACATCCAGCAATCCTAAGACTAGTTAGAAAAATGCAAATAACAGCATTTAAATTAATAAAGACAATTCAATATAAATAATTTTTACTCATGTATTTAAAAATGGAAATGCAAGCTGAGCATGGTGGTGCATAGCTGTAATCGCAGCATTCTGGGACGCTGAGGTCAGTAGATTGCATGTTTAAGCCCAGGCTGGGCAATTTAGCCATTTAGAAAGACCTTGTCTCAAAATAAAAATTTAAGAATAGATGGAGAAATAGATCAGTACAACAGAATTTCAGAATGGTATAGAAGGGTAGATTTGACATCGAGGGACAATAGCCCATTGTGATCATAAGGAAAATATGAAAGACTACATAACATTTTATCAAAATTTCCCTTCATAGATATTTACTATATTCTGGCATCTCCCAAATGTAGTTCTCATGAATGTTGTAGGCCTTAATATGATTATTTTTTACTATTTTAAACCTATTTTGACCAAATATAGTCCAATAACTACTGTCAGAACTTCCTGCCACCTTATTAAGTGCCATCCTGAAGAAACCTATTCAGACTCCCTTTAACTAGAGAAATATATGAGCACAACACATAAATCATTGAGGAAGTAATTGTTCCAGAAACAAAAAATGCTTCTGACTCATACTCTTAACCCCTAGACAGTTTGAGTATCTAACCTTCTAGAACAAAAATTAAATTGTTTATAAACTTCTGGCAAATGGAGGATAAGTTAATGCAAAATTATTTGACATTAAAAATTTTGCAAGTTCATGTTTATCTATAGCCTCATCACAGAGTTTTGCAAGATATTTTCATTGTTGAACTTTTGGAATAAGTAAAATGGCATTATATGATTTTACTTTGTTGAACATTGAACGTTAAGCTCACTAATAATTTCGGTAGTCTAAATGCTTGATATGATCAATACCATGTTTTGATTCTACTTCAAGTTTCTCTTTGAATACTCTAAATCTCAACTATAATCTCATAGATTAACTTATTACCTTTTGTCCAGAAATATATATTACCTAAATATAAAGATTGTCAACTATTCTGATGAATTTTTATTGAAAAATCTTACAGTAGAAGTATTACTTAAATATGAATTATTCCATAGGTTAATAAGGTTAATCAAAGAAGAAAGAAAAACTAGCCAAATCCTTTTTATAATTACAAACTCATTTTATTAAATGGCAGTCAATTAACAAGGAGAAGCATAGGGAATAAGGAGCGGGCATTTACATTGTTTGGTTATTAAGGAACCAGCTTTATTTAATGACTAGCAATCACCATCTGTCTTCTTATCTCCATTCTAGGCATGATAAAAAGTGACTATTTCCATGTAAAATCCTTTAAGGTCATCAACAGTGTTATATCAAAGAAAAGTCTCCAAGAGTCTATAAACAAAAATATAGGGTTAAAAAAGTACTACTGTATCCTGGCCAGAAAGTTTTCCTGCATGGCACCTCAGCAGTAGTCCTGGCTGAGAAAGTGGATTGATCAGCATGTCTTTAGGCTCAATAAAATTTGCTCAGAAGTTAAACACATTATAAAGGTAATGAAATAAAATTTCAATTACAATTCAGAGGAAGTAACAGGGATGGTTTTAAAATTCAAACTGCCTAATAAAATTACTTTTTAAGATTATTATATTTCAATGGAAAGTTTTGAGACTACCAAGGCAAACAGTAAGTGTATATTTTGGCATGACAATTTGTAATTCTATGAGAGAAATTAGAAAAGTTCAATTATTATTAATACCAACTATGAAAATCATTCTCTTCTCTATGTAACATTTACTCTTATTTTATAGAACCCAGCTTTATTTTCTTCTTAAATATAAGAACCCTGTCTGCTGTAAAACGTTTGGTCAGTCAGTTTAAGCTAACTGACACCGTCGTGAGATGTTAACTGCCAAAATGCTCCAGATTAGATCTCAAAGAGAAGGTTTCAATTCTTCCCAGACTATTTGCTCTAATTAATTCTTTATGCCTACTTCCTTCAGAAAAATTCAAACTGCGATGATATTAATCCATTTGGGTGGTAATGCCAAATTTTTACTCTTCAATATTTTTAAAGAACAGAAATTTATTGCTGTCATTCCTTACGGGTGGGAAGTCCAAGATTGAAGTGTCAGTGGATTTGGACCCCCTCTCTGCTTCAGAGACAGCCCTCTCCTGCTATGGGTTCAAATGGCAGAAAGTGCAGAAGGCTCCGTAAAGCCTCTTTCTTATGGGCACCAATCCATCATGATGGTAGAATCCTCACGATCATGATCACCTCCAAAAGATTCCCATCTGTTATTACTACCATAGTAAGAATTAGATTTCTACATAAATTCTCTTTACATTCAGACAAAAGTAGTAGTCCATGTGGGAATCTTGCTTTGCCCTCAAATAATACAGACTAATTTTTCATATTTTCTCAAAATGCTACCTTAACTGGCCCGTGTCTTCTAGACTTATATCTTATTGCCACTACATTATAGAAAAAAAATTTTCCCACTACTCATCATTCCGTATGCTTTTCTCTCCCCTCCCCACTTCCTTCATTAACAGCAATGCAAGATTCTTCAGCACTTTCCATAGTAGCTCTTGAGCATTTGACTTCACAGATGCAGTAAGGGACACTGATGCTGGATTAAAATCATAGGATCCTGGAATAATAGCATCAGTATCTGTAATGCTGTCATCTTCCTTAGTGTCAGTTTTCTTTGAAACAGGCAGGAGGCAAGCAGGAACTAACAGCCTTTAGGCAAAAATGTCAATCTCTGCATAGAACCTTGAACATTTACGCTTCCTTGGTTTCTGTATTACAGTCTTATTGCCAGAAGCAGAATGAGAAGAAAGAATTTTTGGACTGATCTTATTTTAATTCTAAGCAGTTTCTTAAAAAAAAAAGACTATGTTGTGGTCTCTCTTTTGTTTAACTTACCTTTAAAGAGCTTGGTTTTGTTTCTGGATGAGCTGGAAACAAGCCCACCTGCCAGCTAAGGGGAAAAAAGAATCCTCTGCTATAGGGTTAACATGGTTTTATATCATGTGCTAGGAGCAACTTCAAGAAGCAATAAACTTTTGGCTAATTACTGTCGGAGAGAAC
The DNA here is from genome assembly GCA_004027455.1 of Hydrochoerus hydrochaeris. NCBI lineage: Eukaryota > Metazoa > Chordata > Mammalia > Rodentia > Hydrochaeridae > Hydrochoerus > Hydrochoerus hydrochaeris. The sequence continues at coordinate 409,517 of PVLA01000777.1, forward strand.
AGCTTAGCATCAACTCCACTGAATTTAAAACTGTTGTCTTTAGCAGGTGCTGTCAGGTGTTAAAATGAACAGTACTAAGTACTCCATCCACCAAGTCAATTCATCCTACAGCTTAGGAGTATGCTTTATAGCCAATTCATCCTGGTGGCCAATCAGCTTGTAGTGCCACTCAAAATCAAGAACAATTCTGAGATTTCTCTATGGAAAAGACATGTCCTCAAAATATTTTAGGTCACAGTAAATTATCCTGTACCCAGGATTCTGTGCTCAATAAATCATCTCAGTTGACTCTGTTTTAGGGAAAACATTTTAGATGTCAATACAAGAGGAATAACCTTCCATAAATGCATATGAGGATTCTGGGTACAGGGAATATCAGTGTCACCTTCTGATGTGTTAATTTCTCAGAGAGCTACATTCTGTAAAGAATAACACAAGTTATCTGAAATTTGGTTACTTGGCATAGAATTCAGTCTTGGTTTCTCTATATATGGTTTCTAGAAGGCACCATTTCTGAAGTGTATTAGTTTGTCTTCCCTAATAATATCTGCATTGTGTCATGGTTTAGTGTTTTTTGTTTTGTTTTATGTAGTCAACATAAAGAGTACACAAACACACACACACACACACACACTACTGACTTTTAACCAAACCACTATTTAAGATATTGTGTATTATATTGGCAAATGCCATTTTTATGAGATTTTACAGGTGAATTCCTTCTACAAGTTAATTATTTTTTAAAAATCCTCAACAGCTGACATTTTCATGCAGAGAAAATGGTTCTTATTCTCTTTCTTGCTGGAAATCTACCCCTAGTTCAAAACAGAGCTTAAATAATGAGTTTCAGAGACCTTTATGGACTTATTCTAATATTAGTTATATTAGCATGTTGAAGTTTTGAGGTTCTATAACATTTATTATCTACAATTTGTGATAGTGTGTTTAACTAAGTTAGTGAGCTTTCCACAATAACCTCTAATATAAGTACATTAACGAAGCACAGAAAGCTTGACTGATTATTATATTTAGTTCTTCTAAACTGCAATCATTCCTTTATTTTTGTCACTTTCAGCAGTCTGCAAGTTTTTACTCTTTCATCATAGTGGTCTCATCTTGCTATATCCTCAGCATATAGTTAGCCTGGAAGAAGCATTTCTTAAGCATCTACTGGATAAAATAAACCTTCAGTGGCTCCAACTATACCCCTTGGATGATTACTTCGTAATCCTTATAGAACATAAATAAATTTACAGCCTAAAAACTGAGAATTTAGGATAGCAACCACTGCTGGTGTGATCACTGGGATGTGTACTATAAGCCTATGACTATGAATATAGTCGTTAAAAAAGCATTCTAAATTTCAATAGAAGTGATATAAAGTTTAAAAGTCTGCTCCAGGAAATAAAGTTCAAATTCCTTTCAGAGATACAGAAAGCCTTAGAAAATTTGTACACAACTTACATTTAAAAATAGTTTCCACCATCCTCTTTCCACACGGTAAACACTAAACAAATGGAACTAATTATTATTTTACGTGCAGGACCATTGTACTACTAAGCAACTCTGAGCTTCAAATTCCTCTTTGTCAACTCAAGTCCTTGCCTTTCAAGCCCAAGTAAAAATCACCTTTTCCAGGAAAGCTTCAGTTATTACTCTCAATCACAACTGGTAGCAACTATTCCTCAATAATAACTTCGACTATTTCCTTCTATTTAGTACCAAAGTTATTAGTGCATCTAATTTTCTCTTCTCATAGGAGACTGTTAGTTCCCTGAAGACAGGTTTTATGACAAAGTCATCTTTAATTCCTGAGAGCATGGGTCATATTCTACAAGGAAAATTGTTGCTCAGTAAATGTTGAGAAAATTAATCCAAAAAAGCAAGTAGTCCTTGACATTCTTGCATAGCTTCCTTTTATTTCAACACATTTCTCAATTCTCTGTGACCTGGACACTGACGCTCATCCCAGATGATTTTAAGTATGAAGTGGTTAAGCGTTAACATCCCAAGATGTTTAATGTTGTTGTATAAGAAATGACAAGGCATCCTCCACGGGATATCTGTTTTCATTTGTCTTCAACAAGGAAGTGTTTCTTCCACCCTGGGGGTCACATCACTTCTTTTCCTCTCCTCCTTGTGGGAGAAAGAACACAGACAACGCAGAGCAGGCTGCAAAGAGCTGCTGGCCAACTTCAGAGATAAAAACCAGCTTCCCAGTTAGCAGGGAAAGCAGCCAGCCAGCATGTTTCTGCACAATTTGGAAAGGAACAAAAGTTCTTTACTTACTGAATTTGAAGTTAACTTTGAACATTTGCATTGCAAAGACTGAAAACCCAGGACCAAATGGCATGCAGGAATGAGGTCAGGAAAAGCAGAAAAAACAATCAGGAGAACAGTTCCAGAGAAGAGGGATCAGAGATCTCCCTACTGATGAGTTGTCAAGGGATTCTCAGAGAGGAGAAGGTAGAAGTCAACATAGAAAGTCACAGGATAGATTCTAAGCTGTTACATATATTTATATTTAAATAATGTATGCATTAAAATGCAGAATTCTCATTAAAAATCTCTTTAGAATTTTATTAAGTCCAGAGCTAGAGGAACTTGGGATATAAAAACAGAGATAAAATTATGAAAGTATCATAATAATTAAGTCTGAGTCCCAGAAAGAGGAAACCTTAGTGAGAAACACCCTAGAAAAATTTGTCTTAACAATACTGAATTGGCTCTAGGAACACTATACTTTATCTATTGTTAACTAAATGTTTGACCGTGAGCCTCAGTAAAGGATTCTGTTTGGCATCTGAAATGAGCACCAAAACTGCTAATAGATAATGAATGTTTGTTCTTTTTTTTTTTTTTCTTATGGGCAGTATACTGTCACTCAGTTTCTCATTTTCCTTGTAAGATAATTTTAATTCCTCTGTATTTTGTGAGAAAAATTAAGCTGTAAATCTTTTAAAAAATAAATAAATAAATAAATAAATAAGGTTCTTCCCTCCATCTACATTTCACAGGTATGTCAATTACTTTTAGCATCCAAAAGAACAGACACAATTTTTTCTTATGCCATCTCTTCCTCTCCATTTAGGCAGTAATTATCATTGGGATCTATAAGATCTGTGGAGCGTAACTTTCAAACACTAACATTAACCATGTATCACTTCTTTCCATATCTTCATTCACTGCCTGGAAAACTTAATGAAATACTCGGCCAGGCACTGCCATGGGTCTTCTGTCCCTCTGAGCTGATAAAACAACATAAATGTTTTTAACCACCTCTGCATCCGGGATTTTAGCAGTCACTTCTGGGAACTTCCGGTGTTAGGTAGCTTTAGAAGCCTTGCAGTTTTGGCGTTAACTTTCAACAACTGGAACAGAGACAAGAGCTCCACATATTCCTGCAGTGCAGATGCGAAGTATTTTCCTTGATATTCAAACACTCAGTCTTGTTGATAAATAACACTAGAGCTCAAGCAAATGTTTTCCAAAATAATCCGCACTGTGAAAAAAATGAAAGCTGCAGAGTCACTGAGATATTTAATAAAAAGACCTTTCACATTTTTCTCCAGAATTCTATAGAAGAGATTTATTAGTAAGTTCTATCTTCATGGCAAATGATGCATAAATAACAGTAAAGGTGTATGAGGAGAAGGTATGAAAAGTCACACATCGCGCATAAATTGGGTGAGAGCCAGCTTTGCTAAGGGTGAATGCTCTGCTCATTTCTTTAGAGCGTATATGGTAGTGATGGGTGCAAAACTGCAACATTTTAAAGAACTATTTGTCTCAAGGAAAGAAAGAAGCTGTCTCTAAGAAGTGTATCTTTCTACTATTTCAAGGAAAGTCACATTCAGTCACAACCTCCTCTGGAGTTTATCCTTTTGCCTATGAATATCGAGACTCATTTAGGTCTAAAGAAAATATTCCCATCCCCAGTTCCAGTGGTTTTTCTACTGTTTTTAAATAGAGGGGTAGCTATCCAAAGTAGTTCAATAGAAGTCATAAAATAATAATATTGTACTCAGAACCAGTACATACTGCATATCAGCCAAGCATCAACAGGCGTCCTAGTTCTGTCTGTACAATGCTGATTCTCTTGTAATGAAACCTAAAGAGAATATTCAGGGAGAAAAATATCTGTTCTGAAACAGAGCAGTCCTTTGGATAAGCCCCTGTAAACCATCTGCTCCCGGAGGAGATGTCCACGGCCTAAGGAGGGACCTTCCAACACTGCAGGGCACATGAAGGACCTTGCAATTAGCCTCACCTGTGTGGCTGGCAGGCTCCCACTGCCAACTCTCCCCCCTGTTTGTCTTTCTTTCCCCTGGTGTCTTTTTCCTTTGATTCTTCATCACCTCCATCATATTCAGTTTTGTTTTCTGTTTGTAGCTTCTTGATGTGGTGATTTCAAAGTTTCAGCACAATCAATTATTGAAAGAGTGATAAGACTCTATGTGAACTGGTTTATTTGGAAGTTACATTAAGTTTCATTTCACATCATTTAGTCACAAAAATCTCTTCTCAGATAAGTGAAACAAGATGCTCTGGCGGGAGTCTAACAGAGCTCTGCTTTCCTTCCTGGGCTAATTCCCTGGTTTAATCCCGGCCTGAGGCAATTTGCATCAGAAATTTTTCAATAATTCTTCTAAATTGCTCTCTGTATGGTACCATGCAAAGGAAAAATCAACGTTATTGCTTTCATGATTTGAGAGAAATATTGTTTTAGTTTATCAACTATTAGAGAGTATTGAATACAGTTTTCAATAATAATTCTCAAAGCTGATATTAAGTATCTGAACAGATAAGATTATGATAAGGTCAGAAATATGGATATTCAAACATCTGTATGCTTTTTCTTCTCACTTCTCTTTTTCAGCTTAAGCTTTTAAATCTTGAAAGTTCATGTCTAGTATCGTGATCAGAGATGATAAATGAACTACCGAATTGGAAGAAGATGCTGCTATTATTTTAACCAGTAATCTAACTCGGGGTTAATCCGGGGGTTATTTAACCTATTGAAAGTTTTGAGTGAGCATATGGTTTCTATTGTGAAATCAAGGCACAGTTTTAACTATGAATACAGATAATTACCCTTTGGACTTTAAACATTTATATGTGTCACATTGTGTCAGAGATTTTTCATGGTCAATAGGTTGAAAGGTTATAAAGTTAAAAATGAAAATCAGTACTTTTGAGTAAAACTACATAGCCAGCACAAATAATGCAATTCACTACTGCTCTCTCTTGGAAATAGTTAGCAATAACACTCAAAAAGCAATCACTATATCCATGATAGCATGTATAGAAACTGAAAAATATGGTCTCATTTTAAATTATATAATTTGAATTTTAAACTTAGATATATAATATATAGTATATATATATTATATATATATATGAAAATCGCAACAATTACTTCACCAACTAAATTATAGATGATGGATTTTCTTTTTAGTATAAGGTAAAGAAAATTACTTTGAAATCTCATAAAATGTGTCTACTGCAATACCGATTTGAACATTTAATAGAAATATAATTTTTCAACCCTATAGCAGAGGAAAGCTTTTGTAAATTGCCTTGCATGTGTTCAATATTTTAGGCCTAAACCAAATCAAACCAAACCAAATCAATCCAATATAAAAAAATCAACCTCATCCAAATAGAATCAGAAAGGGTTGGCAAGCACTTATCTTACACCCTTGAAAGACCATGACCTCAACCCCAACAGAGCAACAGGGAATTTGTAAATACATAGGAAAGTTGGGGGTGATTTTTTATGGGGGCTGGTTTGGCAAGTTTCTGCTTTTGAATTTTTTCATAAAGGTGACCAAAGTCAACAAATGTTAAAGAATTGTTCTGTCAGCACTACTAAATTGGTAGAATGTAGTTATTGACATTAAAAAGTTGCATTTCCATTTGTATGTTGTACTTCCAAGATAATACAACACCCACATTTAAGTGGGTAGTAATGATGAATCTGTTTTAGAGTAATTGACTTATTACAAATAACAAAAGGCTAAGACGATTATTCTTCTGTTCTCTTACACCGAAAATGAAGCATTTCTTGGGACAAAGATAATGCGTCCGTATCTTTAGTTTTATTAGCAAAGGAAGGCACAATCATTGCGAAATGAGCTCCTTTGATTAAATTCTTTGGAACCACTGGTGCCAGATTTCTAGATCTATCTAAAAATGGCATTACCAGCGTTTTCATGAAGAGTGTTGCAGCACCGCAAGCCGCCAAAGGAAAAATACAACTAATGATAAAGGACTTTGACAAACAAAACTATAACAACATTATCTACAAAGTTTCTGGCTTTCCAAACTGATGACAATTCTGGGGACAAGCAAACAGTCTCCTTCGATAAACATATTGGCCTTCATCTTTGTGTCTATTGATTCATTTATTATTTATTAATAATTATTAATGCATATATTATTTCCTATTTTTAAAATTTTATGTTAATTCTTTTTTTCCCCTTGTCATCAACATCCTGCACAAAGCTAAAGCTAGAAACCATGACTGGTCAGACATATGCCACATTAAAGTGTAGGTACAGTGAGGAAAACTGAGCGGACTGTGATCATCTCTGAATAAGCGCTAAGCATCATTCATTAAATGCATAGCTCTTCACGAGAAGAGCTATGGAAAAAGTATATACCTCTGCTTGTAATTCAGGTTATCATTAAATTGGACGTGAGAAGAAATAAAAGAGAGATTGGATTCAGGTCAAAGGAAAGGAACAATTTTCTCACACAATATTTTTAGTGGGTTAATGGGTAAATTGCAGGCTATCCAAAACCAATGACTTTCAAAAATTCTTCATTGCTTCCCTTTTTAAAGCAATCTATATATGCCTCACAGCAAATAGAGACTGATGACACATGTTTTAAGATGTCAACTTTAAAAAAAAAAGAGCCACATATTAACAAATCTTAAGCCACTGAACAAACTATACATTAAGGAGAAAAATACATATGCCATACAGCTAACATATGGTTGAACTATTTGATGCTATATCTTTGGTGATTTTGAAAATAATATATTAAAACAGAAAAAGTAAATCTCCAGTGCTTTGGCTAAGCCATGAAATATCAGAACCTTTGCAAGTATTCTATTTAATTATTTATATAGTAAGTCCTTTCGCATAGCTTTAGGATGTGGACTTTTTATTATGCATATAAATCTTATTTTCTCAATAATTTTTTCATATCCATCACCTGCTTTAAAAATGTTCATCTTTAATAAATGGAACTATTTAAAGGAGATGTATCTAAAATCTATAATGTTGTCTTGAATATGTTCAAAGTAATTTATGTAAAATAATAATTTCATATCATTTTATCTAGAAATCTTCTTTATGTTTTAGAGAAATAATAATATTAAGTTCACAAAGTAGCTTTCTTTTTATAATCATCAAATATTTACCATACTTTTATTTCAATATTTCTACATCCCCAGAAATCATGAAAGTGCAAGAAAATTAAGAGGATATAAAGAATGTAACTCAGGCAGAAAGGACATTTTCTTAAGAAAATTACTGACCATTTGAATTATCAATTGTCTCAAGAAAAAATTACTTATTTCTCCACTCAGCTAATTGTTTTTATCAGTTATTTATTGGACCTTGATAATTAAATGATACACACATATTGTCTTTATTGCTTGAAATACAATGTGTGGTTAATACATCTTAATTACCATTATTCATCCATTAATTCACATATTCAGTGAACACTTACAGTGTTTATTGTGATTTTCTGTGCTAAGCTCTATCAGCACTTGTAGATTTCACAATTTACAATGCATTGTAAACTTTATCTTTATGGATATTTTTAAGACAAGTTTTCATGTTTCTGGGATAGTTCACATATACTATCCAATATACTAGGAAAAGGTTTTAATGGTCTCTCCAAAACCATTCATTGGCAAGAATCTTCAGAAGTTCTGAGGAGTGACTTTCAGAAAACAAGTAATCCACTTACATCCCACCCCGCCCTAACGAGCTGTGATCATAGTCTGGAACTCCACACTGTGCTGTTTAAATAAGCCAGAGGTGGAAGTCCGGGCACAGAAAGAAAGTCAGGGTGCAGAAGGTGCTCTCAAGTAGTAGTTAGAATACTTTATGCTGTACCTACTCCTGAAAAATGGTAAACTGGTTAAAGAGGTCATTCCCATAAAATTTATAAACTCCCTGGAAATGCAGTGATGGACAAATACCAGATATTATGAGAAATATTCTAATACTTTAAGATCTTTTTTATAAACTTGATCCTATTATCAAAGCTGAGACTCAGTTATCTGATATCACTATGATTTCCTCTCCACGGGGTGGAAAATAACAAAATTGATTTTAAAATAGTCCTTATTACTATTTTAATGACTATCGAAACATTTATTAAGAATTCATAAAAACTGCTAACTAAATTCCTAAAAAAGTCTTACACCTGTGAAAACACATAAAGCACCAATGACTGTGATTCACACTCAGCCTTTTATTTTACCACATTTAATAACATTTGCTGCTTCCTGGTACATCCTAATCTCCCTGTGGATTGTCACATTAGGACAGGCACCAGACTAATGAGATGGGACCACACAGAAGGCACTTTCAAAAACAATCATCAGTCTGGCAAATTTCAAAAGAAAGGTGTTTTATGGGTTTTTCACTGTTCTAGAATCCCAGTAATGTTAGAATTTTTCTAGAGAAAAAGAAATGAGTAGTGTTGATGTTACATTTGCACATTGTATTCTTCTTTAAAAAAAATTTGATAGATGTGATTAGTCTTTGCTCCAAATGACATGACTAATTTTAAAGCTGGACCACTGGAAGCACTGTCCCCATAACATCATTATTATGCCAACAAGAAGGCACACATTTCTTCCAATTCATTTCTTCTCCAACCACTTTAGACACTGATGGGAAATGACACATTAGTAAGTAAGCCATGGCTTCAACCTATCAAAACTGCAAAGCTAATTTGAATTTCTTTGTAACACATTTCTCTAACACCTTTAACTCAAGATCAAGTGGAGTAAGCCAGATGTTTATCTGAAAGACCTCAACCTACTTGGGTATTTAAACAGAGAAAAACCCAGATATGATGAGATTACCTTGAGCATTCCAACTTTTAATTATTAATTGAAAACTCTACAAACTGGGTTTAGAAAATACTGAAGCAACTCTAAACCAATACAATTTAAGAAAAGTTTGGAGGTCTTTTAACGTTTGGAAAGTGATGAACTCAATTACTCCTGCAGGTTTGAATGTCAATCCCGAATTTATCAGGTCTATAGCTTTAGGCAGAGGGTTTCATCTCTGTAATCTCCGATTTTCTTATTTTTTAAATGGTGATTAAGAAGTGCCTCACACAGGTATGATATGATGGCTGCTGCTTATAACAATCCTAAATTCTTTGCTCAAAGATTTGGCATTATCCCCATTTTACAGGAATTGAAGTAAGGAATACATGATACATTATACCTAGTGCTCAACAAAATGCTAGTTTTTTATCTCTGACTTTTAAAAACCATTAATACTTACTATTTACTTAAGCTGAACAAGATGAGACATCCAAGAATGCCTAAAATCAATTTACAACATTGAAATCAAGTTATGAAGTGTATTTCAAATATTTTAAGAAGCACCTTTTGTATCCATCACCACTTTGAATCATTGGGATTTCTTACGCAGTTACCTCAGTTGAAACTGAAAAGCTAAGTATTCACAACTCTGTTAAATTAAAATCAAGGATGCAGCCATGTAAACTGCTCTGCAAACTGTGTGAAATGCATTGTCATTTTTTATTGCAAAAAATTGTTCACTCTATAAAAGATTGTGGTCCTTCACCATGTTTCCAAAGTGGAAAGAACAGCCTTTATATAATAAATGGATGCTAAATTATGCATGTAAAATGTTTTTGCTAATATAAAAGAGAAGAGTCTACAAAAATGCATAGCTAGTACCTAAATGCTCAATTTGTTTTTATTATTACCAGAAATGTGCATATAAACTAATTTTGCAGGTGGGATCACTGCACCTGTTTTTCGAATGACAGTCCTTAATGATCTGTCTTCTTCAGAAATATGTGCTGTCATAAATATGTAGGCCCCGTGTCAACTTGAAGACAGCTAGCCGCATTCTACTTAAATGCTACAGTACAAGGATCAAAGCTCTTTCACGAGTCTTAAGGATATGTAAGTGGCTGGTCAAGGTGAAATTACAGTGAGGAAATGTAGCCTGTTTGGACAAAATCTTTTCATGGATATATCCTTTTTTGTTTGTGAGCCTTGCTTTTAAGATTGCAGTAGGAAATGAGTGAAGGAGATAAATTAAGAACTATTTCAATTTCTACCTTTCAGAAACCTGAAATCCACAGAGCTTAGCACAGGGCCCTGTTAAATTCTGCTGTATTCTGTCTGTCTCTCTGCTTCACATTTTTATAGGTCAGGATATAGATCTACAGAGATAGATCTTTCCTGTGTCATAAAATAGTGAATCAGGTACACTCAATGTCTGTGACATCCAGCTAAGAGTGTTTGTGTTGTTAGTGCTTGTGTTTATAGTGACCTGGCAAGAGGTTTGTCTGTGAATGTTTTTATGTAATAAAAGAATTTCTTAATTGATACTAAATTTTGATACTCTCTTTCACACGTGTATCTCTAGATGTGCTTTTGCTTGCTGTGAAGAAATGTGTTTTTAGAAATGTGTGTCACTTAATTTCTGTTAATTTCCTCTAACAGATGGTATAGGTATTTGATTGTAGCTTGCTATTAGTTTGGGTTTTTTTGGGGTTTTTTTTGTTTGTTTGTTTTTTTAATATGAGGACTTTTTTTCATCACTGAAACCTTCCCTTCCCTACATGAAATATTATTTTGGAGGCAAAAAACTGTGAAAGAAAATTTCATGTTATTGAAATTGAGCACAATTTGGTGATTAATTGCATTGTTCTCATTACGTTCTCTGCCTGATGTTCAGGGCTCATTACAGCAGTGCGAATTCAATGGAACAAGAATCCGAACCAGGTGTGGGTTATTAAAGTAGCAGTGCCCAATTTGAAGTTGTTAAAAGAGGTGTATCAAAGTTGATATGCCTCTGCTCTTCCTTTAGAAAGAAAAGCAGCACTTGTTCGTGAAAATCGCTAACATCCATCATGTGAAAAAGAGAATCACAACCCATCTCCCCGTGGGTAGAGCAGGAAGAAATCATGTCTGCGGTATACTGTAGCAGCTTCAAAACCTACACGATGATACAGCTTATTAAAAGCACATTTTTCAGTACTTAAAATTCATTTATTTTTCACTTCTTACACAGCAAGTGTTGTCTTTCAGTTAGAAGAAGATAAAAACTGTAGGCAAAAATAGAACATGAGATATATTATCCTCTAATAGCGATCTATTTAATCCAAACTCTAAAAAGCATTGTTGAGGGCTGGAGATATAGCTTGGTGGCACAAGTGCCTGCTTGACAAGATATGAGGTTGTGAGTTAGATCCCTGCTACCAAAAAAATAAAATAAAATAAAATAAAATAAAATAAAATAAAATATAAAGGCATTCTTGAAATTTTAGTCAAGTTGGATTATCTTAAATATGGGATAACTTCAGGAAAAACAAAGTCATGCTCAGAAATCACTTGAGAGGGAAGTTTTAATAAATTCTTGAATCTTAAGACCGTTCCATCATAACAATATTAGTGATTGACCTGGGAATTAAGGGATTGGAAGTGTTTGCCAACTAAAGTTTAGGGCAAACCTCATAACCACCTGTTACTAATTTTCTATTCTTATGGTTACATCAATAACAAGCTTGGCACAAGTCAGAAAATTAAAATAGATGGATACAAACTGAGATTTTGTGGAAAAGATATCACCTTTCACAAACTTTGAGTTTATAATGTCACTGATAATCCAGTGCTTTACTGTTTCACTATGAGACAGGCACGCTGGTTCCCATTTTACAGACAAACTAAAGGTCAAAGACAATAAGTCTGTTTCCCTAAATCCTGCATCTAGGAAGAGACGGAGCCCCACTCAGAAGCCTTTTCTTTCTGGAGTTTTCCATTGTCTCTACACAAACTAACTGTTCATAGTGACCAAGGCAACTCTGCACCAAGTTAAATTGGTGTAATTTTCATATTTTCCACTAATCCTAAAATATACAAGGCCTATTAGCTGCTTCCTGCTGTTGTTTACAAATTTGTACAAATAAATATTGAGGAATATTTTATTCTCAAAAAATACAAATAGTGGATGTTAAATATTCTCATCACAAAAATGACCTATGCAAAGTGATGGATTTGTTACTTAATCCAACTTAATCATTTTGATATATATATATATATTCAAAAGAATATATATATTCAAAAGAATCAGGTTACACTGTATTTACAATTGTCAATTTAAAAATATTATTAAACATTTTGTCAATTTAAACAATTATAATTGTGTCAATGTAAAAATAATTTTAAACATTTTCTCAATTTAAAAAAGTACAATTGTTTCAATTTTAAAAATATTTTTAAACATTTTTAAAAATATAAGAGTTTTACTACTTGGTACAGAAAAAACCAAGAGTTTTAGGAGAAAATGTGCCAAGTAGTATTTTAAAACATATATGTATTGTGCAATGCTCAAAGTTAACATATCTGTCTCTTAAATATTTATCATTTTTCATAGTGAAAAGTCTCCAGTATCCTTTCTTCCAGCTTTTGTTAAATATATATCATATTGTTGGTCTCCATAGTCACCAAACCATGCAACAGGACACTAGAACTCATTCCTCTACCTGTAAGTAAGTACTTGTTCACCAGCTTTTTACCATCACTTCTCATAATCCTCTTGCAGCCTCCTGTAACCATTATTTTACTTTCCACTTCCATGAGATCAGTCACTTTGCATCACATTTATGAGATCATGTGGTATTTGTCACTCTATGCCTATTATTTTATCTAATATATGTGTTTCATTCCTATTCCTATTTCATAAATGACAAAAACTAGTATTTTCATTGGCCTTAATCATAGAAGATTAGATAAGTTCATTTCTTAGGAGGACCGGAGAGCATAGTAAGTAATGGAGATGAAAGGGAGGTGGCTAGAGTCTACAATCCAAATTCCAAGTATATATCATTAAATGCAGATGAGGCATTTGTTGAGCAAATGCACTGTTCAAAGAAGAATATTAGATGTAACATATAAAATTTTAAAAGTATTTTATTTCCCAAATGCTTGAATGTTGTCAATTTTATATGGAAGCAGAGACAATATACCTGAGGTTCTGGGCATCGGAATCAGAGAGCAAGAGGGAATGCATATCCTATCTCTGTTTTTGTGACTTATGCATAGAGGGTAACTTCTTTAACTCATGAATCTCAGTTTCTTATCTATAAAATAATACGGAGGAATTATAAGTAAGATTATACATGTTAAATATTTAGCAGCATGCCTGGCAGATACAAATGGCTCAATAAATGCTAACACTTATAAGTACTTGTGTAACAAGATTTTATAGGGCGGTCAGGAGAGGAAAAATATGTATAATACAGAATCATCAAGTGCTAAGTTGAGTAACTGTCATTATGTATGCGGATAAAGGATTTAAGTGACAAAAAGCAATGAGAGGAAGAAATTGAAAGGCAAGAAACCCTTTTTTAAAGAGATGGTTCTAAGAAAAATGTTGGTCTTCAAGATATATAGGAAATGGGATACATAACTTCAACTTATGCAATATCAAGGATATCATGGATATTGCATTTGACTACTGATAAGTATGATGTGTAAAGAAATGTGCAAAAAATTATGAACTAATAAAAGGATATATTGAGCACAAACTTTGAGCAAAGCACTGTTCTATGTGCTTTTAATCTAACAGCAGATGTTTGTAACAATTTCATAAGGTAGGCACTATCATATCCCCATTTATAGGTGGAAAAATGGGTGCATAGAGGTTCAGTAAATTGTCTAAATTGCGCATTCAGCTAGTAAGGAGAAAAAAATCAGAGAGAGCCCATATTCCATGTTTTAATCAATAACCCATATGATACCATGTGCTTCTGTAATCCAAAGCTACATCTTTTGGGAATTAGGAAAAATTACATCATTTAATGAATGTCCTTAAGCCTGGGAAAGTCACAGTCTTCAGACACAGAGAGGATGGTGTCAACCACCTAAAATCTTAATTTTGTCACATCGATCTTGATCTTTAGACCAAGAAACATAGCATTTGCTCAGTTACAATTTTACTAAACCAATAAAAAAGAATTCTTTGAAAGAGTATAAAAATCCCAAGATTATAAAAGTCTATGGATGGCAAATCATAGTTCTCTTTTCTTATTATAAAATAATAACTACAAAAACTTGGGTGTTGAAATTTAGCTATGTCTGAAAATGGATTTCACATTGTGGCTAAATCTATTTGCTTCACCATTCATACTCCACCCCAACTTGTTATAATTTCTGGTTCATTTACTTTACATAGAAAACTTACCCTAAAATGATAGCTTAAATATAAGGTAGTTTAAATATAGGAAACCTGCAAAGTTCTATTGAGTTCTCAAATAACTCCTGATTTTCCAGGTGCAATTTATTCCATCTACCCTCATTATCCTCACTTTATCCTTCCAACAAGAGGTCTATAGGCCATTTTATGGTCCTATGGATATCAGTCCTTTGAATGGGAGATGGATGCAAAGTGAGAGAGGGTGAAGTTTAATTCAGCCCACTTTGCTGCTACATTATTAGTTTTAAACTGAGTCTTTTGACTGGGGCAGAAAATTATCACTTCTAATGGAAGCGTTATTTATTTTTGATGCAACATACCCAAAGTTTGCACTTTCTTCATTCTGCAATGTCAAAAAAGTTTATTTGCTTTCAGGCACCTTATGCCAGCCTGTACTTGGGTGTGCTCCAGGAAAAGTTATGTAAGTTTAATAAAGGCATCTGTGCTTTCAAGACTTAGATTCAGTTATACACAATACTGCCATTTGCAAATCCCCTGCCTAAGTTCAAGTCAGCGTCTATCTCTACATATTTTACAGGTGACATTTTTTCTTGTGACTTCTTAGACTCATTTCGTTATTTTTTCTGCCTGTCACTTTTTAACCTTCAACAAACCCCAGATCCTTCACCTCGTCTTTGCATATCCCGCCCTCTGTGTTTGTTCCGCCCTATCCCCCAATTTTCAGCCTGGTGCATGTGCATATGTCTATGTATCTATCAAGGCTGTTCAAATAATATCCCCCCTAATTAGCCAGAATACTGCCTGTTCAACCCTCCGTGCTCTAATAGGACTCTACTCCTACTATTTATTATTTATCGTGTTCATTTGACCAGGAGTTCCTGGAAAGCTTTGGATGCATTGTGTGCTAGCTCAAGATATGGTGCATAGTGAAAACCATAATAGGTTATCTGAATAATAATCAATAGAGATAGTATATTTGGGTACTT
This sequence comes from Hydrochoerus hydrochaeris, assembly GCA_004027455.1. Lineage (NCBI taxonomy): Eukaryota > Metazoa > Chordata > Mammalia > Rodentia > Hydrochaeridae > Hydrochoerus > Hydrochoerus hydrochaeris. Next base: position 424,965 of record PVLA01000777.1, read on the forward strand.
CCTATGTCAGTGTTGGGGACAACTTACATTCATTACTCTGCAAAATGATTCTATGAATTAAGAACTGTAACTATCACCATTTTCAGAGGTGGAAACTGAGACGTGAAGCTATTAAACAACTTAAAGCAAATGAACAAATTGAAAAGCTGGGAATTTCAACCTTAGTTGTAATTCTAATGCTTGTACTTACTACTTATGACCATGGCAAGTAAATGAGGAAATAAATGAATCGCTGCATAATTTCATTACATTTTTAGATTCCTGCTTATATGTACATGAAAGTTACAATGGTCCCATTTATTTCCTCAGGATTATTCTGTGTTAGACATTAAAGAATAGCTGCTGCACTCAAATAAACCAAAAAATAGACATGTATATGACTAATGGATAATAACTGATTTAAATATTTTGAGAGGTGATAACGACACAATTGTAAGGCAATTTTTTTGTTTTGTTGTTTTGTTTTGTATTTTTCATACTGGGAATCGAACTCATGACCTTGAGCTTGCCAGGCAGATACTTATGCCACTGAACTAAATCCTTTGCCTGTAAGGCCAGTTTTTATATAATTAAGAATAATAAAAACATTCTGGATGAAAGTTAAATCTTAAAATATGGGAAAATTTTCAACAGGTGATAACCAGTAGAGGAAAATTAAGTAGAGGGAAATGAAAAGCAAAAAACTCAACACTATCACAAGTTCATTTATATATGCATAAATATATGTGCTTCATACGAGCATCCTCAATTTCACTGAATCACCATGTTACTTTCAACACAATCATCTTATTCCTTACAAAGTTATGCACAATTAATACCTATTGAATTATTCTAATTGCATAAAATTTCTGAACAAATGACATTATTTTATGATGGGAAAATATTAGAACAGTAGCTTCATTTGTTCTTCATGGAAGACAGTATTTTTTGGTTAAGCAGTGTTATAGTCAGGGGTTGTGAGGAGAACAATTAGAATCAAGACAGAATTTATAATATTTTATGATGGTCACCCAGAGTTAATGCAAGAAACACTATCCACAACACTACAAAGAACACTCAGTCAAGGGCCTGGATGCCACAGCAGTGTCTTACATGAGTCCAGATGAAGACCCAGAGCCCATGGCAATGCCTCCCACGAGTCCAACCGGAGGTCTAGAGCCCACGAGAAGGACTCATACCAGTCTGTTTTACAGAACCTCACTGGAAAGGCCCAAAGGTCAGCGGTGGAAGCCAAAAAGTCTATGCCAGTGGGGTGAAGGAGCTGTGCTGGTAGGTTGAGGGTTCTACACTGCAGCCAAAAAGTCACACTCAAAACAAAGACCAGGGCTGTCCTGAAAAGCACCACTGCCATCCTCAGCGACATGGAAACCCCAAGCTCCTCCAACAATAAGCACAGTCGAGTACATGCCAGAAAGCCAGCATGACGAGTTTGTCTTGGAGATTAAGCGAAACACACATCTTCCCCTCCGGAGCCAGGAAGCGATGCTGTGGAGACCAGAGCTTCTCCAGGAGCACTAACGGCTCAAACAGCAACGTGTAAGAGAACCCACACTGCCTCAACGCCTTGACACCTTACTTCTCCTTCTTCAGGTCTCTATTTATGCTGGCAACTTTCCTCAGGTGGAACATCTACTCTCAGCAACCTGGTGATTTAATTCCGTTGGCGTTAAGTTGATCACCAGTTTTTAATCTGTAACAAGCAGCATGCTTTAATGCAAAATACAGTTTCCTCCATCAACCATAACATGATTAAATAGTAGTCCTGATAGTGACATCCTTTTGTATTCCCTGACGTGAATACACATTTCTTCTCTGTTTCTCACCTATATGGCGTTAGAGACCAAAGAAGAAAAAAAAAATTCACAAATAAAACCACTATTTATGACTGACTTTTTTTACAAAGTTTTAAGGTAATTCAAGGGAAAATGAAAGTCTTCCCAAATATGGTGTTTAAACAGAGGTCAAATACATGGGAGAATTAGGCATGACCCTTCTTACAAACCATACAAAAGTTCATTTGAGATTGACACCAAATGTAGAATAAGAAAATTATAAAATTTATCGCCCCCAAAATGGGAGGCAATCTTTCAATTCTAGATAATGTTTCTTTACACACAGAAAGAGACATGAGACCAAAATATTTCGCAAATTGAACTCCCATAAGTGGACTCTTTTTCCTAAAAGGCACATTTAAGAAATTGAAAATTCAAGCCACAGATTTGAAGAAAATATTCATAGTATAGATAGATGTAAACACAGATATAACAAACAATTTGTATCCAGAATATATTTTTAAGACCTCCTACAAGCCAATAACGAAATGACAAATTTTAAAAAGCATGAGCAAAGGCTTGAACAGATACCATGTAAAAATCTTGTTAGGCATATTGCCAATAAGAATATGAAAAATAGCTCATCATCACTTGAGAAATGTGAATCAAAATGACAAACACAACCTTGTATGCATTGCAATAATTAAAATCTAGACTGTGAATAGCACATGGCAACAAGCATGAGAAATAACTAACACTCTCACATATTGCTAGTGCAGTACAAATTATTATAACCACTTTAGAATTAAAGTGACAACGTCTTACAAAGTCAGTTATTCATCTACCACATGGATTATCAATTCTAGTGGTACATATGTACTCAAATAAAAAAAGTCTCAAATAAGTAAGTCTCAAATGTGCTCAGGGAAAGCCAAGTTTTATATTGGCTTTATTCAATAATAAATCTAAACTGAAAAAATTCTAAACTTTTATTAACTGGACAATTTCCAAAAAGTCATATATTCACATGGAACATTATTTAGTGCTAATAAAAAGAGACTGGTGTAACACCATAAAGTGAGAACAGCTATTGAAATGCCTAGTATGGTAAACGTTCCTGGGTCAATGATAGTGTTCAACATATCAATTGAGATTTTGGTTAAGTGGGTGTGTATATTCGTCAAAACTCATGAAAATATTCTCTTCACATATTTGGATTTTACTGAATGTAAATTTTCCCTCAATATAGTTTTCCCTCAATATAAAACATGTAACATACCCCCAAATAATATGCATTGGAATCTTTATACATGGTTGGTAGGAATAGTTCAGCTGTTATGAAAATAGTATGGGAATTTCTCAGAAATTAAACAGATAATTTTCATAGGACCCAATAAATGAACTCCTAAATTGCTCTAAAATGAAAGAATACAAGTCAAGCAAATAAATATATGCACAGGGATATTAATATCAATGCTATTCACAATTATCAATAAAAAATGGTCCACATACCTATCAATGGATAAGGAGTAAATAAAGTATGGTATTTATACACAGAAAAGTATGAGTCAACTATAAGGCTAATTAATGAACCACAGCTGGGCAAACTGCAAAAAACATTCACTGGAAAAAATCAGGTGCAAAATTTCACCTATTATTTGATTTTATTTACATGAATTATTCACAATGGGTAAATCCATAGAAACAAACAAATTGATAACTGTTAACAACTGTGTCTGAGGGAAATGAGAAGCCAGTTAATCACTAAGATTTCTTATTGCAAGCGATAGAACTAACAGTCGGCGACTGCACAGCACAGTGCATGTGCTACATGAAACGGAATAGCTCACAATCAAATTGTGAATCTTATGTTAGGCAAAATTTGCCTCGAAATTTTTAAAATACAATATGTATCTACTTCATCTTCTATAGTTTAATTAAAATTTCTCACTAATGGTAAAGATCTAAGAATACATAATTTGCTAACGAATTTCAAAGTCATAATATATTTTAACATGTTTTAATTTTTATTGAACTTAAATACATATTCAGCAAAGCACACAAGAGTATGGAACCCTGGATTTCCTCCTACCGAAAGTCACATGTATCATAACTAATCCCTTCAAGCCCTCAGGACCTTCACCCCACCCCACAACAATTTGCTCTCTGACCCCTGACATTGCAGTTTGGCTTTATGTACATTCTTTTACACGCATACAATTGAAGGTACTCTTTTGTGTCTGTTTTATATTCAAAGTATTAGCCCTGACTTTTCAAGAGATTTCTTTGTGTTTGTTGGTTTGTTTGTTTTCAATTTGTTGGTTGGTTGGTTGGTTGGTTGGTTGGTTGGTTGGTTGGTTTCACTGTTGTAAACTTTTTGCCTTCCCCTCTGAATTAGTTTGTGAATATCAGTGAAAATGCCATTTCACTAAGCCCCTAGAGCAATTTGGAAAAAAAATTGATAACAAGAAGGAAGAAGAGGAAGAAGAAATGAAGTTTGTATATTATCAATGGTCTTAGTTCTGGCTGTTAAACAGAATATCATGGACCATTTGGTCAAAAAACTAGAAATTTATTTCTCACCATCTAGAGGCTGAAAAGTCTGAGATGAGGGTTTTTCATTTCTTTAATCTAAGCCTCACAAGATATTACTGTTATTAAAGTAGTAATTAATGTCTTTCTCAGTGAATTACTAAACACTAAATTCTCCTGCCTTATTCCATAGGGATTTTATGAAGGCAAGTGTTGAAAGTGAGAAAACACAAGTGTATGAAAGTATAGATATATACCACTCACACAGATGTTTCATGGAGTTTCTTTAATACATTTTTAATATCTATGGAATCTGTAGTGATGTCCTCTCTTTTATTTCTAAAATTAGTGAACTATGCCTTCTGATTTTTTTCTTAGCTAACCTGGGTAAAACCTTATTAATTTTATCAGTCTTTTCAATGAGCCATCTTTTAAATTTCATTAATTTTCTCTATTTTGCTTTCAATTTCATTAATTTCCATTATAATTTTTATTCTTTAATGATTTCCTTTTGATTTAATTTATTCTTCTCTTTCTAACTATCCAATACTACACTGTATTAATTAGGTATATTGACTTATTCTTTTTTTTTTTATGATCTCAGGGCCTCATGCTTGCTGGGCAAGAGCAGTGCCATTAAACTAATCCCCTGAAACCTTGTTCTCTATTTTAGAAAATACTAGATACTGACAAATTGTGCCATCGGTGTCATGTGCCTTTCCCTGATTTAAAACTTTATTTGCATTTTATTGAGTCCTCATAACAATCTTTTCAGGGTAGATATTATTATAAGCATTTCATTAATGAAAATCTGAGGTTTGGAGAATTAGTCTAACAAAACTGATCAAAGAAACAAATTGACCATCTTTGTCATCAAAGCATATTTAGCAGCAAAGTTATCTATGCCAACTGCTTTGATAGATATAAGCTTTCAGATTCCACTACTTTAATAACATTATGAAAATTGCTAAGCATTTTAGATTACTGCCCTAATTTTAAGTGTTTAAATTTATTGTACATACATTACATATAATATATATATATATATATATATATATATTTGCATTATAATTACAAAGAGAATATGGAAGCAAATATTTTAAGAAATAGAATGTAATCTAATTATCTCATAACCAGTGAGAATTAATTTAGGAAATTGGCTCTTAAGTAAATGGAAATATTTCTCTTTTAAAATTCACTTGTTAGTTTGTGGTGCTTACTGTTTCACAATTTGGTTTTTAAGGAGCTCTTCTACAACCCAGAATTACCACCATCACATGTAAAACACAAAAGTATTTCTAAACTGAAAGCAAAGCATTTGGAGCACATCTGTTCCAAAGATATGTTTTCTAGAAATTATAACCACTGGAGTCGGTAGCTTGTCCGTGCGTTGCTCTAAGAGGGTGCTTTGCAGGACTCACAGCTGGCCCGTGCAGCAGGAGAGATGGGTGTGGCTATGGTCGGTAACAATTTCTTAATTGAATAGCAAACCAACAGGCACATAAACCCATATCAATTTTTGGCCCATAAATTGCCTCTCCTGGGGCTGCAAATAAATACTCATTTCCTTTGAAATATTTTGCTATCTTTTGTTTAGGGTTTTGTTTAGATAGCAGAGTCACACATTTCCTTCTGAAGTCTGAAGACTCTTTTCTTCCTGCTGTCCTCTCCAGCCTCCCTTCACCAATAGAATTGTAGTTTTCTTAGTGTGAAGAAATGCATTGTGTACCCAAAAAATGCTTTAAAGTGTTAAATATTATGTGAACCCATGCTCTGATTCTCATTAAGTACCTGGGACGTTTGCATCTAACACTTTCTGGGGAAGGGCTATTAAAAATGACAAGAAATTCCTCACCATTCCTTTGTGGAATTAATTCAGTCTTTGTAGGACTGCCATTTAAAGTGATAGAGAAGAAACACCTTCCTTTTTTTGGATATATTCATCCTTTTTTGATTGAAACAAAATTCACGTCACGTAAAATCAGTCATTTCAAAGGGAAAACTTTGGAGACATTGGGCACATTTGCAATATTGTGTTAGGAGTGCCTCTTTTAAAATTTTTGTTAGTGTTTTTGTGATGCAGAATGATGGCATTCACCTTGGGGGATAGATACATAAACATATCACAGCTCGATCACTTGTACCTTCAGTTTTTACTAGAAAAAAATACATGCTAAGATTGCAAGCTCAAAACCACCCTGCGCTCCCTGAAGTCTGGTGCTATCTGTTCATCTGTTCTCAGCCTTTCTCAGCTTCCTTACACCCCCGCCCCTACTTAGCCCAATTCATCCACACCTTTCCTTAACATCAAAAAAAAAAAAAAAAAAAAGCTATCACCCATCACCCTTCCATTTTGCTTTGGTCTTTACTTAAATATTAAGGGCTCCCATGTAGTTATTTATCCTCTGCCTCTAGAAACAGAGCCTTTCTGTGGCAATTGGTGGGTGATATAGCAATTTTCAGCATAGTGCTCTGCCTCCTTTTTCCATTTTAAAGATTATTTTTTCCCCCTGGTTTTACTTTAATCACAATGAAGCATGTGGAGAGGACGGTCATTTGGACTCATATCCAGGTTATTTTTGGAACCACATTGACAAATTTTTAAGTAGACATTGTGTTCCACAAAGAATGCTGCTCTGAGATCACCCTGGTTTGAACAATAAAGAAAATTCAACACTACGGGAGGCGCGCACAACAGGATATCCATAAGTCCCAATGCCTACTTATCAACTATGGGGAGCTTAACAGACTTGTTCCTGACTGTGGAAAACAGAGAGCAGAATTTTTAGACTGGCTGTAAGCAGAGAAAGAAATAAAAGACAACTCAAGGAAAAGGTTTGGTGTGATGTCCTGAGACGGCACCTTGAGGCCCATTGCAAGGAGTTTAGAACAATAGTGACTGATGGTTTACCTGGACTCGTTCTATTGCCTCCTGGAGTTCACTCACCTTTGTTTTCTCACTTTGATTTCAGAGTTCATTTTTCACGATGTTCATTTTTTATGATGAAAGTGAGCCCGTCTTGAAGGCATAGATGAATAGCTCCTTGTGGGTTCAAAGACACTTCCAACAGCCCGGAACAAAAGGAAATTATTATACAGATCAAGGTACTACATATAAATGTTTTTGCAGATTTTAAATAACATATAAACAGCTGTTGAGAGAAGCGTGGCACAGTAACAGTTGTTACCAATCCATTAATAATCTGAACACAAATTCAATCCTGTTCATTATGTGTAGCCCACATTCCTCTATGGGCAAAGCAGTCTGATTTAAATGTGTAAAAAATGGATTCAACAGCAAATCAGAGCAAATATGGAGGAAGGAAATAGTGAATCAAGTCAGAATTTATTAGGTAATTTTCTTGAAAAGCAAGTAATCAATATTTTCTAGCTGTGTAATGAGTGGTGCTAATAGTGATAGCCAGCTTTTATTGGCTACCACTCAAAAGTCTGTCAGTTAAATAATGCAGTACTCCAAGGAACTCTTTCTTCCTCTATCTTTTTATATTTCTTTTGCTAATGAAAAACATTCTGACTTTCTAATCATGAGTATGAAGTCTTTCTACATAGCTTTCTAATTAAATTAAAGAAGGTGTTTCTCATGTCTCCTTATACTTGGTTCTTCTTAACTTGCTTTGTGACTGAAATTCTTCTGGAGACCTATCTGGCCAAAATGCTCAAGGTCCCTAAGTTTGTACACAATTTAACAGGGTAGAGCAAAGTGAGAAGCTGTGGAACTCTCTGTGAATTCTTTACTCAATGGTGCGATATGGAGCCCAAACTGGAAGATATTTTTGCATCACCAAACCTAAATACAACCAAAAATGTTCACTGAAAGAACTCCATTACTGTCAGTTATACTGCTGCTGATGATGCATGATACAATGGAGGCTTTGGAAATATGACCCAGAAAGGTTCAATAATGTTTTTTGTAAAGTTGATGCATTCCAGTGAATGGCATCAAGTTACAGGACAAAAGAACAATGGAAAGCAAGGAGCTGTAAAGCAAAAGGAGAGTCCATCTTATAAACCACTGAGCTCCCTACTGGACATTCTTCAGTTATTGAAAGTAAGACAATTTTTCCTCCTTCATAGTTTGGGAGCATAACTATTCCATCATCTGAAAACATTTGCTATAACTATGTTATGCTCGATGGGTTTCCTAACATGTGTTTCTTCAATTATACTCCATTGGAACACAGATTTAGCTCAAAGGTATTTCTCAAAGGCAATGCATGCTAAAGTAAAAAATATTGCATGGGTACAATATTACAAAACACTTCTCCTAACAGGAAAAAACTTGTTTTATTTTCTTTCATCTGATGACACTCAGGTTTACATCTGTCTAATGCTTTTTTGATTCCACAGAAGAACAAGCAGTACAATAGCTTATAGCCAAGAATCTCTTGCCTAAAGAGTAAATAAATAGTCCCTCTTTTAAGTAAAATCAATCTATGTTGTGCTTGGGGGTGACCTAGCACATAATGGAGGGAGAAACATATTTAATATGCTCATTAGTGGTATTTACTAGTCCACATATGCAAGGAAGGAATAATTATTCAGGAACAACATTTTCATCAGGCGAAGTACCCCCCAGAGAGCCCTACTGTCCCCAGAAAGTCCAGACATGAACTATGTTAACATCTAAACAACAGAATTTTTTAAATCAAGTAATTAACAGGCATATATGCCCCAACAATCCAGACATCTAAGGACAAATATTCACATTAAAATCAGACAATAAAAACTTCAAATAGAAAGGGAAACTATCATTGTTCTAATAATTCTACCCTGATGCATTTTGAAAGTGTAGTTATAAATTATTATATGCAAAGTCAATCTTTGTTTTATCTCAATGATTTTCATTTCACATTTTCCCCACTTACAACTCAGAGATAATTCTTCTCAGTGTTTTGTGTTTCATGATCACGCTGGGATTTGAAAGTCAAACTGTATTCCCACTGGCTCTTCTCCTGGCCATTGATAAAGATCTGTAATTACCAAAGCCAAAGATTGTTCCCATGATGTCAGGAGTCAGAACACAATTCCCTCTGACTTTTCCCACAGATGTTACTCTGCTCTGCCACCAGTCATAGGGTCTTATGTCAGCACAGTCAAAGGCCATCCTGGAAGGAATAGCGACAGTCCAATTGCTTCTCACTCTGCTGCGCAGCACAGCCAAGATGCACAATATTCACTGAGTAACAGAGAAGAGCAATTCCTCTCCTGGTAGTTTTGCTCTGTGTTTCAGAGCTGAATTCCAGCTGGGGGCCAAATTCCATATCAAAGTCTACCCATTTACCAAAGCCAATAAAGTATCAGCTCAACTTCCTCCTTCTCCTGGCTCCCCAGCTTCACAATCCCCTCACTCCTTGATGACAGGCCATGTGGAGTAATAGTTGAGACTACAGCCTCTAGAGACAGATGTGCAAGGTCTTTGCCCTGCCTGCAATTCAGCAGCTGTGTGGTTTGGGGCAACTGACTAAACCTCTTGTTCCTTCTTTTTTATAAAATCAGACCAGTATTTACAACATGAATTGTTTTTAAAGGTGATATGAATTAAAACAGCTAAGGAACTTGCACTCTATACAAGGAGACTGTAACTATTAACTTGCCATTTCCAGCAGGGGCTCCTGAGAGCTGGTTCACTTATACGTCCTCAACACCTTTCTAGCTTCCCTTTCTTAGCTGCATGGTTTGGGAAGCTTAAAACAATGTTGAACTGACTTCCTTCCAGCTAGGCTGCAGATCTATGATCAGTGTCTTCCAATGAAACACACCTGCATCAAGTGGCAGCTGCTCAAAGGGAATTCAGATGTGCTGGAATATTCACACCTAAATCTGTTCCAGGTTCCTAAATTCGGGCATCAGCTTCACAGCTATTTCCCTTAAAAGAGTCCATGGTGTGATAGGATATTTTTTTTTCTCTGACTATGAAACCCAAATCTGATTCTTTGCCCTTCTCTAATGTTTGGTGAACAACCAACTAGATCTTAGCAAATTCATTTCTGCCTAAAGTAGCTAAAATGCCGCCTTAATTGAGAACCCTGATGGTTGCATGGTATCATTTAATTTTTCACGGAGCAGAATGGCTTGCTCTTGTGTATGTGACAACCACGTGGCAAGGCTGGATCTCCCCACAAGACCATGGGGGGCCATTCTCCCCCAGATGACAGATACTGCTTCACATTGCTGTCAGTGAGTGCATGGATCCCTAGATGATTTCTTACTTCTTTAGAACATTTTCAGCTTCAGCTTTTCATCTGCTCCAGTAGCTGCAGCCCATCCCTGCTTCTTCTTCCGCTCTTTCTTTTGCCTCCCTTTAACTCTAGGTCTCATTAATATGGTCCGTAAACACACTTTTATCCCACTGGCAAGAAAAGGAATTCCAGAGTAAATAACACAGACGGTGGGCAGTTAATAAATTTTATGCTTACACTTGCTCCCAATATTTTCAGAAATTTCTCATCCCATTTCCAAATGTGCAATTTATTGTTTAAATAGAACTTCATTCCTTGTAATAGTTTTCCATTTGTGTAATCACTGAGGACTCACGGTTAATTTCCAGGAGTCATGAATCATAGCTACTCAATTACATTAGATCGCCATGGAGAACAGAATATAGGTCTCCTGGTTTCTCGTCCAGAACTGTTTTTACTACTCCTCACCAGGAGTGTTCACCAGACAAAGAGTTAACGTCCGTTCAGGTGTGACCTGCATGTCCCAGGTTTTTCTGTTACAAATTGCAAGTGATAGCTTTGTACAGACCTGACGTAGCTACCGACCGGCTCAAAGCACCATCGCTCTTCACTCAGCGCTATGCATTTTAACATAGGTGACTGTTGCCCTTCTGGTTAATCTATTAAAAATAATATTTTAAAGATAGTGTTTTAACCACATTGCCATCGATAATAATGACAAAATGCAGTATTTTAGTACATGCTTTGTTTATAGCAATTAAATTTAAAATCATTTGATTCTAAAGAGTATTGTCTAATGGTATTAAAAACACATCAAGGAATTTAAAAAGTAAATTTGTTCCCATGTGTCTCCCCAAATCTCAGCTTTCTACCTGTAGTACTGATACCCTTTCCCAGCTGCTCCTTCTGGGTCTTCTAAAACTGGTATCTCTCTTCAAGCAGGTGAGATTTTCTGTCCCACTTAATTGTTCTTCACCATTGCAGCTACAAATGTTTGGTTTTTTTCCCCACAGTTCTTATTCTCTCAACACATATGGAATTTATAAAGTGCTGCTGCTGTGTATTACAGTTTGTTCTCTCCTTAATTTCACTTTCCCATAGGAGCATTAGTCAGCTCCAAGGAGACATATATCAAGTCCTATGCTTCTGTTCTTGAGTCCCTTGGTGTCTGCTGTTTTTCACAGAGACAATAAATATTTGATGAATAAAGAGGGTCACAAGCTTAACTGCCTGCGGGGGTGTGCAGTCAACATGACCTAATGCCAATAAGCTTCAGAAGGGGATGGACCTGTCAGCTGCTTGTACTCTGGGCAAGGGTAAGGCCGCTCACTCACATCACCTGGAAATGCGGTGGGGATTTAATGAAGGTAAAACAAAGCACCTGCAGGGGTCGTGTTGAGCCAATGCCAGGCAGGCTGCATCCCTTGAATAAAACACCAAGCAGTCTCTTCTCATTGGCCCAGAAAGTTAAAGTACTTTTCCTGGGACAGGAAATTGTGTCTTCCCTTCCGAATTCTTGTAAAGAGTGAATGAATCTATCGCAGTGATGGGGAGTCAAAGTTTTTCATCATTAATCACTGATCTGGAGTTTATTAAAAATAAAAAAAATGGTCCATTACTGTCGACTACAATATACAAAATATTTCTGCTTCCATTGTTTGAATGTCATAGTACATTTGGGAGGTGGTCAAGCATAGTATACAGCTCTATTTTTTTTCCCCCACAAATGAGAAATGTCAAGGCTGGAGGAAGTTAAAGTGTCTTGGCTAAGTTTCTTGCAGGATTAAGATGTGGCAGAGATATCACTAAACCCAGGATGTTGGACACATACACTCTGACTCACCAAAGGCACCGCCTGCTCAGCACCGAATTCCTTTGTTATCTTTGCACCCAGTTCATAATCAGAAGAATGGGGCAGTTCCTGCTGAGACGGAAGTGAGGTATCTAAGTTTCTCTTCACCTTTTTTGTATATTTTGCTTTTGGTTGACATATACTACTTTGCATAGCATCACATGTTCATTTTCCATGCAACTACTCTATCATCCTAGAGACTTTATCTACCCTGCAGTGCTTAGTATTAACTTTAAGTCCCAGAAACAAACAAAAAACTCATCACCGTTATTTACCTTTTGAATGAATGTCTATATAGAATAAACAAACAATCAAATTAAAAACTTAACAACAGCAGCAGGAACTAAAGAATATGAAATAACCTCTAATAATACCTGCAATAATCAGGATAGTTTGAGCCAGTCAAGAAGTGAGATGCAGGTGGGTTTCATTGTCTTGGTGGGTTTTGGAATTGGTTTGCCAACCAGCTATTCTTCTTAATGAACTTAAGGTAACCTTTCAAATCAGGGAAGCACTCTCTCTTTTACCCTTATCTGGTGCTATCTGATGAAAGATTATAGAGCCAAGCCTCCCAAAGATCTAGATAGGCCATGACTCAGGACAACTGCAAATAACTGTTCTGGAGTTTCAATTGTGAGAAGGAAAAGAGAAAATGGGTTGGAATGGCAGAGCCTGGTTGCTGGACAAGCTTTCCTCTCCTCTAGGTTTCCTGTAGTAAATCACTGACAGTGGGTCCTGATCGTAATCAAAAAAGATGAAGGGCAGGGAGAAATTTGTGAACAAAGGAAAAAGTGGATTGTTAGTATTTATACAATTTCTACTGTGTTCATAACAGTTCCATCGCTCAAAATAAAAATCATTTCATTATGATGGTTTGCAAGCTCTTAACAATTATATATCTGTTTTTAAAAAAAAAAAACAAAAAAAATTATATATCTGGCTCCCGGGTTTAGCTTAGTTGGCTAAGGCCCCACTCTGTAAACGTGAGGTTGTGAGTTCCATCCCAGGGGCAGCAAAAAAAAAAAAATTATCTATCTGTCAATGTTCAAAGGTAAATCAAGAATGAGTAGAAAAATGGAAGGAAAGTGATTAGTCTTAGGAACAATTCATCTGTCACTGTTTCCTTAAGTGATCTTGACAATGTAAACTGAGCCTTTCAAAATTAGCTAAATGCTGATATACAAATATTTTTATTCTGGGTGCTAACTGCAACATTTTGTTTGTATTCTGTTGAAAAAGGTCAAGGAGTTTTCAATTAATAATCGTGGATATTGAGATATCATATAATTTTGAGAGATACAGCTACTTAGGGATTTATATTTCTAAATGAGTTCATATGTTGAAAGAGAATTTTTTATATTAATATAATTTTATAATAAGGAACTTTAAGTTTAGTATTCCAAATTCAAATTCATAGAATCTGCTACAGAGGCTAGCACTCTAATAAAAGAAAAGGAAAATTTACTCATATTTAATTTTCCAATTGCCTATTTTTCATATAAATATTTATTGTATCATGAGAAACCACACAAAATATATTCCAATTGCCTATCTTTATGAAAACACACTATAATGTATAGAAAAACATTCTGATAATTCTGAGAAAAAATATTTCAACTACATATGAAGCAGAAGTTTGAAAGTTTATAAGGCAACTTGAGATTATGCTTTTTTAATTCTCCTTATTTGCTGGCTAATTCTTAAAATTTCTAGTTCACTGTTACTGCAAAATCCATGACTATTTGCATCTTGTGCTGATATTTTAAAAACTGACACAAACAATTCATTATAACCTAGATACCTAAAACTTGATTTCAGGAATGAAAGATAATTTAGAAAAAGAAAAAAAGTTAAAGAAATTAAATTTGTTGTTCACATATATATTAGGGATGTATTTATCATTGCCAAATGCTATGACAGTACCTTGAAACCTAGAGAGTTAAAAAAAAATAATATTGATCCTGAAATGCTTCTTTCTAGGAAATGCCCTTGGGAGATATGTCCTTGTGACCAAGGGAGGGAGGGAGAAAGAAAAGATTTGAAGGAAGAAGAAAGAAAAGCAAAAGAGAAGAAGAAAAGATAAGAAAAAGTTGAATTGTCTGGTAGTTAGAAAATATGGTGTTGTTGTTGTCATTTGTATCTGTAACACCATCTTAAGGAAATGAAGGAAAGTTCTTACCCAAAGGCAGTGCCCAGCTGTCTCCCAAACAGGAACTTCACAGTCAAAATATTGATTTTTTGGCAAATAATAATGTTGAGGGACGGAAATAAAGAATTGACCGGGAAGTTTGTGAAATGTAGCAAAAGCGAAAGACAAGGATCAATCCTCAAAGTGTTTTTACAAATGTATTCATGTTTGGATTTACTTTGGCACCAGTACAACGAATGAATAGTGTATTACATCTTACCAGTCGAACCATCTTAGAATACTCTTTTCCAATTCGCAAATACCTAAATTTCAGAAACGTCCTGTGAAATAATTGTTTCATTGTAACAAAGCTAAACCTTTGTTGATCTTTTAGCCCATCTCTGAGAAATATTATAGAGAGAAAATAATCTCTTTCTCAAATATAGAGCTCTTCATGCAGTAATTTTCCAAAAGTGAAACAACTTTGGCCACAATCATGCTCACTTGTACATCATGTCCCATTCACAGTTTGAGCAAAGGAGCCCTGATGCACAACCATGAATTCATATAATTTTCTTATGGAAAGTTTCCTAGACCTCTGCTTGATACAAATTACATTTGTTTCCAAAAGTCCTAAATAAGTGTGTGTTGGTCTATTTGGGACCTTATCTTTATTACTGATGCTTTACCTGTCCAAACGTTAATGTCCACCAGTCAACTGTGAAAATGAAGAACTGTTCTGTAGTTGATATACTCCTGGACTTGTTGAGCTTAGTAAAACATTCATATCCTTACCTTGAGGACAAGCCACCTCTGGCCCATCAGGCTGGGATTTTGATCTTGGTTTTTTTTTTGTCTGTTAACTGCTGTCCCCACAGTCCTTTCCCAAAATCTACTGGCCAATGATGAGTTGGGCATCAAGATGTAATAACTGATTTGACTCTCACAATACATTATGCTTAGAGCTTAGCTCCTGCACATTTCTTTGGAAGAGCTGTCCATTGCATGTAGTTTCTCCCCAAAACTGACAAAATTGACTTTTATTAAGAGCATCCATGACTTCTCTATTTCCAAATCTAATTACATTGTCTCAGATCTCATTTTTAATACTTCAAAATATTTTCAGTACTCATATCTGTGATGGCAAGAGTTTCCCCTTTCTTCTTACTTACGCATGCTAGGGTGATACAAGGCAGAGCCTCTTCTTGAAACCACCAGTGTCTATGCCTAATGTATTTTCTATGATGCAAAGAACATAGAGCTAAAAATTAAATTTCTCCGACGTCCTGAAAGCAGGAATTAAAAACCCACTCTAGGTTTGGTCAGCAAATATCCTCTGCTTTGAACCAAAACAAAATTGTGGGGAGGGAAGGACTATTGTATTTTTGTTCCTTCTGTTAGGCAGATTTGGTTTTAGGATACTTGCTTTTTATTTAAGCACCAATCATAGAGTTCTGAATGGTCATTCATTGGACTTAAGGATTTCACAAGTAGGATATGCAACACATTTTTGTAGACTTGTAGATTTTAACACATTTCATTTTCCTTTGAGTACCCAAATTCTCTTGTCCTAAATATTCCTCAATAGATCACATAAAATCTAAAGTAATGTTTAGTTGTTAATTGTGATTTTATCCTCATCATAATTAAGTTCTGTGAGGACAGGGATTTTGTTTGTCTCCTCTGGAGGCTCTAGAAAGACACACTTGTCCCTGGGTTGGTTCTAGTTTCCCAGAGTTTAAGCCACTTATACAAAATGACATGGCATTTGTAAATGCAGTGTACATACTGCTCTATAATTTAAATCATTTCCTATTTCTTATAATTATAAATAAATGTAAATGCTATGTAAATTATATTGAGTTATATTGTTTAGGGAACACTTCCAAGAAAAAGATATTTGTACATGTGTAATAGAGATAAAACTTTTTTCAAATATTTTCTATCCTCAATAGCTTATATCTGCAGATATAGTATTTACTGTAGTTTGCTGAGTCGAAAACTTTAATAAATAATTGAATGAATTGGAGATGTGTTGACGAATTAAAGATTGGAGTTATCTGATATTACTTATTGCATTATCTTTAATCATTTATTTGCATGTGTGTGTATAATATAGAAATTACCCTTATCCTTCTCTTGTGACCTAAATTCCAAGACAGAGCTCAGAAAAAAAAGAAAACCTGTCTTTGCTTTTCACATAATCTCTAGGGTTTGCCTTCTAAACTCAGGTGTTCAGATGACAAAATATTTATATGTAAAATAAACATTTTTAGAGCAATTTTTTGGTAATTAGGCACTGCAGAGTTTTTATATACTCTACACTTAGATTCCCTTATTGCAAACATCTAATATAAAGTACAATTAGTATATTTAACAAACTAGTTAGTATTATTACTGTATTATGTATTTTTCCTCAATTTTTACCCAATGTCCTTTTGTCCCAGAATTTTACCTAGTAAACAGCACTGCATTTAGTAACTGTGTCTGTTTAGACTCTCTTCTCCGCAAGTTTTTCAGACTTTCCTTGATTTTGATGAGTTTCAGAACCTTGAGCAATACGCATTTCAATCATGATTGTTCTCATTTTCCTCATAATCGGGGTGGAGTCATGCACATTGGTGAAAAAGACTGCAAAGAAGAATACGATTTTATTATTTAATACCAAAGGTTCACACTATTGAAGTGATTCATAGTTGTTATTTTTTAAAATTTTATTTAAAGAGAAAAAAAAGCAAAACAGATAAAAGGGTAGAAACAACACAGAATTTAAAAAAAAATAAACCGTAAAAAATCACTAGTTGATAAATTACATATTGTTGTTCAAGTTACAAAATTAAAGCATACAAAGTGGACATTCAACAGTGAGGCTGCAAACAGTTCTGTTCAACAATCCAACAAAAACTTAGCAACATGGTCATCAATCCTACACTTAACAACAACAATCCAACACTTAAACATAAATGCAATTATAGCCTTTAGAGCACTTTCTTTTCCTCCTTTTGCTTTTTAAGTCCATTATCTGTTTAGTTATATTATGTTTCATCTTGCTCAGTACCTTACTGATCTGTTTTGTTATTCACTTTTTAATCGCCTTATATAATTCTGTTGTTTTGTTTCTGAGTTTCTCCTCATCCATTCCCCATGGATCAGCTTTGGTGGAGTTGGGAGTTTTTGGAGGTATTTTGTTACTTTGTTGTCTTTTTTTTTTTTTGAAGGTAGTAAAATACAGCAGAACAAGACAGAACAAAGACAGTTGAGGCAGCACAGTGAAATTGGTACAGGACTTCACCTGTAACAGTAATAGATTCCATAGTGTATCTCGTTATCTTCACAATAGTTGTTCTTTCAATCAGGTTATAGCAAAATCAAAGGAAAAGCAGAACAATATAGAACTTATCAAAACAGAATATTGAATATAGCAGTACAATTAATTGGAACAAAGCAAAACAGAGATAACAATATTTGCTTTCAACAAGATGGTAGAAAGAAATACCCCTATTTGCTACACTGCATATGGTCAACCTCCCAAGAGCTGCTCAGGCCTCCCATTTGCTAATGGAAGGGGGATGTTTGGTTCTCAGCCCACACTCTGGTAGGCTCACAGCCACTTCCCAGGGAGGCAAGCTGGTTGCTTGGTTTCCTGGCGCCTATAGTTGTTATTGATGTTAAGATTTGGGATTGGAAGCGTAGCTCAGGGACAGAGCATGTAACTAACATGTGTGAAGCCCAAGTTCAATCTCTAGAAAAATGGAACAAAACACACATCATCACCTACCTTACTGAAGTATTTTTTCTCGGACTTTACCACTGTAAAATTGCTCTTTTTCCCCTTTTTGATACTATTTTTTTTCTAGCAAATTCATTACATGCAACCCACACTGAAGAGTAAAGAGCCTTTGTCTACATTTTAGAGAGAAGCTGCCTACATAATTTATTTAACTACACTGGGATATTTGCCTATTACCATTTATTTATTTATTTACTCCTTTGATAATATAAATTTGGACTACGGGACTATCACTTTATACTTTAAGTGGTAAACCAATACATCTTAACTTATTTATTTTGTCCAAATTTCCTCAGCTTTGACTCTGGAGAATCCTTAAGTTGTCTCCTGTATCCCTTTACATGCTCACAGGATTATAAGATCTTTTTCATTTCTTCCTTATTTTCTGTCACTGCAAAAATCCTCCAGCTTCATCCTGTGCATTCTCTGACCCATTCGCAAGATCAGTCATTTCATGAAGGGAACATAGTTCCTTTCATTGGAGAGTGATACTAATTTATTTTTGACTATATAAAAAAGTTTTATTGATAAATACTGCATAACTAACAAATATTCTCAGAATTCTCTTATGAATAATTCACATCCATAAAAGTTTATCCATTGAAAATATTTACAAAAGTAAGCAACACTTGAAAAGCTTTAAATTCTCATAGCCATTGTTTGTTGCTAATCTAATATTTGCTTCTTTTAATAATATCCATTTCTCGTTTTTAAGGAAAATGTCTAGAGAATTTACATATTTTTGGAAAGTGTCTGTTTAGAAACCAAAATCTGTGTGTAAGTTTGTTCATTGTTACTGGGGTGGTATTGCTTCTCCACTTACAGAACAAGAAAACTCTATACCCACATACACATATCCATACATATATATATATATATATATATGTATATATATATATATATATACATATATATATATATATATGTGTGTGTGTGTATATATATATATATATATATGCATATATGGATCTGTATCTGTGTGCATTCATGTATATACTTATAGCTAAAATCTCTCTCTCTATCTCACTCTTGCTCTTGCTCTCTTTGTCTTTCTTGAAACTGGGTTTCACTATGCGGTTCAAGCTGGTCTTGAACTCATTTTGTAGCCCAAGCTGGCCTTGAACTTGTAATGATCCTCCTGTCTCAGCCTCTTGAGTGTTGGGATTACAGGCTTGTACCACTATGCCTGGAAGTTATAAATATTTCCATATGTAACCATCTGTATCTACCTCATTTTTATTTTTATTTTTTACTTTTTGTCCACCTCATTTTTAAATCCATACCGATGTCTCAAAACCTATCCTATTATTGCTACATCAATCATTCCAGCCTCTTTCTCTTGTTGACATATAATTTCCCAAAGCCTGCTATCAATTTAATCAATTATTGAATTCCTGTGCATATGTATAGTAGTATCACAATTCCTACAGGGTAAACCCTTGTGAAGTGATATTTTTTAGAGTATAGTGTTTATTTACATTTTGTTTTACTTGCTAACATTTAGTATCATAGATGCCACACATTTCCAGAGTCATTCACGTACATTTTTCAGTGAGGCTGTTTCATATTTTACAGGATAGTTAGCTTGTTCTGTTATTTTCTGCAATTCTTGTACAGATACCACGATGACCAAAATTAATTCTTCTTAATTTTGCACATTTATTCTTGCTCTACATTGAAAGTATAATGTTTTAACAAATCCATAGAGTTAAATATCTG
This sequence comes from Hydrochoerus hydrochaeris, assembly GCA_004027455.1. Lineage (NCBI taxonomy): Eukaryota > Metazoa > Chordata > Mammalia > Rodentia > Hydrochaeridae > Hydrochoerus > Hydrochoerus hydrochaeris. Next base: position 444,958 of record PVLA01000777.1, read on the forward strand.
GGATTATATTATTGTATACACTAATCAGCCATTAAACAGTTTCACAGTCCTTGAATATTCCTTGTTGCATTTATCTTTTCAACCTTCACATCTCCAAACTGCCAACAACCCCTGCTTCATTCAATGTCTCTATGCTGTTGCTTGTCCAAAATCTTGTGTAATTACACTCAAACGCACAGCCTGTTCAGACTGACTTCTTCCACTTAATAATATGCATTTATATCTCTCATGCTTTGAGAGCTCACTTATTATCACTAGATAATATTTCATTTGCATGGGTATGCCACAGTGTTTTGTAGCAACAGACATCCATTTATTGAAAGATATCTTGGTTACTTTGGGCTTGTAGCAATTATGAAAAAGCTGCTATTCATGTGAAAAAATTTGAATAGACCAAAATTTCTCCTAAGGTAGCCAGCAGAGGTGAAAAAAAACTCTTCTTTATTATCAAGTAAGTTCTGTGACCTTAATTTTCTAAGCATTTCAGTATTTCTTTCAGATAACATTGTTTTATATAATTTTTCTCTTTCAATCATACACAAATGTATAAGTATATATATATGGTAACATACAAAGCAAAAAATACTTTTAAACAAACGCAGTCTTGATTTTCAATACTTCTTTCTGTCTTGTCTGTATTAGAACCTATTGTCTTCACATATACCTACATGTTTCTGGGACAAAAAAAGAAGAAAGCAATACTTCTTCAAACAGAAGATTTGGTAAGATTTTTTTCCTGATTACATGGCTTTCACAAATAAGTCTTAACCTGAAGAGAGGGCTGTTACTAATAATTCCTCAAGTAGCTTGACTAATTGCTAATGATATTCAAAAATCATGAAAGACCATATTGTCACCTTGATAGTTTTTGAGGAATTTTTTTCTTTACATAGATATGGAAAATACCTTTATCAGGCAATTTTCGCAAAACTTTTCACTTGATCACATATGGTTCTCTTGTTAAGACATTATTTGTCCACATGAACGTTTGCTGATTTATTCCCTGCCAAATGTCTGTGTGTGTTTTAACTGTCATGTAGTTGGCAACATACCATAATACTTCACTCTAAAACCTAAAAGTCACTTAACATTCATGGAGATTAAAAGCTCACAAAAGATAGCAAAATGAGACCAGAAATGTAGTTACGTGTTTAGTGGAATCTTGTATTCTTTACTTATTACATCGTCTTCAAAATAAATATGTTGGTAGAAGAGATGTAGATAAATATGTTAATGATAATCACAAATCCCAAATTAGGAAAATTGAAACCACAGAGCCAAATTTATATACTTTGCATCTATCTAATGAAGACAAAATAGCCCAAAATCTTGTTATACAGAGATATGAAATAGAAAACGAAAGGTCAGTACATTTAGAAATGAAGACAGAAAAAGCCAAATGTATTGTATAAAGAGAAAAACTATAAAAGCTATTGATCAAAGTGTCACAAAGTACTACATGTAGATGCTTTCACAAGTGTTGAATAGAATTTGCTGGTAAATTATATCATTACAAAATCAATCCACATTTAGTTGTCTAACATTTGGTGAGATAATTTATCTTGCAACACCTTCATTTTTGAAGTTACATCTGCATCAGTGACCAGTAAACTAGACAGCTAAATGATGTGGACTGTTAAGACAATTTCTAGATAACTGGAACTGAGGTTATCTACTTTCCTTTATCTTGAAAATACTTTCAGACACAGTGAAAAAAATTTAAGACCCTCAGTATTTTTTAGACTTACTATGTAAAAGTAAATCTTCTAGAATGCTTTCTCTGATATCCACACAATAACCCCAAATGTTTATTAAGCATTTGAAAATGTCCTAGTACTTTTCACCTGCTGTAACTGTGTCCCTGTATGTCTACATCTGACACGAAACTGTGGTTCATGGTAAGCATGGATATATATTTCCTGAGTCATGTAGCTTGCATTTCTGAATTTTAGAGACAAGGACTCCTGCAGAGTAGCTCTGCCATGTTTTTTTGAAACCTTAAAAATACATAAACTCTGTTAGTGTCTGACTTTTATTCTTAAAATGTGAATGATGATCCACATGCTTAATAAAAATTAATTGCCCCCAGAATTAGTTAATTTGGTAGACCTATGATCACCTAATTCAAAATTTATAGGAATAAATACATCTATTGGCTGCAAGATCAGAAAGGTAAAAATATTCAAGAACTCCACACACCTCCTTATAAGCCATACTGGTTTCCTCTCAGAATTCTCTGACCTGCTTAACTCACTGTCTTCCAGGTCTCACAGGTTGCTCAAGCTATTCTCTTAACTACTCCCATTGACTGTGCCTGTCCTTCAATTCTGGCAAAGAAACTGCAGTGCAAAGATCTCAAGTTTGTAACTTTACTTGTCTTAATTTCAATCTACTCATTTACAAATGAAGAAAACTATTTCTGCTTTTATTTCATTCAATGCCCTCAATTACTGCAAATGAAAGACACAGTAGGCAATGACAGCCATGACTCCATTCTCCTTGGAACTTAGGCACTGGACGAATACTTGTGCAAGCCATTACCCACTAAAGATTCAGTACAGCAAGCACAGGTGCCAATTCATCAGGAGCAATGGATACACATATGCCCATATCACACACATCTCATGCATAATCTAATCTCAGAAGTGGAGGCTAATGTAAGTGAAAGTGCTTTATAAGCTGTCAAATCAATATAATGGCCATATCTGAGTGTTGTGATTATTACCAAAAAGTCCCTTAATTTATATCTTGCTTGACAATCCCTATAAAAGTTTCTTAGTTCTGCATCCCAATTTCCATCTCTCTGTAAATATGTGTTAATATTCATTAGAAACATGGTCCTGTTAATATGAGATGAAATAAGAGCTCTGTCATTAAAATACAGTATTTCATGTGCAGTGCTGAAATAGCTTCCCTCTCTGAGATATTTGCTATTTGGGAAACTAATTGGTCTCCTTAGGGACTATCACTCTTTGCTTTATCTGGAGTAAAAGTTAGCTCCAGATGTTGTCTACTCTCACGTAGCCCTAGTAACCAGTTTCTCTTTTTCTACTCTCCTAAAAAGTCACACAGTGTCCAGTTGGGCTCAGTCTCATTAACATGCATCAGAATTAGTCCCCATCAACCAAGTGTTCTCTTGACTATGGCCAATCCCATTCCTCAGTAGTTTCAGTATCTTGTAATCCTCATTCCTTGTGTCCCTCTAAAACAGTGTGAGGTGATGATTTCTGCATCAGCTACAGCTCATCCCCAAATGATTGTTGATCCAGATCTTAGTCTTCCTGATAATCTGTGTGAGGCTCAGAATCTATTCTTCAGTCATGAACCCTTCCATTCCAGAAGGAGTGCCCAAAGAAAGAGGTCTTACTGTTACACCTAGAGGGTGAGCAAACACAAGACACCACCCTTAAGATTCAACCCTGATGCCACTTCTTTACATAAAGAAAAAAATTCCCTTCCCAGAAGAGATTACTTGTTTGCAATCTAAGAAACAAATTATCTATAGGTCATCCAAAATTAAAAAGACACTGAGGGCATCAGATGAGCAAAGCAATAGTATTTTTGAATTGTATTGGCAAAATGCACTGTTCAGTCTTCACCGTAATTGTTACAACAAAACAGGAAAATAAAGAAGTTTAAAATATACATTGTAACAATTAAACTTTCGTGTAATAGTAGAAACTAAGTACTTTTATAAATACAAATATGAAATACATTTTCAGAATTCTCACTTGATTTTGCATGTTACTACACTTGATTAGACCTATGTATTTGATTCCCTTTACTATTCACCACGGAGGGCTTTAGTCCACTTTTCCTTTTGTCTGGAGAGTTCTTAAGCCATACAGACTTTATTCATGGTTCTTCTCCAGCTTTGGTGGGGAGGAAAAATACTTGATATATAGTAGTTGCTAGTAAGTATTTTGCTAAATGAAAGAAAATATTGTCTCTAAGAAGAGGATATTTTTCCCAGAATTTCAGGACTAGTAAATAGCATCACTCACACACAGGTTTTTGCATTAAATTGTATACCTTTCCTTTGCTTCTTTGTTGTCTAGTATCCAAGGTTCCTAATACTCAGAATGCAGAGATGCCTGGTGACATGCTGGCAGAGAGATTTAATAATAGGTGTATTATGAAATAAAACTTTCATCCTTTTTTTTTTCCACAAGACTCAACAATTGTGGCTAAAATGTTATCCAACTTACATATGAAAACATCGCTAAGTAAAAAGCGATTTTCATCACTTAATTCCTCTGAGTAGCATCTGGAATGTAGGTACACTCAGTTGCTATTTCTATAAAGAATAAAATGGCATGGAATGGTTACAGAAAGCTTTTATTCACTTCTGACTGAAACAAGCCTCAAACTTATCAAGATGGTTTCATAGCCACCTTTTCTAAATATATGCACACAGAGACACACACATACACACATATCCTTTTCTTTTGTTTTAAATCTTCAATAATCACATGTGCTGAAAAAAATTTTTAGGGAAATCATTAGAATTAATGGGTAATATTTAGATTGATTGGCATTTTTCTATTAGCTGCATTGAGCAAAATACTGAGAACAAAGAATACAATAAAGAAGATTCACCAAAATATCATTACCTCAAAATATTTTGATTGTATTTCCAGTCTTAGTGATATATATCAATACCTATATTTTATTTTTTAACAGAAAAATCACATGGCAATAAATTTTGCCCTTAACAATCAAGTAAAAAATATCGATTAAAGATTATATGAGCATATCAGATTTTTGTCAAGATAGCTATCATTGGTCTCTAATGCAGTCCTTATTTTTGCTATTACAGAATGGACTAAAACATTATTCAACTTAATGATTCCTGATATGTAGATATTTTAAAATATATTCCTAAAATATAAATTATCAACATTCTAAAATACATGATATATTACTAAATTGCCCTAAGGAAGATTATAGCATTTCCTTCACACCAGAAAATCTAAAAGATCAAAATGTCCTTCATTTCAGTCAGCCCCAATCCTTGCCATATTTCCAGCATCCAGGCTAAAGTCAGAAATGAGTAAGATGTCCAGGACATATTGATGAATGATTAAGCAAGGAATGAATGAATGGATGGATGATGAATGAAGAGGAGAGAATCTCTTTATAAAAGAAAAAGTTATTTGTCTTCACAGTATATTCACAGTAAGTGATTTTATTCATGAAAAAGAGAAACATTTATGTGGACATGTTGGTAACTGTCCAGGTGACAGAAAAATTCTTTCAAAGCATACATATTTTGTTCAATCTTCCAGACTAAAATCCAATGAGTTTATGGATCATTAACTTGTTCAAATTTATCAACGATTGCTCCCAAATTTTTGTTTCTCCAATATTTCTCTTATCAATAAATTCCACTCTGTGCTCATACACTGACCATGAATAAGAGTCATTTTTCAAACTATTTTCCTCCAGCCTCATTGTCAATTAATCATAAACCTTGCCTGTTTTTCCCATTAAACATCTCTTACCTATGCTCATTTTCCCCAGCTCTCTGGCCACCACCTTTGTCTAAGTGTCTAGCCTAACTTCTCTGAATTACAGAAATGCTTTTATAGTCTTTCTTCTCTACTCCTCTTATGCTTCAATCCCAAATAATTCTCACATTGCATCCAGGAGAACCTTTTCAAAATGCAAACATGGCTACATCAAGCTTCTGAAAATCTTGTCATGTCTTCTTATTTTTCTTAAAATGGAAACCTCAACTTGTGAATAGGAAACCCAACATGGCAGTCCCATTAGTATCCCCATCAGGGCCCACTGTCCCTATGAGCCCCACCTCCTGAGACTCTGGCCCTCTCAGAGAATCTGTTTCAGGGGGTTACAAAAGAGCTGCAGTGGCACCCACCATGCTTTTCTTCCATTTATTTCTGTACTTTTATAATCATGCCTATTCATCCGTTAGGGGATCAGTTGAATTCAATATTTCAAGGAAAACATTCCTGATTTTAGACGCTATCAAATGTTTAGCTGATGACCTAATTATTGCCCTAACCCTGTAACTGCTCTTTAGTACTATTTATCAAAATTGTAATTTGTGCAATTTCTTCATCTGTGTATTCTTCTTGAATATGAATTTCAAGAGGTCTGAGTCTATATCAATCTTTCCATGCCTGCATCTTTAGCTCTTGTTTTCATGAATAAATTCCATAAAGACATTTTGAATGAAGTAGTGAATAAATGATGAGAGATGCTGGTAATAAAATGTGTATAAACAATTGTACTTAATTTCAATCAAGTGTTTAAAAATAATGATTAGTCTTGATAATGAACTGGCAGACATCAACCTCAGTCAGCAGAGTTGTGATATTCAATCAGTCTGCAGTACACAGTTCTTATTAGCAGACCTCTTATCCAAGAAACTGTTCTTTCCAAGCTGGATTTTGTTCAGGTACCAATCTGAGGGGTTACTTTAAATTTTTCCTCTGTAACCCCAAGCTTTCGGATTATAAATAATATCCACTCTGGACACCTTGAAATCTCACTGTAACACTGCTTGCGTGTCACCCCATGACCTTTGCTCCACCAGCAAATTGAAGTTTTATGTCCCTAGAGTTAAGTTGGAATAAACTGGAAAATAGAGTTTTCTACATGATTAGTTCTAACTTATCTAATCTTTTTGCTCAAGGGATTGACCTCAGTTCAATTATCACATACACCAGAAGATATAAGTCTTACCTATTTGTTCATCATCTAACAATTTCCAGGGAAGTCATTGATATCCACCAGCAGAGCTACTGATAACTAAACTTTGCCAGAACCCAAAGGATTATAAAATGATGTCAAATTGTGCTTTTTGTTGTTTGTAATTTATCTTCTCTAGTCTTCTTAAATGTTATTTAGGGTGATAATTGATTGAAGAAGTAGGTTGACACTTTTTCTAAGGAATGTAATTTAATTATTTAATATCTCAAATTGTATTTTCAGTATATCCATACCAAACTGCAAACAGATATAAGGATACAGGTCTGTTCACCAATGGAGAGACTGAAGATCTTTCTATATTTTACAATTTTATGTGTTTGCAGTATATAATGGCCATGACCATCATGGGGAGTTGGTACACGTACATAGAACATCTTGATTTTTATATTCCTTTTCCTTTCCAGTTTGTTCCATCTCAGTTCCCTTTTAATACAAATAGCAAATGTTTCTATTATTAGTCCCCTAAAACAAATACAGTCAACACATTTAAAAGAAAGACCTAGTGACTAAGCCACAGGTTCTGACCCAGATATGGCAGTGTTGTTTCAGGTGCAAGCCTCATGTCCATGGCTTAGCTTTGTTTTACAATAGTGGCTTGCATAGAAAGATCGTGAGCTATCACGTGGTCCATCTCATAACAAGAGTCATCCTCCGAACAAAACTATGTGATAAAAGTACTATGAAGAATTCAGCAGCAAGCGAAGAAGTAAACAGGAAAGGGACCAAGTGAGAGATAAAAACATTTTCCCCAGCCCACACAACAAGTCGATTTCTAAACACAGAACATGTTTCTCATATTCTAAATCAGCAGGGCATACAATGAAACATCAAACCTGGGAAATGAAAAACATCTCTACCTAAGAAATAGTAAGGAAAAACATCTTCCAGTAATCTAGAAAAGTCTCATTGCACTAAGGGAAAAGGCTTTAGTTATTGTGATTCAGTTATACATTGCTTTTAATATACTAACAATTTACCTTGATTTATTCTTTCCATTGGGTATCTGATTCTCTTGAAATAGAGGTAAGATTTAATAGACTATCTTCTTGGCATCTAACACTCTGCTAGATACATCCTACATAGAAGCTCAGGTAATATTGGGATAACTAGTTTTTTCCATTAAAGTTTGAAGTGAGAATATATAATCAACATGACAGAAAATAAAGTATCAGCTGATCCTAGGTTTACTACCATTCTCTCTCAGAATTCCTATCTGCACTCTTTCATTTTCCCTACTTTGTAGTTATTCCTAAACTGTAACCTAATGTCACATTTTCCACAGAGAATGGTTCTTGATAGCCAACATGCAGAAATGCTGGCAATATGTCCCGCTCTGTGCCCTGTGACTCCCTAAGCATCAGTCTTTTAATGTGAGTCACCCAGCCATTCGTTAGCACCCTTTCTCCCAAAATTATAGCAGGGCTCAGAATTATAGGTTTTGTTAACATTGAAATTAGATGCTAAATGATTTTTAATGCTAAAAAAAGATTTTGAAAAGGAATTGACAAATCAAGGAAGGAAGATAATAAGCACAAGTAATTTACAGTAAATTATGGGTATTCTTTTCTTTCTTTTAAGTTTAAAACACCCAATGATGTCTTTGCTCAAAACAGTATGATGCATTATTTACAATTTCAATATTCACATGAAGTTGGTTAATTATCAGACCTACACTTCAAATGGTGAAGGTCATATTTAATGTAGAAACTTGCTTAAAATTCAGGAGAGTAAAGTTTGCATATTTGTACATTAGTCATGTCTATTAAAGAAATTTGCAGGGAACTTAGTGGAAGCCTGCATCAGGGGTAAGCTGCCCAGAACCTCCACTGTGGGCCCGCCCTGTCTCCAGGAACTTAGTGGAAGCCTGCATCAAGGGTAAGCTGCCCAGAACCTCCACTGTAGGCCTGCCCTTTCTCCAGGAACTTAGCGGAAGCCTGCATCAGGGGTAGGCTGCCCAGAAACTCCACCGTGGGCCCGCCCTGCCACCGGGAACATCGAGGAGGCCCACCCAAGACTGAAAACTGACCTGGACTGCTACATATGGACCTGCCCTCCCACCTGGAACATCAGAAGATCTCAGTGGGATTCAGTTAGTGTGAGAAAATTTGGAATTTTGCTCCCAGGTGGTGAACTTTGGACTACACCGGATTGACTGTATCAATGTGGTGAGTATACCCCTAAAATAGAGGGGATAAATAGGGCCAGTAGTAAAACCCCCTACAACTAACTGTATGACTTTCTTGTGTCTGAAAATAGTGTGTGTGATCCCCTCCTGCACATAGAAAACACCAGGCAGAGTGAAAATGACAAAACGAAAAGCAAAATGCAGTCTCAAACATATAGTTCACCAGAAGCAAGTATAGGAGACATTAAAATAGAGGACCCCAAAAGTAACACACTGGGAATCTCTGAAAAGATAGCCAGTGAAATTAAAAAACAACTGCATCAGGCTATAGAGGAAATCAAATTAGAAGTAGTCTCCCATGTAAAGATAGAAATAACAACTTTAGTAAAGGAGTTGTTGAATACAGCTAAAGAAGAACTAGAGAAAAAAGTACATGAGCATGGGAAACTGATTGAAACTTTGAATGAGCAATATAGAAAACAAGCAGAATTCATGAAATAAACTAAAAGAGACATCCAAGAAACAAAAAATTCTATTGAAAGCATGCAAAACTGCCTAAAGGAAGCTGAAGATAGGATTTCGGCCCTTGAGGACAGGATCACAGTTAGTGATCAGGAAAGGATAGAACTTTTAAAAATAACAAAACAGCATGAAATGATAATCCAGAAGCTTCATGATGATGCCAAGAGCAACAATATAAGAATAATGGGCATTAGCGAAGATACAGGAGTGCAGGCAAATGACATACATAAAGTATTTACACAAATAATAGCAGAAAATTTCCCAAACATGGGGAAAGAATCTGATATGCAGATAGGTGAGGCACATAGAACATCAAACAGTCACAATCAATGTAAATCCACACCCAGACACATAATAATTAAGATCTCAGACATACAGCATAAAAACAGAATATTAAAAGCTGCCAGAGAAAAGACACAACTCACCTATCAAGGAAAGCCCATTAGAATCATGGCAGACTTTTCAGCACAAACCCTCAAGTCAAGAAGAGCTTGGAGTGAGGTATTTCAAGCACTGAAAGAAAACAATCTTCAACCCAGACTGATGTACCCAGCAAAACTTTCATTCAAATTTAATGGAGAAACAAGATACTTCCATGACAAAGAACAACTGAAGAAATTCATGTCCACCAAACCAACCCTAGAAAGAGTACTGAAGGACATACTAGACAGAGATAAAAATGACCACAATCTCCAAAACAACAACAGAAAGAAAGATCCAGGTAGGATAAGCAATTAAATAAGAGGAAAAGCAGAAAGAAACAACTGGAACATAACATAGCAAAGTCAAACCAGTATATATCAGTGCTATCCATAAATATAAATGGCCTCAATTCACCTATAAAAAGAAATAGATTGACAGAATGGATCAAGAAACAGGATCCCACAATATGCTCTATACAAGAAACACATCTGACCCAAAAAGAAACTCATAGATTAAAAGTCAAAGGATGGAAAACAATATTCCATGCAACAGGAACCCAGAAAAAAGCAGGGGTAGCTATTCTATCTGCAGAAAATGTGAACTTCAAACCTAAAATGATTAAAAGAGATAGAGAAGGTCACTACATGCTTGTTAGTGGTAAAATTCAAGAGGAAGAACTAACAATTATAAATATATATGTGCCAAATATAGGAGCACCCAACTACTTAAGACAGATACTAATGGACATGAAAAACCAAATACACAAGAACACAATTATAACAGGAGATCTTAACAGCCCATTGTCACAAAGAGATAGATCAACTAGACAAAAAGTCAGCAAAGAAATAACAGAACTGAATCATACCTGTGAGCAATTGGACTTAGTAGATGTTTACAGAGTGTTCCACCCAACCACATCAGAATA